>OX123182.2:46553126-47153126 GCA_944739405.2 Euclidia mi | reverse complement strand
GGTTACTAAGCCCCCCCACCACGTCAAGGTGGAGATCCCACGAGAAGGATGTACTGGTTAGCTCGGTCGGGGTCGTATTTATCTCTTCATCGGGATTTCTCTAAAAATTGTTAAGATATTTCGACTGTCACGTTTCATTTAGTAATTAATACAGCCGGATGTTATTTCTAGTTACTTATTTGACTCACATAATATATGTTTGACAGTGTCTGGGTTTAAGCAAAAATAAAGAATATTAAATCCGTGACAGCACCCGGATACTAAACGTAACAATTCCGCTTTCCTAGAGATACAGCCATAATGATGCCCTCGGAAACAATAAACGATAGTGACTTTAATAAACAACCAAATAATTCTTACACAATTAGATTGCTTGGAAGCAATTAAACTGCCTCGAATATAACTCCCCGAAATAATAACACTTAAAGCGATTGCCCATAAGAATTCCAAACGACGGCAAATCGATCTAGTGGCGTAATTACCGTTACTTCAATAAATCCCTTAAAAGGCACTTTCTATTTTCCACTTAATATTATTCGAGCAATTGCCGACGATTCCACCTAATCCATTCATTCATTTATATTCGACCCTTTGACTTGAAATCGTTTACGGTTGTAATGATTCAAAAATGTGTTGTAAAACATTGATGACTATGTTTTCCCTTAATAAAAGCCCGTTTTCTTTCCATTAATTCTGATTTGACTACACGGTTTAATTTTATTTGGCAATTGTATAAACTAAAAATTGTTACTCTGCAAAATCTTTCGGTAATTTAATTAGGTTTTTTACTAAATATGGTAACAAAGTTGATATTTAATAAATCTAGTAAGAAGAGGTCCCTGCGACTCAAGAAAAGGTCTTCAATCGCAGCTGCGACAGCGGATGACGTTGGTGATTAAAGTATGATTGGTCAATTGTTTTATTAAAGTATTTAACTGGATTAGAATAATGTAAGATATTTTTGTTGTTTTTAACCAACGTCTGCTAAACTCAGATCAGTCACTAAATCAGAATGATTGAGTGACTGATCTGTGATTATGATCTGAGATCTGATCATTTTGCTGTTATTCTTAGAAAAGCTTACGGTAAATTATCATACGTTGAAGTTAATATTTCATTTTGGTCTTCCTGCCTCCTCCGTAGATCCGAATAAATCAGTGAATGAACTTTTTTATTCTGAATTCTTTATAGGCTTTATTAAATGTTCTATTACATAAGTAGCTGTTTCACTTATACTGTACAGTTCCGTGAAATCTGCGATGTATGAAAATAGGTCATCGCGCACTTGCGTTAACTGGCGAAGTCATCGGTCAGATAAGTGGCTTACAATGGGGACTGACAAGATGAATCCATCCTGTGGTGATTGGCGATTATATTAGTTGGAGTCGCGTGACCAATTCGAGAGAGGATGCTTACACACTTTATGAAAATAATCCCTACAAATTTAGATTTAGTAGGAGCATTCCGAAAAACTAGAATGCCGCTCACAGACGGACGACCTGAAACAAAATTTTTTTAGCGATCACGGCATTTACTGGCAACGTAACTGTACAGTTTCGATACAGCAGCGTCTCGAATGCCGCAGTAGCGGTATTCGCGCCGACAACTCGCCAGTGGCCTTATGGAACATACGACACACGCTTTAATGCTTAAATTTTAATGACAAGTTGGATTGTATTGCTTACATAATGTGCCAAAATCTTATGGGACACCGGTTGCACATTTCATTGAAATATTTTTTGTCTGTGTATCATGAATATGCACCATAGTGTTCAAAATACCATTATCGACGAGTATATTAAGTTTTAAGTGCGTTCAAAAAAACTTTTTTGACGCCGTTTAGCTAAGGCTAACGAGTAAAAAGCTTTCTAAATTTAATTAATCAAAGACGCCTCCACCTTTCTAATCACTATTATTTATATAAGCTAGGTGCAGTTGGATATGTTTATCTTTGAAATTGCTTTAACGAAGCTACTACGGAACATCAATCTATTTTACACCCACCTGATATATTTCCTATCTTGGAAACCGTGCACCCAGAGTCAGTGGCATAATAGGATAAAAGGATATAAATACCATCATCATACTCCTAGCGTTAGCTCACTAGTGTAACCGGATTTGACTGAATAATTAGCTTTTCCACAGAGCGACTGCCTGTCTGACCTTCGCAACCTAAAGGGCTAGCTATATTCCATGGGTTAGTCTGGCGTCAGTTTATTCACAGGTACTGACTTCCTACTACAATTTTCAAAGATCGTGACTGGCTGGAATTGACGGCTTAACGTACTCTTGGAGGCACGCGACAAGGGATTATTGACAATTCAATACGCACATAACACGAAAAAGTGTGGTGCGCGCCGTGGATTCGAAACCGATACTCTCTAAATGGCAGCATGTTGGTATTTCCACTAAGCTATCGCTGCCTTAATTAAAAAGGTATCCCAGGATATGTAATACCAAATATGACATAAAAAACTAGAATTTATAGTTGAATTCCAAGCAATCCCAAAAAAAAGGGCTGTGAATTTCGATAAGTTAAAAAAAAATGGTCCTGAGTAAAATATTCAAAATAAATGCTACTATACACCAACTTATTTTCTTTTGCGAATATTCTAAAGTTTTCACGAGACTACAGTCTCAGCTACAGCGATCTAAGCGCTCGAAGTAACAGGCGTTACAGGCGAAAAAAATACAAAAGTGTATTTATTGTGCCGTAAATACGCCTTTATTATTCCATGCTAGTCGTTTATTTATCCCCTGAAGACACTAAACGTATTTTGATTTCCCACGGCAATCTTAAATTCGCGGTGTCCTTTGCTGAGTAAACAGGAAGAAGACGGAGTAATTTTCGTACGATCGACACTAATAGTGACAAAAAGAATTTGTTTTGTGAGGATTGATTGACGGTTGGTTGACATTATATCCTTTCTTTGTCCTTGATGGATCGCAGATTTATCAGTGGAATAAATTTTAATTCAATCTAGCTTTGAGTTTGTTAACTCAGGAGGTATTTAGTGTTGGCTTCGATTACGCATTAAGTAAGTAACACTTTAGAGGAAAACAATTATTGTATTTGTGATTATTGCTTTAGATTTGCAAACTGAATATTTCGAGTAGAAAAGTTTTAAGGGTAAAACTCGAATGTAATATGATTTACTCTACTGTATCGTGATCGATATGATTTTTACGCGACTATGTGTAAAGTTGTGCAGTGGTAATCCCGCATGAACGCTTCTAGCCGAATATTATATATTTTGAGATTCCGAGAATGTCCAGCCACAGTACAATTTGTAAGAACATTATTATTAAAATCACGAACATATAGCTCAGTAAACTGGAAATGCGAGTCCCATGAGCGCTCTTAGGGAAATACCAAAGTAAATAACTTCAGCAGCAAGCCATTCAAGAAATACTGGAGATGTTGTTTTGTTGATTCAGTGCGGCGTTTAGGACTGCAAATAGAGTTACTGTTGGTAAACCCAAAGAAGACCGATACAACATGATTTTAAGCTTTTCCATGAGTTTATGTATAAAATATATAAAAGTTAATAATACTTATTTATACCCCAAAGTTTAGACCATCTTACGTTGATCCTGGTCGCATAGACTAGAGAGACGTCGAGGAATGAAGAAGTATTTATATTTTTAAATGTCGGCTTACACGATTAAGACCCGTTAAATGAATTTATGAGAGCAGTTTGTGTTTTACAACGGCATTCTAAAAGGTCGATGTACTCTAAACTGTCGTTTAGTTATGCTATAACGACAATGTAATATTATCTCAAATGTAATGTACCTCACATTTTTATGGAGCGTAAAACACAAAGTTATTATCGTATATGAGTTTAAAAGAATATATCCCGCATAAAATTTGTCCTAAAATAAATGGCTATTTAAGCGAATTTGGCCTGGTTATTTTAGTGTACCCGACGTTACTCAATTTAGACTATTGATCTTGAACTATATATTTTCATCTGGAAATAGCGCAGACAGTGGTAAAACAGGCCCATTGTGTAAATTTTAGTTGACGTGTTTAGTAAGAACGTACCAAATACATGCAATAAGTAATTTACTTTGACGGATTTAAGATACCTTTTATCCTGCTGATGACCGTTTGCCGCAGCGGTAGTGTAAGCGACTGCCACCCCGAAGCTCGCGGGTTCGATTCCCGCTCAAGTCAAACATTTGTGTGCGTGAACATGGATGATTGTCTTGGTCCGGGTGTTTCTATGTATAATATGTAAGTATTTACAAAAGAAAATAGTATACATGTATGTTTATCCATTGTCCAGTACCCATAGTACAAGCTCTGCTTTGTTTGGGACTAGATGGTGTTGTGTGAATGTGGTAGAATATTATTGTATTATTTCTCATTTTAGTATAGTAAAAATAATATTAAGTTAATATTTGTTTAGTGAGTCCAACCACAGAATTAGAGTGAATTATTTTCGATAAAAAATAATGAAAACATAAACTGACGATTTAACAAATCATTTCGAAAAATCAAACCTATCAAAAATTTTTGTAAGCACATTTAGATTTTGAATGTCATGTAAGCCAACTTCTATTAAATTCACGCTGCGCACCAAGATAACAGCATTGGATTTGACCCGTATATCAACTTGGGTTGAGATGCCGTCAGTTTAAACTTATGAACATATCAAGCGCAGCTCTCGAAAGAACATAAAGAATTTTTTTCAGGCTTCGCTGACTTTTAAGTTTTATTTCACGGGAGCTAAGCGTATCTCTGCTTAGGCTCTTACATAAAAACCTTTGGTCTCAGTGGTTGTCATAAAACTGCAGTTGTTAAATCTAGTTAGAGGACTTTGGTGAGTTTATACAACCCTCACACAAAGTTGACTCCTAGCCATATGAAAGTAGATTAAAAATTGCTTTTAAAATACTATTAGGGATAATTTAAGCAGTAAACTAACACTTGAAAATGTTATCTTAGTGTAGTTCTTTTGTTCGGAAATCTAGGAAATCGTTGGTAGTTATGTTCTGGCTGCCCGAACGCTGAATACTCGCGGCTGCCTCAAATTGCCACCGACAAGCTGCCGGCTACACTTTGTCATTGTACGTTTCCAGTGGCGGCACGGCTCTGGTGGTTGCACAGAACGATTCTCTGAAGTGGAGAATATCTTCCTTTTTGTGTTTAGATTATTTTCCGGGTTAGACCTGAAATATTTTTTAAACTTATGTAGCCCTTTTATAATAAAACCCATAAATTCAAAGTATGATCTTCAACTCAATATCCGAAGTAGCAACACAATAAGTAGGATCTTAGTTTTTACCCCCCCCCCCCGTTTTAACCCCGTCATAAAAATACGAATCATACTAATATTATAAGGAGAAAAATTCTGTTTGTTCGTAAGGGATTCACATAAAAATGCTTTATCAGAAAGACATGAAACCTTTACGACCGAATACATACTTCATTTCCTTTATAAATGGTAAAAAGTTTCTTAAGAGGAAGAGTCATTGCATCAGTCTATAAAAAAGTTTTAATTTAAAATAAGAATGCTACCGTTTGCAAAAATATATCAGTTTATAAAAGTATAGTAGAGAATTTTTTTTTCAAGAATTTAGGTGTTGAGGACTCTAGACAAATCTACACAAATGAATTTCCTTTCTGGTGACAGATGCCCATCACTGCAAATGACTAATATTCTAATATTCTCTTAGACGCAGTTGGCAGCTGCGTGTGTATGACGAATATAGGCCACATACATATGTACCTACATACTTTGTACTAGTACTAGCTAGCTTTATTCCTTTTTAGTAAGACAAATCTTTTTTATATTATATATTTTATCAAACTGTATTTAATATTCTGTAAATAATAACATGAGTTTGAATACGGCGTGAAAGTGATAGGGCTAGTATGCTGTTTAGGGTTGCATAGGAAACTACAAGGAACCCTTATAATTAAACGGCGGGCGTCCGCCGCTTAACTCGGAAGTTGTAGTACGCTCTCAGTGTAAGAGTTTTCTTTGTTCCTTCGTTCAATATAATTGTCACACAATATCGCATCTGTGCCATTGCAATAGTTTCTAGACGTGGCCGCTGTTGTCGCTTGTGGTGTGTTTTGTTCGCACTCACGACTTACAACGTTTGATTTAAGTCAACAGTTATTTCACGTCAAGCCGTTCCTTGTGACCATTGTTTTACGAGTTTGAACTGTCCTGAATTATAAAAATAATCCCTACTACGAGAGCTGTCCTTACATATCCGCGTTTAAATTGAATTATATTTCTTTTTGTTCTCAGCCTCGCATCCGTTACTTCAACATAACGGGTGTGATACTACAAGGAGGCGAGTGCATGGCCGATCATTGCGAGATCCGAGTGATGCCTCCACCTGTGTCTACTAGAGCAGCATACACGTGTGAAGTGTCCACGGAAGGGCAACGTTTCCAGTTTATAAGGGATACAAAGCATATGACAGTTGTGGGTAAGGATAACCTTTTAATCTTCTTAGAAATGTCCAATAGTAAATCAGTTATAAAAACTAGTTAAGGAATATAAAGATTTTTTTTCAAATATTTAATTTAGATAAGTAGGTCGTGGCATTAAATATATGTTAATAAATACTTAAGGTATATTGTTATGACAATTTTTTCTACAGTATAAACTGAATTTCAAATCTGATAATTTGATAATGTATTGTATTGTCATAATACGCAGTTGCTAAGACTTTCCTATCAATGCTGTTCATAATGATAGAAATTGCAAAATGTCTATAAAAAGCTTACGTGAACTTGTCATTGGCGCGGTAGTAAATTGTATTGCATAAGTCGCGCATATTTTTTGATATCCAGGGATCTTAAGTGGCAAAAAATGTGATAAGATTTTTGTTACAAAAGTCTTAGTTACGAGTATATCCCTGAATGTGAACCATAGCCGATAAATTGCAATGGGCTCACCCCTTATAATATTTCACCACCGAGGAAAATACTTTCATAACATAGAACACTATCTACTGACACACACACGCATACGTATAAATCATCCCTCTCTTTTTATTAGATCCATATGAAGTTAGAACTATCGTGATCAATAAACGCAAAATTCTTATAACCTTAGGCACTTAATTATATTATTTATTTGGACTGTTGAAAGAACTTATTTGGGCAAAATCTTAACTGTATGTAATGTTTGCCAGCGGTCATCCGAGGTTGTAAAGAAAAATTAAACATATATACGTTGAGGAGGAGCTATTATGCAGTTTTATTGGTTATTTTAAGACAATTCCATCCTACTCCACTGTTCTGTTAAAGGACCCAGCTTAAGCATTGAATGCCTCGTGGCAAGAAAACAAAAATTCGAACTATTTTGGCCGTCGGGCGAATCGTAGATTTACTCAATGACCGACATGAACAAAATGATGGAAGTAAATGAGGCAATGCGGTTTTCTCTCATAGTAATCAATAGTTCGGCTATGTTTCCTTTAGCATTTTTTAAGTGAAAAAAAAAACGCGTCTGCATGAAACGCTTTACCGCTAACCAGCAGACGTCAAGACTTACTACGGAATTCAATATTCGATCTATAGATAGATCTGTAGATTTAAGATTAGTTTTTGACATAAGCTCCATACAAAATATGTCAAACACGAATCTCGAATCTCAAAATCCATGTATGGATCGAATATTGAAAATGGCCATTAGTCACTAAGCATATGTAATACGAGTAGAAATCATATTACACATAAGTCCAAATCAATAGTAGATTGAAATAATACTGATCATTTCAATAAAAAACATTTTTTGAGACCAATCTTTGTTTATAAAACAGTGTTGTTCTGTCACATATCAGGAAAAAGGGTGTTTTATGAATCGATATTGCTAAATGAGATAATAATTTAAAATAAATGACAGAAAATGATACGTAACTTCCACAGTGAATAAAATATATTTGCAGAATATTTTGCGTTCTACTCCAAAATTCTGGCACTCGTTGACTTTTGCTAATTCAATTATAATTCCCTGAAAAGATACTTTAATTATAATAATACGAGTATTTCTATGCCATGGATCGTGAATGAACACCGCAATGAGATATAAAATGTCCCCAAACATTCTATAATGGAAACATCCGAGCAGCATTAGGGTAAAATACAACGGAGCGGTCTCCAAATGTCCCCATCGTTCTATTATATCTTGGTACCGAAGATTAAACAGTACCATATTATACCGGCTTTGCATTTTATCCGACCTAATTTGTTATTAAGTCCCGAATTTAATAGATAAGTCGCGTATTTAAAATGAATTTGCTACAAATGATTCACTAAATAGAGGCTGAATTTTAATATCATAACACATAACATAACTTCACGCCTTTTATTCCCGAAGGGGTAGGCAGAGGTATATTACACACCCACACTTCGCCAGTTATGTTTCGGTCCCAATGTTATAGGGAGCGGGCCTATTGCCATCTACCGGGCACATTGTTAAGCGACCGATAATTAACATTTTAATACACACATAACTTCGAAAACTCAGAGGTGTGTGCCCGGGGTAAATGGGAATCGAACCCGAGACCATAGTCTCGGCAGTCTGTTACGTAAACCACTGGGCTATCACCGCTGCTATTTTTTTATATTATTGTGACTGCCCCCGTGGTCCAGTGGATAGCGTATGCGTCTGCTGATCGGGAGGTCCCGATTATTGGTTTGATTCTCGGGTCAGGGAAAATGTGTTACTGAGTTTTTCCGAATTCTCAGTAGCAGCACGAAGTGTGGCAATGTGCCCAGTAACGGCAATAGGCTCGCCCTCTATTAAGTGGACCTAAAATTCATAAGGCGAAATGTGGGTGTAATTTAACACCTCCGCCTTCCCCTTCGGGGATACAGGCGTGACGCTTTAAAAATACTTCCTAATATTGTATCCAAAATACCGAGATAGATAATAGATCCAGAGTTGAAATTGTTTCCGAACACTTACGTTATACTCATACGCCAAGCATTTCACTTAAAACAAATAAATAAAACCAGGACGAATATAAAATGTAAATAATTACTCCACTACAACACTCGTGAAAACATAGTTCAAAATAACGGTATCATATGAGCGTATCTCTTACTCTAGGTATAAATCCCCACTAATATCTACTAATATTATAAATTCGAAAGTGTGTATGTATGTATGTATGTTCCGTTTTCACGCTAAAACGGCAGAACCGATTTTGTTGAAATTTTATATAGAGATATACTGGACCATGGAGACGGACAAAGGCTACCATAAGATGAAAAATTAAACTGGGAGGGATTGTAGGGAGGCTAGAAGTTTGTCCGGCACAAATTTACTTCTTGGAAGTAAGAACGCATAGGCTATAATAATTGAGGTATTGAGTGCGCATGTGCGTATATCTGTCATTACTGACACATCATACATAATGTCATATTGTGCACAGAGTACCTTTGTATATATATTGCGCACGGTGATTACATTGTTCGCATATAATTACGCTCAAACGATTTTCTCTACTAATATTATAAATGCGAAAGTGTTTATAGATATATATTAGACATATATTGGAACACGGCTTTGGCATTTGACTGTATGCAAGTATTATTTAACTGTATGAACTACGACTGAAGTCTTTAGAGTAATCAGGAGTGTCTTCACACAAATTGAGACTGAAAGTAGATTTGTGTTAAGTAACCCGAATTTAACGCGTGCGAAGCCGCGGGCAAAAGCTAGTATACTATAGAATCACAATTTATATAACCGACGCTATCGTTAAATAACTCGTTTAAGGCAGGGGGCACATCGATAACGTTAACAGCGCTAGCTCGAGCTTTCGTTAATAGCCGTACCACATTCGCTTCTGAAACAACAAGTTTTATCGGCGCAATTATCTGAACAGCACAAACCGCCGGCCGCCGACATCAATATGGCCTCAGCCTAACAATAGCGTTACTCGACAACTCAAATTTAAGGCTTTTAATTAAGTTTAGCATTCCCGTCTACGATTGCACAGTACTTAGAAATACTTGATTCCCCTTGGCGATTTATCCTCAGCGTATTCAGTTAATGTAAGTTGCTAACAAACTTCTGACACCTAGAGTAAGTTGTGTGATGTATTCAAATCCGTTTTGTGTACAGCTATGCCGCAGGCGGACCCGGTGATAATTGGAGCTCAGAAGGTGTTAAAGCCGGGCGATCAGATATTCCTGAACTGCACGTCCGACTACTCCTTGCCACCGTCAGAAATCAATTGGTACATCGACGAAGAGCAACAAAAGGTTCGTATATTCGTATCTGGATACAATATCCATCGATTTGCTTAATTTGATCGCTATTGGGTATACGAGCAGAAATCCAATCGTAAAGGGGAATAGCAATTGCATTGCGATTTTAGTTTCATTAGTTCCATTTAACTAAAAGGAAAGCCGGTTTTAATCCGTTGGTATTTCGATTGTTATTGAGCGTAGGTACCTTGTTGTCGCAAACAATTAAATTGTTTACTAATATTATCCCTCTTGTTTTGTTGGGTCTGTTTTGTTTATGGGTATCGGTGAGTTATAGCTTCAAAACAGCGACAGTAAATGGTAAATGAAGATGGTAATTAACTTTTATGGGCACTGTTTTTGAAAGGGTCACTTATTATTGCAATGAAAATAAATTTTAACTGGCCTATAAGATTTTTATGAAATATCATTGAACTGGATGTAGGAAAGGTCCACAAACGAAATAAATAATACTACATACAATATATACCATGGCTATGAATACTGAAACGCCATAGCAGTTTTATTCATAAATCACACATTCGTATTGAGACTTATATCATAACTACTTAGTAATCTGTGCTTATATTTCTTAGTAAGCAAAGTTGCAAACTCTCCTACAGCTGCTTTATCTGACCTAGAAGTGTAAAACGCATTCATGTAATTAATAGCCGTTAATTCGGACCGACAATTATTGGATTCCACATTAGCGCAGTCAACATACGCTTTAAATCTAAATCACTGTGAAGAATTGTCACAAAACAAATCTACACTCGTTATTCTGTGATTTCATGAGCATATGTCCTGGGCTCTGAATATAATAATATTCCACTGACAGAATATATTTGCACTCACACATGCATATATTAGGCTTACAATGAATACATTTTGCATGAATTGGACACAATGTACAATGTGCAAAGCCTCTGAATACAAATTGTAAAGATTGAAATAATGCGATAGATCTATTAATGCGATAAAGCTTTTTTGTATAAATAATATGCTCAATTTCAGTAGGTACATATTAGTTTTTATCAACCAGACTGCTACGCAGAGGGTCTCGGATGTCTCGAATGACTTTTCGAAGTTAAGTGCGTATTAAATTGTTGATTATCGATCGCTTATCGTTGAAGGAAAACATCGTGAGGAAACCTGCATTTCTGAGAGTTCTCCATAATGTTCTCGAAAGACATGTGAAGTCTGCCAACCCGCACAAGGCCAGCCTGGCGGACTATGGAAGACCATAGTGAGGCTCTCCTCACTGGAGACGGGACGAGCTGGGCAAGGGCCTCTGCCCGTGGGACAGTATATAGGGCTGATGATGATGATGATGAACTATAATAAAAATATTTACTTAAATTCATAGAAGCAAACATGTACGAGTTATTTTTAGTGCATTAACCAAAAACAACGTGTATGTCGGCGATACGCCAGGGTTATGGTGTCCAGACTCCATAATAAAAACACTCACGTAATATTACTTGGTTTATTATCAGTTGATTTCTAGAATTGAATTAAAATGTGACCTACAGTCCTTTTTATACACTAACCGTCATTACACTTAAATGTTTAACAACTGCCACTTCCTTTTCAACATATAATTGAAATTACTGTACAATCAATTATAAACTAATCAAAAATCGACATTAATATTGTAATGAATTTTGCACAACATCAAATGATTTATTTTACACGAATAACAAATTTATTTTATTAACCAAACGCTGCTTTACAACATTGTCAACAGATGGCGCTATCAACGTGATGCAAATATAAACGCATGTTATTTATTACCGTAAAAATAAGTATCAGAATAATGTTACTTAATACTAATTGATTTTACTTTGAATGTTTCTGGAGTTATCTTAATAACTAAGCGATAAATTAAATACCCAATCTTTGTAAAACAGTTAAGCAGCCAATACAGTGTCTTATATTGTAAAGTAGCGAAGTTCTCAGTTCTGTGTTCACTAATAGTTATTTAAATATCAATCTTAAATATTATTAACACTTTCGTAACAATATAATTATTATACAACGTGTAACGGAAATAACGCACATCCTCAGACACCCCAATTAGAAAACCTTGTTATAATCATAATGCATGCATTGAAATATTTTTTTTATTAGCCTGAACATTGTTTTTTATATAAACTTGATTATAAGTGAAATGTGTGGTCACTACAAACCTGCGCACGCACACAATCACTCGAAACGTTTGCCGTGGTAAAAAAACGACAGCGATACGGTCTATCATTTTTTAACATCGTTAGTGGCTATTGTGACTATCCTAATTTAATCATAATAATCATACCTAGTTAGCATTGTTGATACATTATAAATTAAAGTAAAAGGATATCAATGAGAGAATCAAAGAAGAACGGCGTGTTTAAAGTTGTGAATGATATTTTTTTTACAATAATAGAATAACCAAATGACTCACAGGCTTATTGTCACTTGCTAGGCGTCCTCTTTTTAAAATGCTGACATCAGGTGTCCACCACCTAGCTTAAATATTCCTTTAGTTCACACACACAATGTTTCTTTTCACTATTTCAAAAGCAGCTGATATCTTATTTTAACTCCCCAGCACTTGTTGTCTCGTCACAATCAACTAGTGGTTTAATAGGTATGTCCCCATAAAGCAAAAGTCCAGGGGCGTCAAGTCAGGCGACCTAGGAGGCTACTGGACAGGACGGCCGCGATCGATTCAATGCTCCTTGTATTCGACTTCACGATGATCTCGAACGTTCTATGTAAAATGCGCGGGGGCACCATCATGTTGATAATACACATTTTGTAAATAAACAAGTAAACTTTTTAAACATTTTTTTCACTACACTCACAGAGAATCCAGGTAGATGACTAATTTTATTTATCTAAGCGCAACAATGGCCGCCCGGCCGGCGCTGTACCTACCAGCGCGGGCAACCGACGCGACGGTGACAAGTGAGACACATTACGTCTCGCTCTTTCCCGCTGTTAATACGTAAGCGAAAGAAAGATGATACATATTTTGGTGGTCAATTGTGTGTTATTGTCTTGTACCGACTGTTATGTTGTATTTTAGTTGTGCGTTCCTGTACGTGGAACCACTAAACACATGCATTTAAAAAGAAGCCGTTCTACGTTGACTTAAGGTTTCTTTTCGTATATTTCGCTTTTTCAAAGCAATGAGTGACTATAATTTACGTAATTTTAATTATTTTAGGATTAAAAAAAAATGATATTAAAAATGTCAGAAATTGATTCAGTAGCTGATTCTGAACAAAGTACTTTCAGGATGTGCATTAAACTTGTTATATGTTGTATATTAATTTGCGCCCATACGGCCATTCTGATCCAGCGCGCTCCTCGCACTGATAATTTAACGGTTACAGCATAACAAACAAAAATAAGGAATATAAAAATTACATAAATAAGCACTTATCATACAGAATGAACTAAAAGTTATTTACAAGGCTTCACCTAGTCATAGGATCTTAGCCTGAGGCATGCGTCACCCATCACGGGATCTAACAAACAATGCTTCACCCATGGCTAAGCCGATAACGGCATCACCGATTACGGGATCTAGCGCACACAGGCATCATCCACATAGGGATCTAGCCCACAAACGGCATCACCCACATAGGGATCTAGCCCAGAAACGGCATCACCCACATAGGGTCGATTTAGCCCACGCGGCATCATCCATCACGGGATCTAGCCAACACACGGCATCACCCATCACGGGATCTAGCCAATACACGGCATCACCCATCACGGGATCTAGCCACACACGGCATCACCCATCACGGGATCTAGCCAACACACGGTATCACCCATCACGGGATCTAGCCAACACACGGCATCACCCATCACGGGATAGATCCCGTGATGGGTGATGCCGTGTGTATTCTTGCTCCTGGTCTTGTTGGCTAGAGCCAACAAGACCAGGAGCAAGGATACGCATGGTGGCCAGCCAGCGTTTTGGGAAGGATGTTGGATAGGAAAAATAAAATTTTACTCAAACACAAATGCAAAATTTGCCTCGTAAACACATCAATGCATATACATAAAGTAATCATCATCGTTCCTCATGATCAGTTATATCAATACAATGCAATTACATAGGTCCGACAACGACAGTGGAGGAGGTAGAGGACCCCCCACGTAAATCGGTATCTGACGAATCCTCCGCCCATACGGTCAAGCTGCTCATACAGTTGTTGATGTTGATCAACAAAGGTTAGCAAACAATGCTTGACTCCAGCTCAGTACAGCACTCATGCGGCATGTGTGCGCGTAGCCCACACACAAAACCACTGACGTCAAAAGGGCGGGCCACCGTCATCCATACATACCAATCAGTAAAGGACCGCTCGTCCATCCTCTCTTCACACCAAGGTCAGGTCAACTGCCAGGATGTCATCACCAACCTGCAACACTCAAAAGACTGGTGGTGGGCAACATTTCCCACCCAAATATTAGTTCCATGAACGTTCGTAACTGTAGATGAAATAAAATTCGACTCTTACAAGGTGGTCCGGTCTATTAAGCTATATCTATATATCAGGCATGCTCAACCTGTGCATTGGTCTATAGTTATCTTACTTATCTTAGCTACAACAGTGTTGGAGCCCATATTTTACGCATAAGGTAAAATACAAAAGACACTGAATTGCCATTGCCATTTTAGATAGTCAAATATAAAGTTATCAGGATACCCATATTTTTCAGTTTTGATAAAACAGTTAAAACCTGATATATTCAAAATAAGTTTTATCCACATCAAACAGGAAAACAAAATGGCAAGAACAAAGAGAGGCCTATGTTCAGCCGTGAACAGTCGGACTGTTGGTGATAAATATGAAATGATTTCAAACCATGCAGATCCAAGGATTTCGAAAATACTAGTGCTACAATTATTATTCATGTAAGAACATGTTTAATCCAATATTGAATATTTTTAGGCATAGTGCAAGCTGTGAAATTTTTGAACTGTTTGCCAACTGAGCCATAAAAGAGAAATTTACAAGCTATCAATATTACAAAGCAAGAGTAGTGCAGTCTTATTTCTAAAAATTATTCCACTCAGTTTGTATAGTTAATATGGTGGTGAGTTTATATCAATAGTGTAATACCAAGCCTTAGTGTTTGACTTGGTAAATACAGTTTATTTTATTTGTGAGTTCAATTGCAAAGTTAGTTGCATCTATATTCAAGGTTATTCTATATTCAAGCAATAAGGTTGGTACTGAATTTTATTGGTTTATCACTGATTGTCATCTTGAATATAGATGCAACTAACTTTGCAATTGAACTCACAAATAAAATAAACTGTATTTACCAAGTCAAACACTAAGGCTTGGTATTACACTATTGATATATACTCACCACCATATTAACTATACAATAGTTAATATGGTGGTGAGTTTATATCAATAGTTTTATTTGAATTTATATTTAAGGGAATTTTCTAAATAATGTTAATATTTATTTTAAACTGTTAACATGTGGTGTTAATGTCATTCTTATTAATTCATACACAATTAATAATTGTTTATCTGAATAAATAAACTTAAACTGACCAATCACAACTGACTTAGAAATAAAGCGTGAGTAGTCCATACAATTACTTTTACTTGCCAAGAATAAATACTGCTAAATGGGAAAAGAGATAATATGGATTTTCACATCATGTTCTTTAAACCCACTTATCATCGTTCTAATAATCATATTCCTAACAGTCTTGTATCCCACAAGAGCTAAGCATTAAGGTTGGCACAAAATTTTATTGGTTTATCACTGGTTGTCATCTTGAATATAGATGCAACTAACTTTGCAAATGAACTCACAAATAAAATAAATTGTATTTACCAAGTAAAACACTAAGGCTTGGTATTTATACAAGATTAGCAGTCACCTGCCTTAAGACTTTCAACGTAAAATGTTAAGAGGTGGACTATTATAGAATCTAAGTGAGTGCCTATGTCCATAAAAGAATCTACTGTTCAGATCTCATGTTTCTAGCTTCAGTAGTTCGGGTTAAGCAAGGACTTATCATGGTCAGAACAAATCATTCTATACAGGTATAAAATTAAGCGACAAATATTAAGATATGTCGGGTTCCCTTGTCTTATTATATAACCTTAACTTGAGCTGCAAGTTGACAGTAACAATTTCAACATAATGTTAAAATGAAATTATGTAGGCACCGACAGAGCCCACAAATATATAATAAAACTGGTTCGGCTTTACACCGAAACCGTAGGGTTCTAGGCGACTTGGGAAGGATTAATGGAATGGACTGTAGGTATTAGGGCGAGTTCTGGGTCGCCTAGAAAGGAATAAGGTCAGAGGAGATGGATACTGGAGGAGGTGATTGAGTGGGTATAGGATATTTCAAGGATGGAAGGCACTTGCCTTATACAACCTTCTTCGTTTCTTTTCCTCCTGGTGTTTTCGTGATGCAGCTGCTTGTTTTCACTTCACTCACGAGCGGGTTTTCCTTGGTGGAAGCGGTAAATCACATACAGCGGTGCGGCGCGGAGCGGTATCGAGACGGCGTTCTCAGCGGGAGGAATGTTCTCGACCGTCACTCGCGTCGACGAATCGCGTCGACGAATCAGGCGAAGGCAGTGCCCTTCCAGGTAGTGGGATAGAGCGGGACGGAAATATGGTATCGCTCGCACTAGACGTGGAACGATTGATCTTGATGCGATTAGTTATATATAGGAAGGTAGATGGCGCTACCATATCCCCCCGGCCCTAAAGGGTTGCCTTTAAAAAAAATAGAATTGAACTTAGCTATGTTGGGTGTACTACCGCATAACCCATCAATAGGCTAAGACAGCGATATGACAATAAAATTAATCTAAACTAACTTTAGCGAAAACTACAAACGCAATAATAGCGAAAACTACTAACTAAATACTTAAACTAAGAGGTAGGTCCAACTTCAGGCTAGATCTCACTGAGTTGGAAGCGGACGCGAGTTGATCAGTGCCTCGACTTGTGCAAGGACAGTTAAAGGCTCTTCGTAAGAGAGGATCTGTTGACCTATAACTTTGAAGAGATGCGTTTTAATTACTTTGACCATGCTTGCCCAACATCCACCGAAATGTAGTGATGCTGGTGGAATAAACTTCCAGTCAATATGATCTATGGAGAGTTCTTCCTGAAGACGAGTACGATAACCCACGACGTGATTGAAACAAGTAGCGGGAACAAGTTCAATCAATTTACTAACGCGGTTGGCGACAAAGTCTGCCAGCGGTGAGGAGAAGAATAAATCCAAGCGAGCACTACCTTGGAGTCGGAAAATGCGTATATTTATTAATAGAGTAGTGGGGCAAAACTGTGTCTTGAACCTTGTGGAGCAACTGAGACAGCAGAAGGGCCGCGCACAACTCCAGTCTCGCAACCGAAATGGTTTTAACAGGCGAGACCTTAGACTTGGCACAAACTAACTGCAACGAGTAGTTAGAACCAATGCGGACTTGCAGATATACGACTCCGCCGTAAGCACGCTCGCTGGCGTCAGCGAAACCTGTTAAGTTGATAGTACATCCATCTACCAACCCAAGATGACGCGGAATAGTAATTTGATTGAGCGCGGTAAGCTCAATACAAAACTGGCCCCAAGCGGCGACAATATGGTCAGGGGATGTTTCGTCCCACTCACACTTTGATAGCCAAAGCTCCTTGATCAAGAGCTTGGCGTACAAAATTGTGGGAGCCACAAAACCCATTATATCCCATAATCGAGCCACTGTGGACAGCATAGTGCGTTTGGTGCACTTATCATCTGGTGGTGAGACGTCAAACCGAAAACTATCACAGGATTTGTCCCAGCGTAAACCGAGAACCTTATGCGGTACAGACTTCTCAAACTCAATGTCTGGAGAAGCTTTATGAGAATCTGGTATGCGTGCGAGAACCTCCTTAGAGTTGCTTGTCCATTTGACAAGATCAAACTGGCCTCACTTGAAAAGCTGAATGAGCTCTTCACAAAGCGAAATTGCTAGCGGAGCGGGTATGACATTACTGGCAATGTCATCTATATACAAATCGGATGTGTAGTATAGTATAGTGTAGCGTAGCGTAGCTTAGCATAGCATAGCATAGCGTAGCATAGCATAGCATAGCATAGCATAGCATAGCATAGCATAGCATAGCATAGCATAGCGTAGCATAGCGTAGCATAGCATAGCATAGCGTAGCATAGCGTAGCATAGCATAGCATAGCGTAGCATAGCGTAGCATAGCATGGCGTAGCATAGCATAGCATAGCGTAGCATAGCTAATTAGTGCTTTATCTTACACACAGTTTTAGCACCCACCTTGATCTCTTGAAGAGCAGAACAACAACAAGACGTAATACAATGAGAAGTATGTAACGTAGGTACGGTACCCATAAACACATACCCAAGTACCGTCTCAATAGCGGGCGGTAAATCATATCGCTCACTACGAACTATGTTAGTTAGTAGCAAGTGCGGAAATATTGAAGCTCCGATCAAAAGATCAATGCCTGCCGGATTCGCAAACTCCGCGTCGGCTAGCGGCAATGATTCGAGATGAGTGAGTGATGCTACGTCTACATTAGCGTTCGGCAATGCGTCCGTGATACGTTCCACGATAAGCGAAGAAATGTTAAAATTAATATTCCTATCAAAACGCGAATGTATTTTAATATCTACGGAACCCCTGCAATGCTTTACTGATCCGCCTATCCCTTTGACGGTTGAGTTAGTATTTTTAAAGTTATTCCATAATCCGAGGCGATTGAAGCATTCCGATGTTATTAGATTGGTCTGAGATGCGCTATCTAGCAGACAACGTACCATGTGCGGCGACCCATTAACATCATATACGATAACTTGCGCTGTCGCTAACAGAACAGTCTTAGACGCCGTACACTGTGTTTTGGCCCTGCGCGGATCATTATAGATGCGCGAGTGCCGTCCTTGCGTGCGTGCCGCCCGCGCAATGGATGTCGTACACAACGATACTTCGCCCTCAGACGCGGAAGGCGCAGCTACCGTGGTCTGCTGCACCTGCGGCGCGAGTGTGTCAAGGTTAGCGGCTTGGCTTGACAACCGGTTATTTTTATCCAAATGTAACAGTGTATGATGTTTTTGTTTACACGTGCGACATCTCGTTCTACTGGAACAATTACTCGTTTTATGTTTTATGCTTAAGCAATTAATGCAAGCTTTGTTATCTTTTACGCTTTTAAAACGAGCAATTGGATTTAAATCATTAAAGGTGGGACACTTATAGTAATGGTCGTGCACTATATTACTGCACAGACACTTCTGTGAATTATTACTATTAGATTCCGAACATGTTACGTAAGATTGTGGATTAGGGATTAGAGAGTTATTATTACTATTTCGCGATTTATTCAACCTTTGTTTGTTGTTGTTAGTGTTAGACAGGCCAGGTGAACCAGACTGCGTATTATGAAATATTCGACACTGATATTTGATGAACGAAATAAAACTATCTAGTGTAGGTATTTTATTATTGCGTTCCGTCATCTCGAATGCGCGAATTGTATCAGTGTCAAACTTTTTTAAAGCGAGTTGAAGCAACATAAAGTCGGAAAGATCTTCTAATTTTAAATTCCTAAGAGAATTAACCGCGGTTACGAAGTTATCAATAAACAGCTGGAAATTCGAGACAGACGCGTTGCTGGACAGTTAGAGATTTAAAGCTTGGTCAAAGTACGTAGACGCTAGAACGCGCGTGTCTTGATATCTGTCAAGTAGTGACTGAAATATGACCTGATAATTCTCAGCACTGGGTGTGACACCTGCAAATACGGACTGGGCCTTCGGTGACAGTTTACCTATTAAATAGTACAACCTGTCAGCATCTGTCAGAGAACCATTATCGTGCACTGTAGACTTAAAACTTGCATAGAATAACGGCCAATTTCGTATATCTCCGTCAAACGACATAATCTCGATTGGCGGTAATCTCGGTTTGCGGGCAACGGGCTCTGCTGAACATTTACCCTCCAATTGCGATTGTATACACTTAATAATACAATAAAGATCTTCGAATGAGGTATACGCCTGATAGTTCCGTTTTTCATCAGGATTGATAGAAAGTAATCTTGCGTTATAATCGTCGAACAACTTATGAAAATCTGTTCGAATACTATCTACTGTTATACAATAACTGAGAAATGCTTCGCTATTACTGTCAGACATAGATGCGGTTTTTGATCGTTCATAGATATTTTGAATGCGCTCAAATAAAATATTGCGTTTCGCTTCTAAGATTGTCATCTCTTTGTCTTCCGACACGCGTGACTTCTTTTATTGTGACATGCTTACGTAAGTATAAGCTAATGAGAACGAAACAAAATAAGAATATCTAATGTATCTATTATTTTACCTAAGTAGGCAACACTTTAGAGCTGAGGAAATAAAAGTTGATTGAAATATGAGATTTATAAGACAACTATGATAGTTGCAGAAATAATAATTTAATAAGTAGGTAGCTACATAAAAGTTTACCTACTAATGCGGGCGGAAATAACCATGTGACGGTAATGTGAATATATTAGGAGTATAGCTAGGTGCTATAACTGCCTAGGTATAGCGGTATAACGTATAAAACGTAAATGAATCCGACTCGTATGGATAAAAAAAAATGGTTCGGCTTTACACCGAAACCGTAGGGTTCTAGGCGACTTGGGAAGGATTAATGGAATGGACTGTAGGTATTAGGGCGAGTTCTGGGTCGCCTAGAAAGGAATAAGGTCAGAGGAGATGGATACGGGAGGAGGTGATTGAGTGGGTATAGGATATTTCAAGGATGGAAGGCACTTACCTTATACAACCTTCTTCGTTTCTTTTCCTCCTGGTGTTTTCGTGATGCAGCTGCTTGTTTTCACTTCACTCACGAGCGGGTTTTCCTTGGTGGAAGCGGTAAATCACATACAGCGGTGCGGCGCGGAGCGGTATCGAGACGGCGTTCTCAGCGGGAGGAATGTTCTCGACTGTCACTCGCGTCGACGAATCGCGTCGACGAATCAGGCGAAGGCAGTGCCCTTCCAGGGAGTGGGATAGAGCGGGACGGAAATATGGTATCGCTCGCACTAGACGTGGAACGATTGATCTTGATGCGATTAGTTATATATAGGAAGGTAGATGGCGCTACCAAAAACCTATTGCGTAACTTTACAAATATTAGCTTTAAAAATGTGTATCACAAATGTATTTTTATATCCACCTTCTGAATATATATCTGTACTAATATTATAAAACTGAAGTTTGTTTTGTTGAATGCACTTATCTGTGAAACTACTGGTTTTATGCAAATAATTATTTTTGTGGTTGATAGTCATTTATCAAAAGAGGCTTCATATAATCGCGCCGTGAGCACTAGCCATAAGTAATGCAGTTAGTTAGCCTAATGTAATGTGTAACCAAGAGCTATAAATAATGTTTTGATTCCTTTAATGTTTTACTATTGAGATAACCTATTGACTACCAATTGAATTCATATTCAGCACATCAATAAGCTTATTTAAACTGAAAGCAAATCAGGTAATTTATACAATGGATCTATATCAGAGCTTCAACTTGAAAAGGGCAGTTATACCGTTCTTTACTAATAATTACATTAGAAGAACCACATAGCTATTTTCTCTTTCTTGTGTAGATAAGTAAGTTTTACAGAGAGTTTCCGACATGGTCTAACGATTAATAAACAGACAAGAGCCCCAGCCGACGGCATAACATGACTATAAGCACAGTAGCACTGCTATGTACCAAACGTGGATAAACAACAGTTACCTACAAGTTCTATTTGGGGTGTAACGTTCGTAATTTTGACTGTATAATGTTTATGTGGTAATCCTTACGGGGACAGTAGGTAATCGTGTAAGCACCATAATTTATAAAATTAGGATGTTAATCAAATCAGCTCTGGATAAATACCTGTGGTCAGTGCATCAACAACCCGCATCTGCAACCTCTGGTAGAACTCGGAGCAGAACAGCGTTCACGCCACAGCACACCCCGGTGCGTGCACCCCGTCGTAGTCGCTCTGTCGCTCTCACTCGCACGTGGCCTCACGTGAAGTGTAGACGTGCTCGCCGTAACTCCGACACACCGTGCGGTCTCCGATCAGGGTTGACTAGCGCCGAACACGGCTTCCAAGCGCTTGTCACATCAGTATTATCAGGTCATTATTGGTAACGGCGGCCAAGCCAATAAACCCATCACTCTTGCGCCAACCGTAGATCCCGAAGTCTCTTAGGGGGCGTTTATCCCACCGCTGCTGTCGGCGATACGCCAGGGTTATCGTGTTCAGACTCCATTATAATAAAAACACTCACGTAATATTACTTGGTTTATTTTCAGACGATTTCTAGCACAGAATTGAATTAAAATGTGACCTACAGTCCTTTTTATACACTAACCGTCATTACACTTAATGTTTAACAACTGCCACTTCCTTTACAATATATAATTGAAATTACTGTACAATTAATTATAAACTAATCAAAAATCGACATTAATATTGTAATGAATTTTGCACAACACCAAATGATTTATTTTACACGAATAACAAATTTATTTTAGTAACCAAACGCTGCTTTACAACATTGTCAACAGATGGCGCTATCAACGGGATGCAAATATAAACGCATGTTATTTATTACCGTAAAAATAAGTATCAGAATAATGTTACTTAATACTAATTGATTTTACTTTGAAAGTTTCTGGAGTTATCTTAATAACTAAGCGATAAATTAAATACCCAATCTTTGTAAAACAGTTAAGCAGCCAATACAGTGTCTTATATTGTAAAGTAGCGAAGTTCTCAGTTCTGTGTTCACTAATAGTTATTTAAATATCAATCTTAAATATTATTAACACTTTCGTAACAATATAATCATTATATATTAATTTGCGCCCATATGTACATGTTTAGAGTATTGTACGGAATACAAATATTATTTTTAGACGCAAAGATCGATCGATCGCTAAAACAAATAGACCCAAAAATATACCGCCCAATATTGATATTTCCACCTTCTGTAGCACCTCATCATCATCATCATCACCTTTTCCTGACGGGTGCAAAGCCGCTAGTTTAGAAGCAGCCTACGGTCCCACCAGTGTTATGTTGTGCCGACTAGCTAAAGATGTTCCATTTTCCCTTTTTTCCATTTTCATGTCTTTCGATGGGTAAACCAGTTCTAATGTGAATTTAGGGCTTTTTTTTTCAGAAAGTTTTGTTTAAAACTATTTCTATTATATACTTCGATATTGGCTTTCAATTTGTAGTTATCAAAGTTTAATTCTTCTTTGTTGCGCACTATTGGAACATGCAATTGGGATGTGACAAACGAACGACGAACTAAAATGTATATTTACACCATTCTATTTTGTGGAGTTATATCCTAGTATTAGTGCCATTATTATGTATGTTTTATTGTTATTTTGATATTATTCATTCATTTGTTAATTTAGATTATGCTATTGACTGTAAAATTATTATTATTGTAATACCATTATAGATCATGATGATATTCCTAAAGATAACTTAAAATTGGCAATATGTGAGCACCATGTAGTCGCTTTCTCATTTTTTCTTATTGACGTGATGATTGTCATGCAGTTCTGGGTCGTCATGCTCACTAAAAGGTCTTGCTTACGTTGGCGTTGTGGGTTGGGTGGTTTGGTTCCCTAAAAAATGGTTGAGCTAAGCTATGGTTGAGTCTCACGTCATACTCGTGAACGGGTGCCGTCTGCCGGGACTGGTCGGCTCTGAACTGCTGCTGCAATTCTATCAAAATATAACTATTTTTTAGTCTCTCACTCGTATAGTCGTCTCACATTGTACTCACATATTTATACTTTATGTTGTATACTTATTATTATTTTTATTTTTTTAAAATAATTATCTGGACTTTAAAAGAGACTATGACCTCTGAGTTTGTTTCGGATGTTTCTTCTCAGGGCAGTCAGTTAGGAAACACCGGCCTCATCTAGCTTAATTTAAAAAAAAAGTATGACTTTGTTTAAGTGTTTATAATAATGAACCTATGAACAAATAAATGATTTGAATTTGAATATGAATTTGAATTTGAATTTGAATTTATTATTCTGGCTATGTTTAGCAAATAAATTCAAAAGCATTGCCGCGGAATAACTCTCAACTAGAAATATCAAACTAATACATTTTGTGTACTTACTCATATATTTCGATGCTGTTGCAAAACTTCTTGGCTTTACTGTAAAAATAATTATTTAATTATAAAACATTTGATTTATATTAGGTTGCCATAATATTGGCTTCAAAATTCAATTAAGAGGAGCAGTATAAGTTTTTAACGCTCATAAAATAGTTTATAATGTTATGGTTCGATTGGGACTATTTGGGACGGCGAGAAACTAAATGCCGCGATCTGGCTAATGAGTGTCTATCATAGTTAAGTATTGATATTTTACCTCAGATATAAAAAGAAACACATAAAATTGTATCTATCTTTACAAATGCATGGGCTTCTTCTTTTGGCAGGATATTCTGTCAAATCTAGTTAGACTAGTAAACGGACCCCGGGCTCCAAGGCGCGAAGTCTTGGATGCAACGAGCGATTACACTAGGACGATGATGATGATGATATACTATCTGGCAGTAATTTATTCACGGAGATGGAGAGATCTCGTGCCCGAGGCCAAAATATATTCGGTCGCTGCGCCATCACGAATGAATGAATGAATGAATTAGTATATTTATATTGTATCGTTATCAACATATATGTACACACGTATTGGGACTCCCGCAATTATTTGAAAATATAGATAAAATGACTGTTATTTTATAGATTATTATGATAGATAAAATAATAATAATAATAAACCCTCCCTCTGGGGCAGTCGTTATCTTATCATGAGAGTAACGCAATCTCAGAGGGCAGAGTAACAGCTTTCAAACATCACCTTCATCTTGAGATATAGGTATTTAATACAGAATAGAAAGAAAGGTTACAAACCGCAGGGCAGCTTTGTGGCAAGCTGAATGTGTGTGGCGACACTGCGGTCCCGAATGCTTTAGAGAGTCGGTTAGGACCTCGTCTCCGGGTTGCGTTTATTGGCTGGTTGGAGTGGATTTCCAAGAGCGCCCGTAGGACCCTCGACTCTGGCTTGCCTTAGTTGGCCGGCCAGAGGGAAGTCGCAAGAGCTATTTGCGCGGGGGGGTGGAAGCGTCATTGTCAAGGGCGTAACTACGGGGAAACCCGCTCCGGATCACGAGACCCGCGATGGCGAAACCGGTGCCGCACCACTCGACACCCCTAGCCGCTCACACCGGTGTTGCCCTCTTGTTGCCTTTATGGTAGAGTTTGTTTGCCTTGGCGGTTAGCTAGAGAGGGCCCATCCAGTGAGTTGGCGAGTCACCGTCTGCCCCATTTCGACGTACTATAAGAGTACTTAGGGCAGACGCTGTTCTTTATCCATAGTGTTCACGTATATTGATTCATCAAACACCCATCCCAATAGCCCTGAAATATTAGTATCCAAAAAAAAAGTAGAAATCGTCCTACACCTGCTGCGGCTAATCCGTAGCTGTACTTCATAGTGCTGTTATGGAGGCTCCTCAGTAGGTGTCCCATCACATCCTAGATTAAAACTCTCAAAGGGCCTCTGCTCGCTGCACCTATGCCTCCGTGTACGCCTGCCAAAGAGCCGTGTACTTTTTTAAACACCATATGTTAGAGAAGTACGCGTGATAGAGAAAGACATAATAATAATATTCTACCACATTCACACAACACTATCTAGTCCCAAACTAAGTAGAGCTTGTACTATGGATACTAGATAATGGATAAACACACATTTACACCTTTTTTGTAAATACATACATATTATACATAGAAACACCCAGACCAAGACAAACAATCATGTTCATGCACACAAATGTTTGACTTGAGCGGGAATCGAACCCGCGACCTTCGACGTTGCAGTCGCTTACACTCCCGCTACGCCAACCGGCCGTTTAAAATACCCAATTTTTTTGCCATGCTAAATACTCCATAAAGATCGTATATGTTTGTATATATAAGGAATATAGTGCAGCCGTTAAAATACGTATACAAAAAAAATAAAAACATTCAATTTAATTTTCAAATTTAAAACAATAAAGGTGCCTACCGATTGTCAACATTTTGAAATCCTGGCATGAAAAATGTAGATACCGACTAGGTAATGAAATACGCTCGACGTTGTGAGTGTTGTGTATAAAACCGTACCGATAGTTTCGATGATAAAAATAGATGTGATGGCCAAGTGTGACGTGCCAAAACCCGCACTTGGTCATCAACTTGGTCATGGCGCTCTCGGTGTAACCCTTGCTGAAACGTTCTAATTTAAACGTTCGTAATTCTTTTATTTTCCTCGAGGAAAGAAAATGATTTTAACTACATTTTTAAATAATTACGCTATATAGACCAGTTACGTAAAAAGACAATTTGTATGCGTAAAAGTCTAGATAGTTTAAAAATATTATATTATTACCTAGTTCATACTTTAAGCTTGTCCGTTAGTCATTGATTCCGTATAGTAGACTACCTCGTTGGTCTCGCGGCATAAATGTGCGCGTGGGATTGGGCGGTCTCGGGTTCGATTCCCGGGTCGGGCAAAATGTTACTGCGTTTTCCCGCTAGGAAATTCTCAGTAGCAGCACGGAGTCTGGTAATGTGCCCGGTACGGCAATAGGCTCGCCCCCTATTACGTGGGACCTAAAAATTCATGGCGAAATGTGGGTGTAATATTACAGCTCTGCCTTCCTCTTCGGGGATACAGGCGTGAGTCTATAAATAAAATAAATATTATCTAGTTCATACTTTAAGCTCGTCCGTTAGTCACTGATTCCGTATAGTATAGTGATACCAGTCGAGGGATTTTCAAAGTTTTCATAGACATTGGCTTCCTACCTTATTTTAACAAACAATATTATTAAATTTCGAAGCACGCTTAAATAACTACATGTTGTTAAGTTCATTCATGATATAAATAATGCAGATGGTTTATCCTTGCATATTATTATGACTTGCCACTTGAGGCAGTGGCTTTGTATGAAGTACTTATGCATTGTTTGCCATTACGGTGGCTCATTGTTAAGCGACTCTAAGCAGTAGAGGTACTCTTTAAATCTTCGCTAATGGCCTTTTAAAACGCCCAGTATATTTTGTCGAAATGCTCTTCCTTTATTCAACAGTGGAACCTTAAAATGTTTATAATTAGATCTGGGTAAATATACTAGAATGTGCGATTTCCTCGATTCTCTGTTTGTTTTTGGAATGTTTTAAGTGCTGAGCAATGATAATAAATATTTTAGAGGAATTCCTGAGTAACGTTATATATTTTACCGTGAGTTTTGGATGGCGGCTCGCGGAATGCTTTGGATTTTGTAATGAATATTGCCCATCTATATACTCTTATTCGTCTTTCAAATCATTGAAATTTTATTATTTCATTCGCGCGCGAGCTACCGTAGCTGTCACACGCGTTCTAAGCTTTCGATTATTATTGTCATGATTAGTGATGGGAAGAGTATCGATGAATATTTTGTCGATGCCGCATAACATCGACTGACTAGCGCGATGGAAAAGTATCTCCGCAAAACAAATTCAGTCCCCTCCTTGACTACCAGAGGAGAGAAGAGATCCGGTGATTTGGAGCTGAATTGGAGATTCCCCAAACGTGCGATAACCAGCAGTCAGCTCCAGCCAAGCCAGCCAGTGGAGACACACAATAAATATGATGGTCTCCCTAGCGACCAAAATATTTCGACGGGTAACTCACAGCTTCGGGAAGCGAATACCATAAAGAGAAATACAAGTAAGATCCCACCTATACATCTCCAGTTAAATCCAAACTGGACACACGAATTTATCAAAACTGTCATTAGCCGTTACACAAGCATTTTTTAACTCAGATGTGTTGGAAAAAGTAAAATTGCAGTGCATTGTCATTCCGATGATGGTTATGAAGCCCTTAAAGATGGATTGCGCTCAGAAAACGTCCCCTTTTTTACATACTCCAGATAAGGTGAACGTGCTTACAAATATCTTATATTTGGATTGCCAGCTTACGCGGAGGATAAACTCAAAGATGAGTTATTCACTCTTGGGTTCCACAATGTCACCACTAGAAAGCTTCAATCATCTAATAATGACAGTTCCTATTGTCCACCGTTCCTCGTACAACTGCAGCCAGGCGCTGACATAATTGCATTCCAGAAAATAAAATACCTTAGCAATTGCGTCGTACAAATTCGCAAATTTAAGGCTAAAACCTATCTTGGCACTCAATGCTACCGCTGCCAATCCTTTGGGCACTCGTCAAAAAATTGCAACCTAGCCCCACGATGTGTGAAATGCACAGAACCACACTCTACAACAGAATATTCTAAAAAGGATCGCAAAACTCCAGCGCAGTGTCGCAATTGCAAAGAAAACCACCCTGCAAATTATAGACACTGCAAAGATCAACAAAATTACCTGCAAGCTATTGCTGCGAAACGAGAGGAGAATAAGTTACTTCAAGCAACTAAACGCCTGCCACGTAGTGCTGTCGTAGATGGACGCTCCTCGGCCGCCGCTACTTCAAATAAGGACCTATCAAACTTGCCAACCGGAATCCAGCCTAATCTAACTAATGCAACAGGGCTGCCAGTGAAATTGCAAGATAACACCACGACTGAAATACTGGAAATTCTTAGAGTAATCAAAACATTAAAACAGCAATTTACGGCTTGTTCTACAACAATCGACAAAGTTATCTTAATCATGACTCATCTTGGACACTGTGTCTAATAAGGTAAATAAGTTACATATATTATTTTGGAATGCTGTTGGCATTCGGACCAAAATCAATGAGTTTTCCGATCTTATAACTAAATTATCTATCGACTTTATCGCTTTGTGTGAGACAAGATTATCACCTAAATATAACTTGAAGATTCCAGGGTCTTTTTAACCTGTCTACGACAGGATAAAAAGTATGACGGCAAAGGAGTAGCCCTACTCATTAAATCTAATATACCACATTCTCAGCTCAATATTCCACCTACACAACATATAGAATGTATAGGGGCTAGCATCACTCTTTCTAGTACGGAAACAGCTCTTGTTTTAGCTTATAACTCGCCTGACCTATCTCTTCTTGAATCTGACCTTGATACTTTGCTTGCTCTAAAGCGAAGTGTACTTATAATGGGTGATTTTAACACCAAACACTACTACTGGAACTGCAATGTTATAAATGAACGTGGAGCAACCTTGTATGATCACATGATTCAAAATGACTATGATGTTCATGCACCACACAGTCCTATTCTCATCCATTACTGTGGTGAATACACCCCATCTAACCCAGACATCCTCATTTCTAAAATTGCTACAATGTTTGTCAATTACGTACCTTAACGAAGTTATCATCAACAAATCACCTACCAATCGTATTTTCTGTTGACGGCACATTTGCTCGTAAACAATACATTCAATATAGGTATTCAGAAGCCGATTGGAGTGGCTTTATAAATGAAAATATAATACTTAGCACTGCCACACACAAAACAAGTACCGATATCGATTCTACTATCGATTACTTCTCAAAGTTAATAATCCAAGCGAGTGACGCCTTTGTTCCCCGTGTTACAGCCCAGGTTGGTCATACAAAGTTACCAATATTCATCAAGCATATGATTAGCGACAAAAGTCGGCTTCGTAGATTGGCTATATCTGAAAATGATCGCATTATTCGCAAAATACTATTTTCTCAGGTGAACTATCTTCAATCCACTATAAAAACTGCTATAAAAACACACAATGACTGCTGCTAGAATACAAAATTAGCTAAAGTAGAGAACCCCAGTTCAGACCTGTGGCGCATTGTTAAGTCGATGAGTAAACGCGCGGAAACAGTCCCTCCTCTTATACGCACAGATGGTACACTAACTTCTAACAGTAAAGAGCAATGTGAGGTTTTTGCTGACGTTTTTTACCAAAACTTGCTACTTACAAATAGTTGTTCTAGTGATTTAACAATAGAAACAGACGTTTCAGAGGCAATTCAAGAGCTTAATAACTTTGATGGTCCGTACAATTTACAGCCTGTCACACCTAAAGAAGTAAGCACAGCCTTACTGAAACTTAAACATCGAAAAGCTCCGGGAAGGGACGATTTGACAAATACACTGTTGAAACATGTGCCACAAAAAGCAATTATACTTCTTACAAAAATCTTTAATGACTGCTTAAAATTGAGCTACTTTCCCACTTCTTGGAAAGAGGCAAAGGTAATACCCATAAAAAACCAGGGAAAGATAATAGCATTCCACAAAATTACAGGCCTATTGACTAATAGGCCTGTAATTTTGTCCGATACAAAAAGTTTAGCTAATGATGGTAGAAGACTTTCTACCATAATTAACTAAACTTTTTGAATCGGTCATATCTAAAAGATTGCTATCAACCATCGAAGACAAACTCATACCGGAGCAGTTTGGTTTTCGACAAAGTCACTCAACAGTTCAACAGCTAGCCAGGGTAGCTGAACATCACACATCACCTCAATTTAGGAAAATCTACTGGTATGATACTGCTGGACTTAGAAAAAGCTTTTGGTACCGTATGGCATGATGGTTTATTATATAAACTGATTAAGATGGATGTCCCTATGCAACTAGTAAAACTAATCCAGTGTTATTTGTCATATCGTACTTTCTTTGTATATTTGGATGGACACGTCTCTGAGTCCCGAAAGGTATCAGCTGGTGTCCCACAGGGATCAGTATTGGGCCCTCATTTATTCCTTGTTTACCTTAACGACATAAAAATACAACCGCACACATAACTAGCTGGTTTTGCTGACGATACTGCTAGTTTTTGTACATCTGACAACCATGACATTATCATCACACGATTACAATGGTCACTTGAAACCCTAACTGAATACTTTACTACATGCAAATTAAAACTTAACATACATAAAACAGAAGCTATCATGTTCACAAAAAAACGCTCTTTACCATCAAGAAAACTTAAAATTGATTCTAGGAATGAAATCCCCTGGAATAAATCTGTTAAGTATCTTGGGACCATTCTTGATAGTAAACTTAACTGGACAGCTAATATAACAGCTCTCCATCTGAAAGGCATAAAAGCAATAAATGCTTTAAGTCCCATCTTGAATAGACAAAGTAACCTTAGCCCCAAAACTAAGTTACGCATTTACTCAACACTGGTAAGACCTTGCATAACGTATGCTGCACCCGTATGGAGTAGCATACGCGAAACAAACTATGCGAAACTTCAAGTCGTTCAAAACAAGGCCCTTAAGATTGCATACAACACTGCGTTTCGTACAAACTTAAAAATATTACACACTAAAATAAAATATCTCACTATTAAAGACCAAAATTGATGAATTTGAAAATTGTCCAAAAGATTTTATATTCACCACAACCACAACCATAGTAACACATTGATATCAGGTATAGGTAAAAGCCGTCTCCGCGATTTACCATACGCAAATACATATTGTCGATACCGCTTACCACATCACTATTTTTTCGAGTATTCATGACGTAATGCTGCCCGCTGCCTGCTCGGCCGAGCCAGTCTCGTTCGCGTATAGTACATTTCGATAACGTTGATGCTACAATATATTTTCTAGTTACCTACATGTTTAGCTTTATTGTGTGCCTTAGTTTGTCTTACTTATTGGTGTAACATATTAATGCACATAAATTACATGTGCTTACTTTAGTAAATAATATTATTTAAGGCGCTATTCTGTACTAGCGCATAACTGTAACTTCTTTACCTTATGTTATAAATATTTGGTACTTATAAGCCAAATATTGAGCATTCCTATTCTCAACTGTATGATTGTTTCCTTAAATAAAAAATTATATATATACACTTATTGTGAAATGTTTTATAAAGACGTTACCTAGTCTACAAAAACAATTTATACGATAAGCTTACAATGTACTACCTAGTTCTAAGGCATTGTGTGTAATTTTATGGCCAATAAAGACATTTCAAAATCAATCAAATCATTGAAAGGGAATTCTAAAGGTCTTCCTTATTTATAACGACATGCAATAATAGTAAACGGTTGCTGTAAATAGACTCCCCGTTGATGATGGGACAAAGGTTTACATTAACCAATAATTTTCTCTTAAAATGCAAAATAATAAAATTACTAACATCCATTCATTTCATATTTTGTTAAGTAATCTTTCGTTCATTCTAAATACTTTTTAGCATTTAATAAGATAATAAAGTACTCATTTATTCAGCCACTATAAAAAAGTAGCATCGCAGAAACGTGAATTCAATTAGGAATATTTTACAGTTTCATTGAGGGCTGTATTAAAACTATTAATTATAAGCTCTTTTGCCGTCGGTCTCGGTTGTCATGAAGATCTTTGACAATCGTTACAGGGCGTCGGTACCTTCTAAATAAACTGACACTAGTCTAAACCATGGAATATCGCTATCCCTTCGGGTTGCGGAGGTCAGACAGGCAGTCGCTCCGAGGAAAAGCTAATATTCAGCCAAATCCGGTTAGACTAGAAAGCGGACCCCAGACTGAAACTGGGATAACGCTAAGAGAAAGAAGATAAGCTCTTTTGGTGCTGCAATCTAATCACACCGCCTTGTATCAATTAGCTTGAAAACTTGTTAACTATTCCACAGAAAAATAACATTGTTCCACTTTTATAGTTGACTTTTATATTTTTATTGGTTTAAACCGATTTTACTTTTACCGTTGATTTTTAGAGAATAGAATAGAAGTCTGAAACATTTTTCTCGTTATTGGTTAAACCACTTTATTGAGCATTCAAAATTCAGTGAACAATAGTTTAATTCCACAATTGATTTTTTTGGCATAATTTCGTATGAGTACGTCAGGATACATGTACTCGTCTTTCTATTTGTCGATCTGTCTGTCAAATATTTTCCTAAGAATTACAAACAGGTATTCTGTAGATGTTGCTATGAGACTTTTCTTCATCCGTGCAGGCTACATTAAATTCATCAAAATAATCACTTTTTTCATCAAAATAGATAAAAAAATGTATATTAATTCATCAAAATAGATAAAAAAATGTATATTTAAACCACAAAATTAAATGAGTTTAAATCGCAAATTTAAATGAGTCATTATTTTCAGTTTTCCTTAATCGTATTTCATTGACGCGGTCTAAATTCGATCTCGGACTTTGTTCCTCAACCGGGAACAAAATGCCAACATAAAACTTTATGTAGAACCCTTGCCAAATATTTTTCAATTCATAAAACCTTCACTTTAGGCAATAATAAATATTGGAGCAATTTTAGAAATCGTTTATTGAACAACGAAACCTTAGAAGTCAATTGAAATAGGTGAACAGTCGATTACAAAACTCCATACTAACATGATTGAATTTTTGTATGGTTTCTTCGTACTCATGTATGCCTACCCGGATTATGTAGCTCGAAAAACCGAAATATCAAACTAATTTTAACAAAACGAAAACCGTGAAGCACCGAATTTGAAGACAATAATTCCATATAACAAACTTTTGATAAATGTCATCCCATTCATCTCAATTACAAAGTAATGGACACAGAAAATTCAATGCACCCGAAACACGGTGAAAGGCTTTTTTTTTAATATTTTTACGAATAACAGCTGTAGTAAAAATATGATTCAGTTTTTTGTTGAAAGCATTGTTATCTCATGTTAATGTCATAGAATAAAAAGAGAAACAAAATATTAATATTACAAAATAACGATGCATTAAAAAGTGAGAGTGCAGAATACTATTGTGGTTGTTGTATAAGACAAACAGTTTGCCCAATAATACCACCGAGTCTAATTGAACCTTTGGTGGTCATTGTAAAAGAGTCACATACTTCTATCCCCGTAAACTTAGTTGTGTACTCAATAACCACCCTTATTTTCTTTGCAGCCTGAACCATGGCAGAAAACAGAAGTGATAGATAGCCAGCCGGGTGGTCTCCGTCGTTCTTGGCGAGTGCTTCGGTTACGCGTCCCAAGTACTGCAAGCGGCTCGATGCGTGTGAGGTGTGAATCCATCCTCCTTGTCCAGCCGCCTGTCGTGCGGGACGTGGAAACTGTCATCACGATACATTCGCGCACACAGCTCTCTAAATACGTGTCTAATAGTAATATAGGTAAGTAAACATGAACATTTTGATATTTCCCTGGTAGTATAAAATTTTCCCTGGTAAATTTAATTAACTTTAAATAATATCATATCAGATTACCCATGGCAACACTGAAGACTCATAAATCGTAATAACTAGGAATCTACCTAAAGTTCATAAAAGGTCGTTGAGTGCATCGGCCGTCGCCGGCGGCCGCGTCTAGTTACCTAATCCTTTGACAAAAGCCGAACGTCAACTTTACACGTGCCATCATTTTAGGTAGGTAGGTATACCCATTTTATTTATGACTTTTATGAGTTTGTTGCAGCAGCTGGGTCATTGCATTATTATAGGTAAAACGGAAGGTATTGTTTACGTTGTTTGTTTGTTTCGTAAGAGTGCGTAGCCAACTTTCATGTCCGTGTATTCAGACATTTCAGATCACCCGAAAGTCTACGACATGGCCTTACGATTCTTAGATTCAGTTTTACGTGCCTTCTGAGTACGTGGGCACCCATCCAAGTGATGATCTGTGCCACCGTTGCTTAACATTGCCAAACTATTACGATCCAAAAGCTTAGTCACGCTATGAGCGCTGCAGTATTTACGTTATTTACCAATTTTTTAAATCTTACTTAGGCAGGTTACCTTTAATTCCGAAAAACATCAACTTACTTGTAAGCTGCGTACGACAATCATGCTCCACATGTCGACCGTAGAGGTTAAGACACTTACGGCACCTTTTTATCAAAGGTACCTATTTGAAAGCACACTAACTAGCACACTTTAGTTCACGAGGTGGTGAAGCCGTTGAACGACACGCTCCAAAGGCACTGGCAGACCTGGTGGTCCAGCGTACTGTTCCTCCTTATCACTACGTGCACCTGCATGAATTGCATTCACTCCTACCTAAACACATCAAAATGTTAAAGTATTCAGAGTTTGAATACGACTGATGACGTAACTATTTCACAGCGTAAGTTATTCCGGAAGTCCGAACGAAACTAATCCTAGGGCAAGACTGAGTGATCAGTAGGTAAATTGAAGTCGTAAAAAATAGCCAGCTAGGGATGTAATCAATGATATTTATTGGAGTTCTGTTTTTATCGATATGTTATTATTGTCCCCGTACGAGATGGGCACGTCCAACGCAAAATTGTTGTTTGTTTTTAAATTATTGTTATAACATAAAAATGATGTAACTTTTTTATTTGATTTAGGTTACCGAAATTAGTAGATCATAGTCTTTTGTCTATGATCGACTAAGTTCTGTAACACAAAAGTATTATTTAAGTCTTGTTTACATAATGTGTCGATATCGTAATATCATTAATGTAATAATTCTTTGAAAAATGAATGTTGTGTCACATTTCATGTTAAAATTTATTAAATCGATATTAGCTGCTATCGAACGTAAACATCTCTACCGAGTTTCGGTATTGTGTCGAGCGGCTCGTTTGGTGGTAAAATTGCACTATTTTAAAAGCGGCATGCCCTTTGACACGAAAAGCCGACAATATTTTAATAGAATTAATAGAATCATAAAGGATTTCGCCGCTGAGTGGAGTGTTGCTAGTTTAGGGAATTTTCCCTAATTTCCGGGTAATGTTTCTCGTTAATACTATACTAACGAAATAAATTGTGACGTTTTATGAAGCCCTAGATTTTATTTTTTATTTTTCCTAGTATGCCTTACAAGACAGTAATATGTGGTTTCGGGATCGGACAGGGGGTTATGAAACACACTGTATAAAAAAGGAACACGAGACGTTTCAGCTTTTATATGCGCGTGTACCTAATGCTTTACGAAAACCAAATCTGTCAGGTGTTGGATAAATACCCTATTAATTTTGCTCCCGCGGTGCGTGGGCAGACCTGATCTGTAATAAAAATGTATAGAATATTGAATATAATATGTACCTTGTATCATTTTTATTACTCTTAGTCTCTTATCCTCGGTTGCCAGGCAGTAAATAATTATCGTTTTCTACCTACGTTAGGGGAGTGGCTTTACTCCGAATGGACTATTAATAGAGTTAAAGCAGTGCAAGCCCTCCCCTGTATGAGTATAACCCGCTGATTAAGGCGCTGTGTACAGTACACTGAGTTCAGCTGTTGCTGTCACTGTCGGATTGTATACATAAGAAAGAGAAGCGCGATGACGACGGGACGTTCAGAACGAGTTATTTATCATTAAATACATTAATCCTTACAAATATCTTATTCCAATCGATAAATAAAAACAACAGTTCCCTTTATTATTATATATTACATCACTGTTATTAATATTATCAAGATTTGTTTATAAATAATACAGTTACAATTACTACAATTTCAATTTTAATGGTTATTTTATGGTTTTTTTATCGAGAAAATTTACCGAAAACGTGTTTTGAACACAATGGTCCCCCCATAAATATGATCAAGATTAACATATATTTTTTTAGCTGCCCTAAAATGTATACATTTGGCTAAAAAACTGTTTTGTGAAGCCTATTTTGACTAGGTACAGCGCCTTAAGTGTTGAACCCACGACGCGAATGGCGTAAACGAGCGATAAATACGCGCACACAGATTGGATAATTTAAACTGGGTCACTTAATATCTACGCACTTTGTACCATGAAATTATTGGTTGATAGGCGTAATACATTTGTAGTTTATCTTTAAATATTTATTAAAGCAGCTACAAAAACCGTCACGAGAACAAAATTTCAGATAACAAAGTAACACAGATATTTATTACACACTCAAAGACGCGTCGTCTCGGCGTACAGAAAAGCAGCGGCTGTGCGGTAAAGAAATTAAATCCTTGGACAAGCTTCCATACTGATCTATATATTAGAATCCGCTAATAATTTCCACGGTAAATCCAATGTCATCTATCACGGTGTGTCAAGTAGCCGTTAAGTATGTTCTTATACGATATTGCCGATAAAGTACCCTTAAAGAGTTTTAATAGGAAAATTAAACATTAACAATTACGCACTCAAATAAATCGCTCCGTGGTCTATACATTTTAAATCAGCAGTATCGTTGATAATTATAATTACACGAATTCAAAGTCTGAACATAATGGAGTACCAAAATAAACGTGTTTACAGTTTGTAAACTTGGACAAAAATAACATTTTAATTGTGATTGAAAATGGTGACTTCGCTCAAATTAGTAATTACTTAGTAATATTTGTCGTAAGCATTTTTTGTACCACAAAAGTAATACAGGTTGACGAAATATAGGGTTGATTTTACTATTTCACAGAGTAAATGTGGGGTTCGTAAATCATTATAGTAAGCCACAATGTCATTTGTGTACTATTTTTTAAAGTTTGATATATCTCAATGGTAAGAGAAACATCAGAGTACAGATTAGATGAAATTTGTTATTCTAAGTGCTGCGATGTTTTTTCAGTACAATATTTTAAGCAACTAGTATATTCATAATAGGTATAAGTAAAATCTGTTTTGTCTGTCATTTAATAGGAAATATTGGTGACAAGGATCATTACCCTTTCACGGTCTAAATTAGGATCATGTGTAGCACGACTGATTAACTTTAAGAGCTTAATCAGAGAAGGTGCGCAATTCCGAAAAGCGATTCCCACCGTGTCTCACACGAACAAAGCTTTACATCATATTTTTTTCCACTGACATTTTGCCACAAATTGTATCTTCCTGATATGTTACCAAAATTACCACTAAACTTTATGAATTAAAACGTCTACGCTAATTGTCGCTATTTAATATTTGTATTGCGCAATTATTTTCTTTGCGGTTATAAGTGTGAATGACGTCTGTGGTATTATTTTAAACTGCAGCGTTTGTGCACAGAGTTTAAATTGTGATGCTACCTGCCTGACGTTTTCTTTGTATGATATTCTTCGTTGGCTATTTTATGTTTTCTGATACAAAAACAGTTCTATTTTTATGGCATTATCTATCATCAAACAAGCCTCAACAAAGAATTCAAATCTACGTCCGTTTAATCATATATTTGCATAAGACAACTATTGATACAATCATGATGATAATACACGAAAGAATATTATTGACACTACATTAAACATAATTAATTACATCTTTTATACACAAATATGAATCTAATGGCGCTGAAACACCTGAGCATTCACTTGTCACTGTAACAGATCAGCGAGAATTCGCCGTTTTTTGTTTTGTCGAACCGAACAACGATCCGAGCCGAACATTTTCACGATGATTCTAGCGAACACTCTAATCCATCGAATATAAAAAAAATATAGAAACCGCACTATAACACCAGTTTTACCTAATATATTTACTCCAGTTTCACGTATGAATTATTTATAGAGTAAGAGTAAGATACATAAACAAATGACGTTTCTAAATAACATAATGCAGATTTAAATTTGAACAGGTTTAATGAATCACACAAGTGTCAGTTCCTACGTTCAAATTTATTCATCGATATCAACAGTCTATTGAAATTTATTCGGAGTAAACCAAATCTAAGGATTTATTGTAAACATCTATATTTTATCGATATTCAATATGAGTAAGCCCATCACTAGTCAAGTTAAAATTAGTGAAAAACTACGAAGATTCAAAACGTCATTTGTTTTTATCTTTCTCTTACCTTAAATTTAAATCATAAGTCAAAGTGAAGTTAATATATGGGGTTTAATCGCCATTGTAGCGCGGTTTCTATGTATTTTCTATATTCTAAGGCTCGATAGAATGTTAGAGAGAATGCTCACTAAAACACACTCGTTTGGTTTTCAGATTTGTAACATTCGCGTGAATACTCAAATGTATCAGCGCCATAAGACAAACTGCATCGTTTAACTTCATATATACCTATTCTATTTTAATATCAAAACTTTACATACTATGATACACAGTTAATGAGAAATACGAAAGTAACGCTGATATTCTTAAAAGCAAAAACAGGTAGAGAAAATGTCAAACAATGTTTTAGTTCAGCGAAATTAATATTTCATTTTTATTGTTTCAGGTACAAAAGTAGTCAATAAAGTCGTGTTAATAGCAGCATCAATTATAATATTGACGTATAATGAAATATCAAGGTTTACGAGATTATGAGATTCGGTGTGAAATATTGTCTGGTGATATTAGTTTTAAGTGTAGAGAATATCGAAATCGGCCTGAAATATGAATGACATAAAAATGTAAATATGTATACAAACAAATATATGTACAGGTTTTGACATATTGTGAATTATAGGGAAACATTTATAATGTTTCCCTGTAATTGAGCGTAGATTATTTATTTGAATGAATGTAATAGTGTTTTATCTAAATAAACTATGAGAATTCAATTTCTTGACAAAGTTTATGCAGCTATACAAGAACCAAGAAAGGGCATAAAAACGTCATAATGTCAATACTCCCTGAAATTTAAGACCTACATACAGATTTTCAAGAATCTGTTGCGCAATTTAAGATTTTCCAGTACCTTACATTTATAGATACTCAAGTGGGTACATAATTTTACTTTACTGAGTAATATATTGAATACCAAATTGAAAACGAAAATAGTATTGGGACTATTGAATTTAAAAACCTATTTCTGTCGAGAAAAGGTGACAAAGTTTCAAAAGCAAACTGAAAATTTACGTGTTTCGCAAGCTTTCCCGTCCAATTATAAATTTATATCGTGAAAACTTCGTCAAAACCTATGTATTACTTTTGACAAGTCGCTGTTAGTAATGTTTTTTAACGATTTGATTTTGCATTTAAAAACATTTAAAGAACTTGAACAATATGTCAAAACACAATTATGAAATATCTGTACATACATTTATTATGTTATTGCATTTGTTTTTCGGTAAATACAGAAAACCGTCGTGTATGAAAAAACAATAGATATTACAATTATCCAATAGAAAACAAAATAAATCATTTGCATGCTTGCAACTAAATGTATCATCAAAAAAATGAGCGAAAAGTTAGTATGTAATACAACACCGTAGATGAAACATAAAATAAATTACAAACAACCATAGACTTCGTATGATTATGTATCAGGGAAGAATAATTATTTTTTGTACGTCACTGAAAGTTTAATCGAAAAATCAAAAATGTATAAAGTGAATTTGTTAATAAGTTGATAGATATCTAAATATAAATTTAAACTACATTATACAACAATTTGTTTGTGTTCTAGATATTCCTTTGGAAAACTTGACTTGATCTGACTACGGAAAAAACATAGAGAGAGGCCATAAAGCCCCTAAGCTACTAACTTTAAGAGTTTATAGCTTCCCGTAATATTCTTCATCGTGCAATATTGGCTCACATAAATTTTCAATAATTAAAGAATTTATAAAAGCGTTATAAAATATCGTGAGTATGGCAACCGAATCATTAATTATTATAAATTTATCTAGCATTTTTCGCAAAGGATCAGATTTAATCTAAATTATTAAATGCACTTTTTAGCAGGACTGAAATTATTTTAGTTGTCATCAACAAAACAACATCTTTAAAGAGTTTTAGCTACAATTTGCGCCTATTGCTGCCCTGAATTGAGTCTTCAACTGTTACCTACATCATACCCCAAAGTTGTTGAACTATTTAGTATAATTCTGAGTTCGTATACTCGTCGGTACGGTTAGCTAAGTTATATTAGGAGAATAATAATTGATAACTGGATTGTCATTGCAAAAAATATATGGCAAGAATTTTAAATTTTTATTGATACATATTTTATAAGCAAATCGTCTTTAGTTCTTAAAATGGAAAGGCCCATTTCATGTCAATACTATAATATATTTCCGTAGTCAAATAAAGAAGATTTCCAGCTTCTCTGAGAGTAAATTTGTTCTACCTAAAATTATTCATAGTTATAATAAATAGGCGTTAATCTATGGCTGTGTTTTCACTTTTAAGGTAACGTCAATTCTTTGCACGACATTATCTTTTGAACTATAAATGTACAGTGACACGAGATCGTTGTTTAATTTTGATTTTCTATCGTTTTTGTTATTGTATGAATTGTAAATTTTTAATGGGATACGTAAATAAAGTTATGATACAAATTGTAATGTGATTTTTTATTTTGTACCTTGACATAGTGTAAAGTCTAATACACTTAGCTAACTGCCCATCAGGTATCTCATCATCGTCCTAGCGTTATCCGAGTTGCAACCTACAGCCACTTACTAGTCTTACCGGATTTGATTGAATAAAAGCTTTTCCACAAAGCGACTGCCTGTCTGACCTTCGCAGCCCAAAGGGACGGCGATTTGCCGTGGTGGCAAAAGTTATCTATTTAAAAAAAATAAAACATATTTTGTCATAATGACCAGTCCCAATGCCCTTGGAATTTTGGAAAATCCCTTCTTAGTCTATAGTTCCCAAAAACATACATGCCAAATTTCAACATCTGTAGACTAATAGCTTTGGCTGTGCGTTGTCTGTTAGTAAGCAGTGTAACAATGTTAAATAATATAGAAATCAAATTTTATATATATAAAATAATATATATATATATATATATATATATATATATATATATATATATATATATATATATATATATAATATGATAATTTTATATAATACACGCTGATTTTTAATTGGTTTTGGAGCGAAAGCCATCTCATTACTTATCGTTAACAGAACCTAACCAGGAAATAAAATTTGAAATCTAGGCTATAAAAATCGTAACAAAAATAATAAGTTATTGGTTCGAGAGTTCGTAGTTTTACCTCTCTTAAGAAAGAAATCGCGCGCGCCGATGTATGTTCGATCATGTCACACACATACCAACACAGATAGATTATTAAACGTACGACACACACAGATATGTTTATAAAAAAAAAATTGGTTGCCTGTAAAGTCGGTATACGGGCGAAAGTTTTACGTGACAACGACTTTGAGTGGTAAAATAATTTTAATGTGAATATTCGTATAGTAGGAAGAAGGATGAAAGACGCGTGCCTTTCACTTTTTATGTCTGTCTCTCTCGCTCTTAGGCGGGACGCGTGCCTCTCACTCGCTCTCATTGTGAGCGCATAACGTGAGCGGAGCGTAACGCAGTTTCTTGAAGTGTCACCCGGCAAACCAATTTATAAGACGTTGTCACGTCAATAAAAAATAAAAACATGCCGGCGTGCTGAATAATTTGATTAAGAAAATAATTAAGTATTTCTGCCTGATCTGAACGAGATTACAAACTCAAGATCGTTCCTAGTCGAACATGAGGTTTTGTTTTACATTTGCGACTATATACATATACTTAGCGGATTAAAATCGCAAATTCCTCAAGCTGCCAGCCGTGCCTCACTTCGTACATTTAAGCGACCGTATGTTGGTCGCGCTACCTTGATTGCTACCCAGGTTTCACCAGCAAGCAAGTGTTCACTTGAGTCTTTATGCCGCCGCCGAGCAACAAAAGCCTCAACGAAATCGTTTATTATAATTATCTCTGCCTTCGTGACAGTTCTTGACATGTGACAGTTTGTTTTGTAAATATTGAATGTGAATTTACTATTGTGATTTATTTTGTAAATATTATATAGTAATTAAACGAATGCAATCTTGTGATGGCACTGGCGATGTGGACGTGAGTGCTAGTCAACCTACCACATCGTTGACTGGTCTGGTGCGCTGTCCGGACCAGGACCGCTTTTTCAAAGGTAATCGGGGCCTGAAAGTGCATTTTGGTAAAGTACATAAATCCCAAAATGCACTTTCTGGCTCCACAATATCTTCACAACCTGTATTAGGAGACACCACACAAATTCCTTTTTGACAAACGCTATCAAAATTAAAACATTCGATCCCGGTTGTGAAAAGAGTTCCCCGTGGGGCAAGACCATCAGTATCCAAAAAATTAGCGGCATGTATTGGTCTTGTTGTCAGGGAGAACTCGAGAACAGCCTGGGAGCAATAACTGACTTTCCCTTATAATCCTATAAGGGAAAGTCAGTCTACATGTTGATAAAATCAGGCAGGCCAAAATTCGTTGACATCCCAAATTAAATATAATTGTCAAGTTTCGGGACACTCTTTAGATTCAAAATTTACGTTTAACAAGCAGAAGTCGCTGTATCAATATGGAGAATCTAAATTAAGGGAGGGCGATATACGGGGCGCTTCTAGACTCCTTTTCAGTAGCAATGTGGTGGCGCCTTGCTCTCCAGACACGCTTGCGGGTCTGAAGAGCAAGCATCCAGCGCCTATTAATGATCTCTCCTTCCCTGAAGCACCCGACAGGGAATCAGAACATCTGATCACCACAGCCAAGGACGTGTTAGCAGCGGTTGGCTCCTTCCGGAGTGGCTCGGCAGGGGGCCTCGATGCACTGACGCCCCAGAACCTGAAAGACCTTGTGTGTGCCAGTGCTGGGATGGCTGGCGATACACTTCTGAGGGAGTTGACTGCGCTAATAAATATTATGCTCTCCGGTAATGTGGACGACGCCATCGTTGACGTCTTGTATGGGGCGAACTTGTGCGCCCTTAACAAGAGGGATGGTGGCATACGTCCCATTGCCGTGGGTTGCACATATCGGCGTATAGCAGCCAAGATATGCTGTAAATTTTACAGCAGGGAGCTATCGGAAAAATTCCAACCCCTCCAACTAGGTTTTGGTTCCAAAGGGGGTTGCGAGGCTGCTATACATGCCCTTTCTACGTACCTAGGAAGTGGTGATGGAGAGGTCATTTTGAAGGTTGACTTGAAAAACGCCTTCAATTCAGTGAATAGGGACACTTTGTTGGCACAAGCAAAATTAGAAACCCCTAAAGTTTTTAATTTCTTTGGCAATGTTACAGGTACCCCACAAAATTATTATATCAGGATAAGCTTTTGGAATCAGCAGTTGGGTGTCAACAAGGTGACCCTCTTGGACCAGTCATTTTTAGTTAAGCAATACACCCCATTATTCGGCAAGTAAATTCTAAATTTAATGCATGGTTTTTAGATGACGGGACCCTAGGAGGGGATCCAGAAATTGTATAACAAGATTTAGCTCTTCTTAAAAATAAATTCGCATCTATTGGCTTGGAAGTAAATTCTAGTAAATGTGAGCTGTTTATAAATACAACAGACTCTACAAAAAGACTTGCGATACTATCTAAATTTAATAATTTGGCATCAAACATCAAAATTATTGATAAGACATCTCTTCGCCTCCTAGGTTCTCCAGTATTCGAAGAATCTTTCGATTCTTTCTTAAAGGAAAAGATACAACATTTTTGTGAAGTTTCAGATCGCCTATTCAAAATTAATATTCACTTGGCCTATACTATTATTCGATATTGTCTTTTCGTCCCAAAATTCACACATGCCTTAAGATCTTCCCAACTTTGGAAAAAATATGCACTTTTAGAACAAGTGGACAAAATTATCCAAAGTACTTTAAAGAGAATATTAAATGTGGACTTGGACGACCGAGCCTGGCTACAAGCGTCATTGCCTATACGTCTGGGTGGGCTCGCTGTACGTAAAATTTCTAGTGTCAGTTTACCGGCGTTTCTATCTTCGGTTCACAGCACGGAAGAGTTAACTAGGAAAATTTTATCACCTACACTAGTTAACTCAGAAGTGCTGTGCAAAACCGAAGCTGTAAACGCCTGGAAAATGGCTTGTCCAAGCGCTGATTTGCCTACCAACCTATTCTCCCAAAGACAGTGGGACGCGCCGCTTTGTGACATTGTAAGGAAAAGTCTTTTAGATGCAACTTTTAATGTTGCAGAGCGTGCTCGCTTGCTGGCTGTGGTAGAATGGGAATCGGGTCTGTGGCTTCAGGCACTACCATCGTCCAACTCTGGAACCATGTTGGACGATGAGACGTTCCGTATCGCCACTTGTCTTCGCTTAGGTGCTCCGTGTGTTTCTCCGCATCGATGTCATTGTGGAGAAGACGTCGATAGCCTCGGACACCATGGGCTATCTTGCAGCAGAAGCGCTGGTAGAATTCCCCGTCACGCCCATCTGAATGACATAATTCGTCGTGCTCTTGTCGCGTCTGGCGTACCAGCTGTACTTGAACCAAATGGTTTGGTACGCGACGACGGTAAGAGACCTGATGGTATGTCATTGTTGCCTTGGAAAATGGGTAGGCCTTTGGTGTAGGACGCAACCTGCGTAGACACCCTCGCACCATCACATATTCCAAGCACGGGAGGCCATGCTGGCGCTGCTGTTGCAACTGCGGAAACCCTCAAACGGCGCAAATACAGAAATTTAGTGAGTAATTACGTGTTTGAGCCGTTTGGGGTGGAAACGCTAGGCTCATGGGGTCGTTCACTGTTCTGGGAAATTTCGAAACGTTTAATCGATGTCTCACGTGACCAGAAGGCTGGTTTATTCTTTGCTCAGAGAATCAGCATTGCCATCCAGCGTGGCAATGCTGCCAGCCTTCTGGGCACGTTACCCGATGACATTGATGCGGAGGCATTTTACGACGCCTAAACCGTGTAAATATTTTCAATTTTTAATCTCTTTTTACTTTTTTTTTTGTACATATACTACTTAGACATTAAGATTAGATTAAGCTTCATGTAGATTATAAAATTATGTTTATTTAATGTATATTTCTAAATTAAATTAAAGGTATTAGATGTATCTCATAAGTAATATTTTAGATGAATAAATGATTTTGACATCAGTGCAATGTTTTGCACTGTAGGTACAGACCCCGCCCCCGGCGCGTACGCGCATTGCAACGCGGGGCGACAGGGGTGGGTGCGGGGGTCGGTTGTAATTTGCCGCTCGCGTCAGTGCTCCGACAGTTAGTCTCGCGAAATTAGGTCAACGGGACGCCCGTATGTCACTTTGCACCCCGTCACTGTACCCGTGTTACGTCGCGCGCGCTTCATAATGGATCGGCATTACCAATATTCTAATATTGAGTTCGCGGCTATGATGCGAGTGTATCACATGTCTGGTGAAAATATGGAAGAGGCGAGGCGCATGTATTCGTTACCAGACCACCTGGAATCTTTGCGCACGCGAGATATTCCCTCACCCCAAGTGCCATTGGCAAACACAATCCTGGCTATTGTACAGCGCCTCATAGACTTCGGCCAATTTAGAGTTCCCTCACACGCAACAGCTCGAGAGTGCAGAGCAGTGTAAACGGTGCAGTTCGAACAAGAAATAATAGATTATTTTGAAGAGGACCCCAGACGAAGCACAAGAACGGCTGCAAGACGCTTCAATGTTAGCCAACATTTGGTGTGGAAACTTTTAAAATCAAATAATATGCACCCATATAATTTTCGGCGTGCTCATGCCATTCACCCAGGTGATGCTGAACACCGCATAGCATTCGCATCATTCTACTAACTTATTGATTGTAAGTACCTACAGCTTATTTTCGACGGTCCTAAGCCCGTGTAAAGTATGAAGGAAAGGTTGGAGTCATTAGAAGAAATACTATTTACCTGTTTTTTATTAAGTATTCGCATTATTAATTTACTTTAAAACTAGCAAATTCGCCATCGTAATTAATTAGTGTTTTTCTAATTAGCTATCATTAACAAAAGACAACGTGTGAAAGGTGTAAATTGATTGTAATGTACCTAGGCAGCAGACAGCAAAGGTAAATGATTTGGTTTATTCATTATTGAATACCTACTGTGATTACATTCTTAGAAACACGCAAGTACTAAACTTTTCCATTGTTAAAATCTTTGTCTAGTTATTCAAAAGATAATGCAGGTACCTATGACTAATTACGTACCTAACTAATAATTCTTAGTTTATCGTTTTTCTACTATTCAATATTGTGATTTCGTAAACCCACAGCTTATTTCGACGATTTTAGATTCTAAGTCCGAGTAATGTACCAAGGAATTATTGAATAGTTTTTTAGTTACTTCACTTTAAGGATCAGCCATACTGTCGACTGAATCGTAATCCTCAACGTAATCTTCAGTTTCACTATCTGATTCTTCGTTTTCCAAATATTTTTTTATCTGGTTCTTATCGAGATTCATCTATGAAACAAAATGAACAATTCTCAGCTTTATCTAACAAATAAATAAAGAGATAATTGCAAAAAACTAAGAAACGGGATTGGTAAAAAACTTACCTTTAATACTAATGATCGCCTCCCAGGCGACCGTGAAGTCAATAACTCAATACCTGCATACACCCCGCTGAACCCGTGACCACTCTCCACTGCGTCACGGGGTGCACTGTATTGGCGCAAACGCACCCCGCAATACATACACGTAATTTAAAAATATTCTTAAAAAATCAACCGAACGCGGCCTCTCAGGCGATGATTAGTATTCTAGGGTTAAATCTTAGAAACTGCGCAGCGGATTCTAATGCGGTTTTTTTACTAGATAGAATAATCCAAGAGGAAGGTTTATATGTATAATTGACGCGGAAGAAGTCGCTGGAGATGTCTAGTATGTTTATAAGAAAAAGTGTTTATTCACATATATATTTGCGGAAAGGTGCGTTTAAACTGGCAAGGTTTGTATGGGATTTGCGTGGCTTAAAATAACGCTAATCACATTAACCGCAGAGATGTACATTGTTATGCCGCATCGTTTTGCAGGCCGCTGAGAGATTTATGAATATTTTACACAAATTAATAAACTACATGTAAAGGAGAAATTCTTGCGGCATAAATTTAAATTAGCGCAAACAAACATTCCCGCCCCGCATCCTTGAAAAATCTTACTAAACATAATGAAATTTCATAAAATAAGTTTAGTATAATGCTTCTAATATGGAGGTTGTATGAAGAAGGTGATAGCGTTGATTTTGATTTGTCAACCACAACGTAGCATTCCGCAGCTGTTGTAGCTACTCTGGCATATTTCAGGATGGTCCACCGTGAAGCCAAATGACCACAGTTATGTGATATTGTCAACTACTAACACTATTAGATCTATAATAAACACTACTAAACTATAATATTCAACCTCATAACGGGTGTCCTAAAATTAACGCAAGATTTGAATTGAATATAAAACACAGTTTTTAATCTTTTGATTGTTATTTTGTTATTGAATCATAAAGTCCATAAGACAGTGTTATTTATGGAATAACGCAATGGGCATGGTCTGCACGGTTTTGTATGTAGATAAGCACATGTATGTCAAAATTTTCCATGATTATTTTTCATAAATATGACTGAATTTCTTAGATGCAGCGTTGAATCTCCTTCTTTAAAGCACCATTGGATATGGGTTTGTTGACAAAGACTTGTGGTTTCAAATAACCCCATTAAATAAATCTTATGGTGTAAAACTATAAACAGCTTATTGAAATTTGCTAATCTTGTCCATAACGCCTAATTGAGGTTCTTGGATTATCACCGACACTGTCACACACGTTGGACGATTAGTGTGTTTGTCGTCTCCAACGGATCCAGACTCCCTGAATTTCCCAATTGATCTCTTCACAGTTGACGAAGTTAAACAATATTCCGACCATATGAAATATTAGAAATACGGCCGCCAAGCTTTAATAATTTTTTAAATATTATTCTATATTAAAGACACGGTGTTCTATATCGTATAACGTTCCATTTTTACTAACCCTAAAACCCTGTCTGCTGTCAAATTGCTTTTTTAGGGTTCCGTACCTCGAAATTAAAAAACGGAACCCTTATCGGATCACTTCTTTGTCCGTCCGTCTGTCAAGACCCTTTTTCTCAGAAACTCATGGAGGTATCAAACTGAAATTTATATCAAATAGTTAAGTCTACTGTCTCTTGAAGCTGTGAAAAAACCAAACTTCTAAGCCAACTCAATTAAAATATACAACCGTTGATGCTGCAAAATTCCGCAGATTTCGAAACTCAAAAGGAATTAAAACCTACAGGGTACTTCCCATGAACTCAGAATCTTCAAATTTGGTACGAAGCACGAAAAATTACGAAAACCGTAAATTTTTAGTTACATAATATAATTAAAAAAAAATTAGTTACAAGCCCTTTCTTTATGGACGCGTAGAGGTATTAAATTGAAATTCATATCAAATACTCAAGTCTTAACATCTTTAAGCTGTAACAAAATCAAACTTCTAGGCCAACGCAATCAAAAGAAACAGCAATTTTACTATATTTTCAAACTCGCAACTATTCGCAAGGGAATCAAAACCAGCGGGTACTTGCCATGAACTCAGAATCTTGAAATTTGGCACGAAGCAACGTCTTATAGCACAGATAAAGGAAAAATTACGAAAACCGTAGTTTTTTAGTTACAGCATATAATTAAAAAAAATAAAGTTACTAGCCCTTTCCTTATGAACGCGTTGAGGTAATAAATTGAAATTCATATCAAATATTCAAGTCTATAATATCTTTAAGCTGTAACAAAATCAAACTTCTAAGCCAATGCAATCAAAAGATACAGCAATTAATGTTCAAATTCTCGCAAATTTTAGAAATTAACAAGGGTATCAAAACCTACAGGGTACTGCCCGTGAACTTTGAATTATGAAATTTGGTACGAGGCAACTTCTTATAGCACAAATTAAGGAAAAATTCCAAAAATGTTAATTTTTAGTTAGATCATAATTATATTAAAAACAACAATTTTAATAATTTTAAAGGACCTCTTTCCTCATGAACCCGTAGAGGTATAAAATTGAAATTCATATCTAATGCTCAAGTCAAAACTAATCGGCACTTCCAGTCGATCTAGAATCTTGAAATTTGGCATAAAGCAACGTTTTATAGCACATAGGAAAAAAATTAAAAAGCCCTAAATATTTAGTTCCATCACATATTTTTTAAATCCCTACTAATATTATTAATTCGAAAGTGTGTATGTATGTATGTATGTTCCGTTTTCACGCTAAAACGGCTGAACCGATTTTGTTGAAAGTTAATATAGAGATATATTGGACCATGGAGACGGATATAGGCTACCATAAGCTGCAAAAATTAAACTGGGACGTATTGTAGGGAGGGTAGAAATTTGTACGGCACAAATTTACCTCTTGGAAGTAAGAACGCATGCGCTAATAATTGAGTGCTACGCATGTGCTATCGCATATCTGTCAGTACTGTCACGTCATTTATAATGTCATATTTTGCACGTTGATTAAATTGTTCGCATAATTATGCAAACCAATAATTATATAATAAGATGAGACGGCTGAAACGATTTTCTCTACTAATATTTAAAAAAAAGACGTGTGGCACTCGGAAACTGCCGCGGTAAAGCTATTGCATAGCATTTTTTATCAACTTATGCAATTATAATTATATATTTATTTTATTTATACAGTTTTTTTTCTTTGAATTTTTTTTTATTTAATTTTGGTAAACTTTGGTTTAATTTTGGTAGGAATGGTAACTTTGGTAGAAATTGTACTTTTGATAAAGATGATAGTTTTGGTAGCAATCGTAAGTAACATGCTACCAAAACTACCATATATGCCAACAATACAATTTCTACCAAAACTACTATTCCTACCGAAAATACAATTCCTATCAAAATTACTATATTTACCAAAACTACTATTCGTACTAACACTATCATATCTACCACTTTTTTCAAAACTACCATTTCTACCAAAACCGCCGGTGCTGTCAAAAGAACTATTTCTCTCAAAACTACTATTCTTAGCAAAGCTAGAATTTCTACCATAACTACTACTTGTAATATAATTAATGACAATAGTATCTACTATGAACCGCTGTAATATGTTCCACATAAAAAACTACCATATATGCCAACAATACAATTTCTACCAAAACTACTCTGTAATTTCGAATCAAGTGTTATTCCAAGAAATAATGTAGATTCAGATGTTTCGAGAACATCGTCATTTAGAGCTATACTAGGACCAAGGTTTCTGACATTAGGCAGAGCAAACTTAATACATTTTGTTTTTTTGGCGTTCAGTACCAGATTGTTTACATTAAAACATTTAGTTACTTGAATGAGCGCACTGTTTATTTCGTTAAAATGTTCCTTATTTCTATCTACTTTGAATATCAAAGAAGTATCGTCAGCAAACAGTACAATGTCACAAATGTTTTTCAAGTAAAAAGGTAAATCGTTTATGTAAACAAGAAACAAGAAAGGCCCTAGGATGCTGCCTTGCGGCACTCCCAAATCAACAGGTAAGCCACTGGATTTTGAGCCGTTTATTTCAACACATTGGATTCTGTCACTTAAGTATGACTTAATGACTTCCAATGCTTTAGTCTGTACGCCGTAATGTCTAAGTTTGCATAAGAGCGTTTCATGGCAGACACAATCGAATGCTTTCGAAAGGTCGCAAAACACACCAATAGCATTTTGGGCACTCTCCCATGCACTGAATATGTGTTTAAGTAACGCTACTCCTGCATCTGTTGTCGAGTGACCCTTGGTAAATCCATATTGCTCACTATGAAGGAGGCTGTTTAGATTAAAATGTCTAAGTAATTGCTTGAGTATGATCTTTTCAAAAATCTTACTAAAGGCAGGTAGTATCGATATTGGCCTATAATTACTAGGATCAGTCTTATTGCCGGATTTGAAAAGAGGTATTATCCTACTGTGTTTCATAAGATCGGGAAAAACACCTGATTCAATACACTTATTAAATAAGTTGCTTAAATAAAGAGCTACTACATCAATTATACTTTTTAAAACCTTAACAGAAATGCCCCAGAGATCACCTGCATTCTTCGACTCTAGAGATTGAAAAGTACTTATAATGTCGGTAGAATTAATACAATCGAACTTAAATAATACATCACATTTTCCTACACTAGATTCTAATAGGTTTTCTGCGACTATAGCTGATGATTTTAATTCTCTAGTAGTAGTAATCGGTATGCTAGCAAAGAATTTATTAAATGTGTGTGCGACTTCTTTGTCATTATGAATAAATTTGTCACTATCAAATAAACTAAAACTATTACCTCTAAGTGTTGTCTTACCTGTTGCTTCATTAGTAGCTCGCCAGGTTGCCTTAATTTTATTCGAGGATTGTTCAATTTTGTTCCTAACGAAAAATGCCTTAGCTGTATTGCACACTCTTCTAAATATCTTGGAATAATTCCTAACATACTCAGTGAAGTTCGAATCAGAATTGTATCTCTTCATACCGTACAACTCGTACATCTTTGCTCTGCTTTTGTAAATACCTGCAGTAGCCCACTCACTAAAAGCTCGAGATTCCTTAACTACTTTCTCCTTAGTCCTAAAAGTATTCTGAATTTCCTTGTTAACTACATTAAATAAATTATTGAAATTTTCATTTGGCGAATCAATCTCCATTAAATCAGGACTCATAGCATTCATTCCAATCAAAATTTTATTCCGGAATTCATTAAACTTATGCCTAGGTAATGGCCTAACTAACACTTTCTGTATAATGCTATCACTATAATACGGAAACCTTGCTAATTGACCACAGTGATCCGAAGTTAATTCAGAACTAACTAATTAATTCAAAACTGTACAATTACTAAATATATTGTCAAGACAGGTGGATGAAGTTGCTGTAATCCTAGTTGGTTCAAGGAACAAATTTTTAAAATTAAATGATTTAAATAGATTTAAAAATCTACAAGTCATTACTGAATGATCAAGAATATTTACATTAAAATCACCACAAACTAGAATACCTTTCTTATTGCTCCTAATTTTAGTAATTGCATCTTCAATAACTGATACAAACAAGCTAAAGTTACTTAACGGTGGACGATATACACATATGATAATATGCTGCTCAAGTTCTACACATGACAGTTCCACGGTGCGTTCTATAGACAAACTTGCTATGTCTTTCCGTTCTTTACATGTTAAGCTATTTGAAACAATAATCAAGGATCCACCATGAATAGCGTGTTTCCTAGAGAAGGCACTGTGTACCGTGTATTGCGAGTTATTTAAGAATTTAATTTGGTACTCTTTTAGCCAGTGTTCTGTAATACACATAACTTGTATACTGTGATTTTCTAAATATAAACTTAATTCTAAATCCTTGCCAGATAGACCTTGTATGTTTTGATGTGCTACATTCAGTTGAATTTGTCTACCCTTTGTCCTAGTCTTAAGTTTAAAGAACTTGTGTCAGTATATTCAATAGAAGAATTATAAAGATAGGAACTATTTACAGAAGCTAAATTCTTGGATACCCTACATGTACCTGTGTCATTTTGTAAATTAAATGCTAGTAATTTAGCAACTTGTCTTCTATAAAATAGTGGCAGATACATAGTATCTTTGGTCAATGTAAAATTACTAATAAAATTATTAATGTCAAATAATAAAATAAAATCTTTATATTGCCATGTCAAATTGTATAAGCACACGTTGAGTTCATGAATATAACTATTCATTGTTTCATTTAAGCTATAAGAATAAGGCAAAGCAAGAGTTATAAATTTGCATTCATATTTCCTGTGAAGCGATAACATAACTTCTGTCAAATTAAATATATCCTTTTTAGTCACCGTTGGGCTATCACCATATGTGATAATTATTGTAGACTGCCTATCAAATATTGTTGTATTTAATGTATTAATTAGATATGTAAATGAAGACCCTGGATAACAATAATTGATAGTATTGTGTTGTGTCAGCTCACACTTTATTAAACTACCTAAACCTACACCAAGCCTATCTGAGAACATATAAACTTTATTTGTGCCAGAATTCTTACCTAAAGAAGACTTACCTGTTCTATTATTCACTGAACAAGTACTTTTATCACTTTCGCAAATAATCTGGGACTCACAAGTGGGTAATGTTGGTTTTATGATATTCAAACAACTATTGGTATTTGTTAAGGCCTTTACATATTCTAAATTTTGCCTCCCCACCTGTGCAATCTCACCATATTTCATAATATACTCCTGAACCTGATTTTCATATTGCGTGTTCATTCTACTTATTTGAGATTGTAAGGAAGTAATTTGACTTTTAAGATCCCTAGTATGTTTGTCATATAACATTTTGCCATTAATCAACTCTGCATTGTAATTGTCTAACTCCATTAACAAATCTGAACGCTCAGAAACTAAACATTTATATTGCTGAGATGTTATCTTAGTTTTCCTATATTGCTTTAGACTAAGAATGAGTTTCCTAATATGTTTATTTAATTTATTATACTTTCTATGCCGTTTCAGACAATTAATGTTTATTTTTAATTGTTTTGAATCTAAGCCTAATCTATTACCTACAACCTCTGAGTAAAGGTTCTGAGTTTTATTACTGTTTAATATCTCTACAGTTTGTTCTAGTGATTTAATCTTAGTAAATGATTGTTCTAAACAGCATTCTAGATCCCTAATGCGACTCATAGACCATGAATGGGCATCATTGTTAGCGGTCAATAAATGGATTTCTTCCTGTAACCTATCTCGCTGCGCCAGTGTGTCCATATACTCAATATGGAGTTCTGCGAGTTGAGCCTTCAGGTTGGAAACCCTATTGTTGACAATCCTGATGTCCTCTTCACAGTCTGCACGCTCCCTGAGTAGATGGTTATTCTCCTCCTGGCACTTCTTTAATTCCACCAAGGTTACTCTCAGCTTGTTTTCTAGATCCTTCGCTGTGGCCTTCCTGGTCATCATAGTGCTCATTGTGGAATGGCTCATAGCCAAGGATATGCCAAACACCTATGGACAGAAAAATAATCAAGATGTTAGAGAAGAGATAAAACAGTAATGAGTAGAAGTTTATAGATAATAAGTAAATAAATATATATAAAAATTAATTACACTATAGCTAGAAGGACAGTAGATAAACAACAGAAAGGGAAAATATATATATAAAAATTAAAGGTGTTATTCTTTTTTTTTAATGATGCAAAATATGTAGGTAAGTAGAAAAAAAATATAATCTTGTGAAATTTACTAATTTATATAATTTTTTTACTAACTTATATATGGGCCATGTCAAAGATATAAACACTTAAATTAATGTGAAGTGTTAAGTGTAGTAGGTGTTTGTTTGGGGCGTTTGTTCAGTCTTCGATTTTGCTTCCACGTTTTGTCAAGCAAAAGGAGACAGAAACTATGCCAGTGTGTGATGGACGAAGCTCACGTTGGTGTGAGCCGAGTAAATGTGTGATGAGGAGTGTAAGTTAATAAGTTAAATACTCCCCGGGCTTAAAGATGATTTCAAATCCGTCCGTTGACAGCTGGTTATAGATCTGTCCGCCAAAAACTGTTTGTATCGAGGTTTCAAACACCAAACTGAATATCTTTCACACTTTCCTTTCTATTTAACAACAATAATGAGATATAAGCATTAAATATTCATTTAAAATTAAATAAAACTTTTAAAATTACGGAGCTACGTAATTTCACGTCTGACGTTTCCAGTGTTGCCCGATGATTATCTATATAAAATGAACCATACTCACCAGATGTATTGATTAGAAATAAATCATTTAGGTTTTGATCTGAAAATGTTGCAACTGATCTTTTTTCATAACTCTTAAGCGAATGTTTGTGCCATAAACGACCGCAACAGAAACAGCTATTTGTGTGACCATCTGCAATATTATCAAAAAAATGTTGGACGTACGGCCATCCAAGTATTTTTTCTAAAATTACGCATCTTGCCTATTTAATTTTTTAGAACGAACACCTTTATTGCGTTTTGGACGACCAACCTTTGAATCTAGTGTTTTTTTTTACCAAGCTTACCTTAATATTATTGTATGTATTATTACGAAATCCTTCGGACATAATTGGCAAACAAAAATCATAATGACCGGATGATAAATTGTCTGAAAGAAGTAAACGCTTTGTTGCATATCCTTCTCTGCCAAATACACCCCTCAGAATCCCCGTATTACCTTCATACACTTCAAACCTCGCTGGATACAAACATCCTGCTGCCTTCACCTCAGCAGTACCGCCATAGCTAGAGGATTAGAGCATCGTAGCTTTGTACTCATGTCGTGAAGAGAAAGGATCTCCCGGGCATCGCTTGTATACAAATGAAACTCGTCCCAGTTATTATAAATATAAACAACTATTGTGGTCCTTAGTATTTGTGTTTGTTAAAAATTAGTGGTATTATAAATAGAGAACGCTATTGCATGAAATAAACAACTTCCATCGGGAGGCATAGGTATTATACTATGTAAAATAGTATTTTCATGGTCCTCAGCCTTCCGCATTCTTTATCTGGGCTATAAGACATTTCATTCCGTCGCAGGCGCTAGTGCAAACCGGTTGTGTTATTGTCACTTCTATCGACTAGTTACGCGTGTGAGTAGCATCGCTGTTTGCGTGCGTGCGTCGTGAGCTCGGTTGAGTTCGGAGCTTCGGAGCGTTCGAGTACAGAGCACTTTACAATTCAGAGGCTACGCAAGATGACAACTTCTAACAGCACTTTCAGATATGACATAGAAGATGGACCTGAGCAGGGAAACATGAGTGTAGATGGATCACTTATCGATAAGGAATCGCCACCTCCCTACATCACTATCCGAAAAGATTAGGCATCGGAAATTCGACGTGAATTTAAGTCGTTTCAAGACCACGTACTGTCCATGATGGAGACATGGTTTGCTAGGCAAGATGCTAACTTTGCCAAGATGATTGATGAAATTGGAGACGTGAAAAAATCTCTCAATTACCTCAGTAAAAAATATGATGATCTGGAGAATGGTATGCAGGACCTCAGAAGCCGCGTGCAGGTACTTGAACAGAGTGCCTTAACATATGAACCCCGACTCACTGCTATGGAAGCGAAAATTGAGTCCATGGAACAAAGAGCGCGAAGCAGTAATCTTGAAATAAGTAACCTGCCTGAAAAGCGAGGCGAAAATCTGACAACAATTATTGAAACTATAGCAAAAGTTATAAAGCAACCATTATCTGTCGGTGACGTCACTGCAATCCATCGTGTACCACAGAGTAATCCTAAGAACTCACGCCCGAAGAACATTATAGTAAAATTTTCTTCTCAAGCAATTAGAGACAACTTCATCTCAGCTGTTCGCCTCAACAAAGGTATCACATCAGAGCAGATCAATATACAAGGACCATCGCAGAAGATTTATTTAAATGAACATTTAACTTTGCAAAACAAAACGTTATTTCGCCGAGTCCGGGTTATTGCCAAAGAGAACGGAATTAGATTTATCTGGATTAAGCACGGTGTTATTCTCACTAGGGCCGACGTATCTACTGCCGTCATCGCCATTCGAGCAGAAAAAGACTTATCTAAACTTAAACCCTATGTACCTAAAAGTTAAACATCTCATTATATTAAATGCGTGTACACTTTATTATAAAAATGTCAGTGGAATTATCAAACGTAACGTACATTATTATCTTATAACAGTTTACCATAATATGTTCTATATGCGAGCTCTGCTTCAAACATTACTCTGTGCATCGACAAGGTATGTGTTCACGTTACTGACCGTTTTTATCTATACCGTCAACCTTATAATTTATAAATATAATCTGAACTTTCGTGTCGAATATTTGTTGCATTTGCACTTAATTTCACATTATTTACTTTATTTATGTTTTATATATTACGCATTCGTAAATTTAACTATGACCAAATATTTACTTTATGCCTATAAGCAAATTACTTATCGTTACGGGAGTTATTGTGTTGAATATTTGTTAGTTTTGACTGCAAAACTAACATATTACAATGTGTATATTGTGAAAGTAACTGTATTTTCTCAATATACACATTGTATTAGTAACATTGTATTAATATATTACACATCTAAGGCGGCGGTCATAATAAATAAATATAATTTACTTTATAAATTTTGTCGTATCGCTAGAACAAATAAATGTTTACTGTTGTATTGTGTTATGAATGCATGCCATGTATTTCTCCGGTTGCAAATATGGGTGAGTGACTTGTATACAGTTATGGTGATATTATTTATTTACACTTATTGTCTACACAATAACCAGTAGCATATCATTTTACTACCAAAATTGCCGCGGGCTACGAACAAAGTTAAATACCTTATATAGTAATATCTTGACGGATTCTCACGATATTATTATTTTATCGGAGACATGGTTGGTACCTGACATTAAAGACCGTGAATTTATCGACTCGAGGTACTTAGTATATCGTTGTGATAGAAATCGTGTACTGTGTGGCAAATCTGACGGTGGAGGCGTGTTAATAGCGGTACGCCGTGGTTTAAACGCGACGCGTATCGTTTTAGCTAATACTACACTTTATCAGGACGATCATTACAATAACTTTATGCCATCCAATATAGACTATGTTTTGCTAAAGTTTTATTCTAAGTCTATTAATCGATATCACATTGTGTGCGGTATATACATACCACCCAATCAAACGTTAACGACATACCAAGCGTTATTCGATCTCCTTGAAAGAGAATTATCTTGTCACACTATTGGCGACATATATATGTTTGGAGATTTCAATCTGCCATATATTGAATGGATTGGACACAACACACCTGCGCTTATGCCTCGTATACACAGCAATAGTAGTTCTTTAAACAGTGTATTACTTAATTTTTTATCTACTATAAATTGTAAGCAGTATAATAATATTAAAAATAACTTAGACCGTACCTTGGACTTATTAATATCTAATAAATCATGTGAATGTGTGCTTGCCCCTATGCCATTAATACCGATAGATAATTTACACCCACCTTTTTTAACTATTACTTCGTTCGAGTTTTCTCATATAGCCATGCCTCAATTGTCGGTACCGCGATATCGCTTTATAGAAGCAGACTACTCTGCCATTAATAGGGATATTCATAAAATTAACTGGAGTACACTTCTGGCCAATATTTCTCTTGATTCTGCAATTAATCGTTTCTATGAACATATTTATGAAGTTATCAAAACTCATGTACCGGCGAGACCAGTCAAGTCCAACGAATATCCTATCTGGTTTTCTCGCACATTGATACACATTTTTAAAAACAAAGAAAAGGCATGGGTCAAGTGGAAGAAATACAAAAATCGTTCTGACTATGAGCAATTTTCTTTATATCGTAAGAGATTCAAGGCACTCTCTGCTGATTGCTTTAATATATATCTACATTCAATTGAAACTAGTCTAAAAAAAGATATAAAACATTTCTGGTCGTTTGTAAAAAGCCGAACAACTAATGGAGGTATACCCAACACTATGTCTTATTATAACAATGAGGAATGTACCGGTCCCTTGCATGTTTGTAAGTTATTCTCAAAGTTCTTCAGCTCGGTTTATGAACCTATTAATAATACATTTACCGAAAGCTTGGAGGCACCGATACACAGTCAAGTCATTTTATCTGATCTGTCGTTCTCTAAAGATACTGTAGCTTCTTCACTGAAGTCTTTAGACATAACTAAAGGTTCTGGTCCGGACGGGATACCCCCTTTCTTCCTGAAACATACCGCCGAGTCGTTGAGTGTACCACTTTCTTATTTATTTAACCGTAGCCTTAAGGAAGGTATTATGCCTCAAGCATGGAAGACTGCTAATATCACGCCAGTATTTAAAGGTGGCATCAAAAATGATATATCTAATTATCGTCCAATATCATTGCTGTCAGCCATGTCAAAAGTCTTGGAGAGATTGGTCCACAATGCGGTTTACCCTACGTTGCACAATATCCTAATTCCTGAGCAACATGGGTTTGTTCAAAATCGCTCCACATTAAGTAATCTAGTCTTGTACTCAAATTTTTTGTTTGAATGTATGGATAACCAACTACAGGTTGACTCAATCTACACTGATTTTTGCAAGGCTTTTGACAAGGTTGACCATGCAATGCTTTTGCAAAAAATCGAGTATAACGGCATTCGTGGTAATCTACTTCGTTGGCTTGCATCGTATGTCCAAAATAGAACTCAAAAGGTAGTGGTCCAGGGGTTCTCCTCTGATATCACCACCGTTACTTCCGGTGTACCTCAGGGGTCCATCTTGGGTCCTCTGCTCTTTGTTTTATTCATAAATGACATTAACAAATGCTTCTTAAACAGTCAGTTTTTGCTGTACGCCGATGACTCAAAGGTTTTTAGAAAAATAAGATCTGTTGAAGATTGTGTCAAATTGCAAGAGGATCTAGATAGATTCTCAGTCTATTGCCTTGCTAACAAACTTCATTTAAGCCTTTCTAAGTGCAAATCAATCACTTTTACCAAGAAAATAAATGTCATCAATTATCCTTACTCTCTTTCTGGTACCGCCTTAGATAAAGTCTCATTAATTAAAGACCTGGGCGTTCATTTTGACTCAAAACTACACTTTGATGCACACGTAGATTATATCACAGCCAAGGCCTTTAAACTTTTTGGTTTTGTTAGACGTACCTGTACCTTGTTCAAGAAGTCCGCTACTTTATTGTTATTATACAAGTCCCTCATTCGGTCGCAGCTGGAGTACGCCACGTGTATTTGGAACCCATTATATGACAAATATAATGACCAAATAGAATCAGTACAACGCAAATTTCTACGTTACTTGAATTATAAAGTTGAACGGAAACGGCTACCATATGAAATACTTCTCAAAAAATTTTCTCTCATGACTCTTAAATATAGAAGAATGTACCTTGACCAAATGTTTCTTTACAAGATTTGTCAAAATAAACTAGATTGTGATAAGTTGATAAACCAAATATATTTTCGCATACCTAGTCGCTCGCAACGTATCCGTGACACCTACGTTCATAAACTATTTGCTCCTATACCGAGCAGGACAAACGCTGGTGAGCGGGCGCCTTTAAGACGTATAATGAAAAGTTATAACGATAATTTCACTGATGTTGATATATTTGCCTTGTCCCTATTTCAGTTTAAAAAACAGCTAATGAATAAATTGGTGTAATGTTTATCAAAAATATTTTAATATTATACACAAATAAAACATAACATATACCTCTTAATATTAAATATCTATTGTCTTTCAATGGCACCTGTTTGCTATAGTTGCTTGCTACTTGTTAAGTTCACTTAAATATGTTAAGTTGTAGATAACGGTGTTGGTTGCGTGATTACATAAGTATATTTTAAGGATTAATACTGTATTAGAATTAAGCACATTACGCAATCGTTTGTTATCTCAAAGAAAATAAAATAAATAAAAATAAAGACTTTGCTTCGTACCAAATTTCAAGATTTTGAGTTCACGGGAAGTACCCTGTTGGTTTTGATTCCCTTGCGAGTAGTCGTGAGTTTGAAAATATGATTATATTGCTCTTTCTTTTGATTGCGTAGACATAGAAGTTTGATTTTGTTGCAGCCTAACGGTGTTACATACTTGACTATTTGATATGAATTTCAATTTAATACCTCCATGCGTTCAAGAGAAAGGGGTAGTAACTTTAAATTTATTAAAAATATTTTTCTTATATGATGTAACTAAAAATTTACGGCTTTCGTAATTTTTCCTTTATATTTTAATACCTCTACGCGTTCAAGAGAAAGGGGTAGTAACTTTAAATTTATTTAAAATATTTTTTTATATGCTGTAACTAAAAAATTACGGGTTTCGCAAATTTTCCTTTATAAGTGATATAAGACGTTGCTTCGTACCAAATTTCAAGATTTTAAGTTCACGGTAAGTACCCTGTAGGTTTTGATTCCCTTGCGAGTAGTCGCGAGTTTGAAAATATGCTTATATTGCTCTTTATTTTGATTGCGTTGACATAGAAGTTTGATTTTGTTGCAGCCTAACGGTGTTACATACTTGACTATTTGATATGAATTTCAATTTAATACCTCCATGCGTTCAAGAGAAAGGGGTAGTAACTTTAAATTTATTAAAAATATATTTTTATATGCTGTAATTAAACATTTACGGTTTTCGCAATTTTTCCTTTATATGTGATATAAGACGTTGCTTCGTACCAAATTTCAAGATTTTAAGTTCACGGGAAGTACCCTGTAGGTTTTGATTCACTTGCGAGTAGGCGCGTGTTTGAAAATATGCTTATATTGCTCTTTCTTTTGATTGCGTTGACATAGAAGCTTGATTTTATTGCAGCCTAACAGTGTTACATACTTGACTATTTGATATGAATTTCAATTTAATACGTCCATGCGTTCAAGAGAAAGGGGTAGTAACTTTAAATTTATTTAAAATATTTTTCTTATATGATGTAACTAATAATTTACGGTTTTCGCAATTTTTCCTTTATATGTGATATAAGACGTTGCTTCGTACCAAATTTCAAGATTCTGAGTTCACGGGAAGTAACCTGTAGGTTTTGATTCTAATGCGAGTTTGAAAATATGCTGCAATTTGCAGCATAAACGGCTGTATCTTTTGATTGTGTTGGATTAGCAGTTTGATTTTATTACAGCTCTATGGAACCGTAGATTCGAGTATTTAGTATAAATTTCAGTTTGATACCTCCACGCATTCCTGAGAAAAAGGGTCTTGACAGACGGACGGACAACAAAGTGATCCTATAAGGGATCCGCTTTTTCCTCCGAGGTACGGAACCCTAAAAAATAACTCTGAACGGACTAAGATTAGGAACTGGGCGCCATAGAAACTTTTGTTCAGCTCAAAAATAACTATCAAGCGATGTAACACACATAGCTATTGGAGGGAGGGCCCAAAATTTGCATCCTCCTTTTCTTTTCAATGTTTTTTTTATATATTTTTTATTTATAGTCTTATGCCTGTATCCCCGAAGGGGTAGGCAGAGGTGTAAATATTACACCTACATTTCGCCATGAATTTTTAGGTCTCACGTAATAGGGGGCGAGCCTATTGCACATCAACGGACGCCGGGCTGCTATTGAGTTTTCGGAAAAACCGAGTTACACTTTTGCCTGACCCGGGAATCGAACCCGGGCCCTCCGATCAGCAGTCGCATACGCTATCCACTGGACCACGGAAGCAGTCTTTTCAATGTGTTGTAGTATTTTCGTCCTCAATAACAAAAAAAAAATACATTTAATTTGTCTTTACTGCCTCCAAAATAAGAGCCAGTCCTTCAAATTGAGACACCGCAGCCAAGACTACCATAAGGTCCAATTGTTACTCGATACAATGATCATGAAAACAGAGGTTGGCAAAATATGGACAAACTCCTAAAACTACGGCACTCTGTGGGCTTCTGAACTTGATGTTCCGCCCTTACAAAGGAAACTGCAATGTTCTGCAGCACCTCAATCGTCTGGGGAGAGATGCAGCAAAATAATTGGAAAATCAATGGCAATTATGATTTTGCGACAAAATACGGTTTTTCTATAGTTCTTCATCAATAATTGAATGCCAAAGCTCTATTAGATCATAAGCCGCAGCCTGGCCCATAAAAAGACTAAAGACGCAGTAATCATGAAGAAACTTGTGGTAAACGTGAACCAGGTATTGTTCAGTTCAAAATAAAATTTGATAATTTGGCCTAGTTTAAGGAGATTTCTTTCTGTTTAAGGGGCAAATCAAGTGATTCTATCATAAATTACAATTACAAACAAGTACTTACAAACACGCGAGATCTAGATCCGGATATCGAGGAGTTCAGCGAAGCTTAAGGTTAAAGCATTATTTATTTTTGGTATTTCACATTTAAAAATAAAATTTAAAAAATCCTTCTATTGAGTCGTCTCTTTATGTGTTATTTATTTATGTATTGAATATTAATAGGTTTTAATTATTTTTACATAAATCATGACACCTGACTTGAGAGAGACTCTTTTTTCTCTTAGCGTTATCCCAGTTTCAACCCGAGGTCCGCTTACTAGTCTAACCGGATTTGACTGAATATTAGCTTTTCCACGGAGCGACTGCCTGTCTGGCCTCCACAACCCATATGGATAGCGGCATTCTATGTCTAGTGTCAGTTTATTCAGAGATAGGCACTGTACTACCTATAGCGACTGTCAAAGATCTTCATGGCAACCGGGACCAACGGCTAATTCAATACGCACATAACGAAAAGTCAGTGGTGCGCGCCTGAATCGAAGCAATTGATGTGCCATAGTCTCTCTCGAATCAGGTGTCATGATTTATGTAAAATAATTAAAACCTATTAATATTCAATACAAAAATAAATAACACATAAAGAGACGAGTCAATATAAGGATTTTAATTTTTTTTTCTTGTTATGGAAAAAAGAGACATGTCAATTATTTTAATAATTAATTAATAATTTATTTTTTTGATAACATGTAAAAGACTACTAGATTGTAAAATGTCAATTAAAACAAATTTGTATTGATTATATGCTCACATTTTTGATTAAACAGCATTTATCTTATAAAACAAATAAGCGTTTTTTTTATCAGCCCCTAGTGAAAAGTTGTATTTTTCGACTCATCTCCTTTTACCTTGATACCACAGAATTGAACATGTATTAGAACATGGCTTTGACATTTGACTGTATGCAAGGTGATGTTACTACGTACCTTTCGGTAGAAAACAGTAGATAATGTCATAGGTACTGACCGAGTTACTTTGTACCCTTTATTGTTTCTGGAGTCTTAAAAAAATATTCAGGAGTGTCTTCACACAATTTGAGACTGAAACTAGATTTGTGTTACCCCCAATTTAACGCGCGCGAAACGGCGGGCAAAAGCTGGTAATTATATATACCTACAAAGTTTGTTCGGAACCCTCGGTGCGCGAGTCCGACTCGCACTTGAGCGATTTTTTGGTTTGCAACACTTTACTGCACAAATTGTGACAAATTCAGATCTTGCGTTAATTTTGGGACACCGGTTACACTAACTGTAATTGAATTAATCGATTACTTCTCACATGCAGCTACGTAAGCCCTAATACATTAACATAACTTTGAATGGTTTTATCGTCCCAACAATATATCATTCTCTATAACTTGTAGGAGTTCTAGTAAAGAAAACTTACCTGAAACATATTTTATGAATTAACCCTTAAATGGTATCGGGGTCAAAATTGACCCCAAAGCTTCATATTTTTAATCACACCTTATCAGTAAAAGCACCTACACTTTTGCGCATCGGGGTAATCTCATTACGCCGCGGAGTGCGGCAAGTGATGGATGCGCGTCACTTAAGTGCTAGTGAGAACGGAGATATGTACACTGCTGGGGTCAAATTTGACCCCGATACCGGAAGTGTACATTTTATTTTATGATATATGTTATAATGTTTCACTATTTTATACTTAATTTACATATCATTTTTACGTGACGGTGAAATCTCACAGCTTTTGGAAGATTAATACGAAGAATCTGGCTCCGAATTAATTCAGGACGCCACAATAGCTGCTTGTGACCAGAAAATTATCAGCGTTTGTGAGGAACAAATAGATTATTTAATTGTTTTAGATTGTAATTTTTTTATTATTCGTGATCTCATAGGAAGTTCGTATTTTTTTATTATATTAGTTATATACAAAAACGAATACGAAATGTTTTCTTGTATTCTTTTTCTTTTTATATATAAATAAGAATACCTAAAGTAGAGTCTTGTCAAATAAGAAGGTACTCTACCTGTTTTATTTATTAAATATGTGATCTCTTGTTAAAACATGATATAAATTTAATAAAACATTACATTGTAAGTCCTTCTTTCCTAAATAAAAAGAAAATGTATTATGTACAGTTGTATCATTTTATATTACTGTGTACTAATATCTGGGGTCAATTTTGACCCCTATACCACTTACGTTGCCTTTTTTAGCGAAACCAGCTAAAGGTTAAGAATAAAAATCAGAGAGTGTAGCGACTTTTGTAGTTAACTCTACATACGAATTTTCACTATACCTCGCAACGCTACCTATCAAAACGTGCTCATATCAGTTTCGAAGTGCCCACATCCACGGACACAACGAAAGTACTTCGCACAGACATCTGCATCACTCTCATCATGCACTCATCTATTTATAGATTTTTATGCTCTTAAACGAGACGAAAGTAACAGGCTCAAATAAAAACACAGGTGTTTAAAACTATGAACACTTTGTAGGCAATAATCTAATTAAAATTTGTCTATAATTAGTAATTAAACATGGCACTTTACTACCTTTTAAACTTATTTTGTGAAATTTTATCATCTTACGTGTGATTTTTAGACAGAGGGTTTTATAAAATATCACAAAAAACTAATTGTCTACTGAGTATAAAAAGGAATCTTTCACTCCACAATTTTAACGCTCACTTCAACTTTATAAATAAGTTATGTTACTTGACATACATGCCACAAGATTTGAGTTTCAGACAGCTGTTTCGCCATATTATAGTTTGTGTCAGTTTATTCGCCAAAGATGTAAGTAGTCTGCCGTAAATCCTAATGGAACTTATCGACATAGCCCAGCCGCTAACGGCTCTCAAGAAAATCACTAAAAGCGAAGTAGAAATCTTATGACGAAACGAAATGCGCAAACGTTTGGCAGGAAGTAGCACTCTTAAGACATCACGGTTTTTTGTTATTCGAGAAAAATCGGAAGCAAAGGAATGACGCACAAATTTGATATTAGCTTTCATTTCATCATTTTTACCGCTCATTCAGTTATTGGACTGCTCAATTATTTTTAGAATTGACATTGTATAATAAAATAACCGAGTAATTGATTTTTTATTACTGTCCATGTCTTACTGTCGCAATAATTAATCAACCGCCAATTAAATTAAATTGGCGCTCAATATGTTTTCCAACTGACCATAATAACATCTCGAATATTTGAACAACAGCTCAAAAAATTTGTTCTCCAAAAAAATCTAGATTTTCGTTAGCCCAACTTCAACCAACCTTTTTGCTTATTAATTTTATAGCATCAAGAATTGGCAGAATGTGCCGTAAAAATTAAATGATTCTTACTCTCTCTTATGCCAAAAACATCTCAATATTATATAAATGCCACAGCCTAGCGGCGATAGACTAGTGAAGTACGTATCGGACTACCGAGACCATCGTCTCGGTAGTTCAGTAGTATCCCGGGCACACAACTCTGACTTTTCGAGGTTATGTGTTTATTAAAAATGTTAATTATCGCTCGCTTGATAATGTGCCCGGTAGCCTATGGCAATAGGCTCGCCATTGGGACCTAAACATAGCTGGCAAAATGTGGGACGTGGGTTTGTATATGCCTCTGCCTACGCCTTCGGGGTTAAAAGGCGTGAATTATGTTTATGTTTTGCTACGGCCTAGTAAATTTATCTATTGGTTTCTTATTCATAAATCTGGACGGATTTGTTACATTTGTAAATTGATTTCAACATTAGGTATGACGAGAAAACTGTCAAACATGTATAGGAGAATTGGGTAATCCAAACTACATCCAAAACAATCAATCTGTTGGAGGGAAGCTTCTGAAATCAATTGCTGTTTAGTTAATCCGGGCTGTAATGAGGATCTGTGGTGAATAATCCCTATGAACTGGTCTATCCGACCGTGTGTTATTTACGATGACACGACATTTGCGCTGTCCAATTGACGTTGTTTGTGCGGACAAGGGACTTAAATTTATATTGCAGTTGGATATTTAGGAAATTGCATTGTGTTCGTAATGCGATGAAACTTCATACAATTTGGTAGTTTGTCGCAATGTTGTCAAAATTTTTGGATTTGGAATGTTGACTCTACTCCGAAACACATTCAATTTTGTAGTATGTCTAAATATTTAGTTTTTAAGAGCAACTGCTGTCTGATAACCCTACGGAATAATAGCTTATATGCAAATTCTAGACACGCTATTTTCAGGGAATCGAATCCTTATTTAAATATCTAAGATTTTCATGACAGCAAAGACCAACGATTTGACGTGCTTTGAAAGCATTAAATGAGCCATACCAAATAATTTCATACGCATCTAGTACCTAAAACCAACTTCTTGAACCTGGTGCGTGGCATGGATTGAACTCGAGACCCTCTGCGTAGTAGACTATTAGTCTCCTCTAGGCAATTGCTGTTCAAAACGTGGAAAATATTATGAAAGGGAAATCATCATCATCAGCCTTAATAGTCCACTGCTGGACTAGGCCTCTCCTTTCAAAGGAGGAATTGGCCTACTATACCACGCTGGCCAAACGGGTTGGTATAGGGTTTGTATCAAGTTTTTCTTCTCTTATAGTGATGTTCTCTGCATAATATGCTCCCTCTGTCGGCTCTTACGACACCCATGGGATGATATGGGGTGTTGACAATCCGTATTCTTAATCCATCACCACACGGAGAATATTATCTTAATATATAAAATCCTTGCGTTACTGACTGACTGACAGACACGCTACAGCCGAAACTATTGGGCGCAGGAAGCTGAAATTTGGCATGTATATTCCTTGGGGACCGTAGGGGTGCACTAAGAAGGGGTTTCCCGAAATTTCCACGGGATCGGCCAAAACGGGTAAATTTAAAAAAAATGCAGGCGTAGATGCTGGCATCCTCTAGTATTCAAAATAAAGTATTTGTAGTTGAGACCCCTTGACAAGATTTCAACAATCTTCAGTAACGTTCTAAGCTAAGAATACCTTATTACAATAGCTAAGCAGTTTTTGTACATTAGCCGTTTCACCGCCGCCAGCGTCTACTTTCCTTGTGTTATTCTACCCAAATTCGCTTTTAATAACCATGGCTCCATTTTTGTGTCCATTCTTTAAGTTTTTTTTAAATCCATGACAAAAGAAAAAGCCTTAAAGAATGGAAATTTCATGGGGAAAACATGAAGAATAAATAATCTTCATATTCTTCATGTTTTCTCTTTTCATATAATAATTCTTCCAGACTTCTAAGCTGTATCAAATTACAAAGGTTTCATCATCCTGACGTAACGCATCGTGTTAGAAGTCGTGAAGTATCGGCAGTAAGTATGCTGATCGCGATTCTACGAAACTTCGTCGACCAGCACGGTGGTTATATTGAGAGTCACAAGAATTCACTCTCCCTACCCAATAGGCGGAGGATGAGCGTATAACAAAAATAGTACCAATTGGATGATGATATAAGGGATGTTTAAGTTTATTGGGTATTGAATATACCAAGAGTGTGCATAAGATTAATACCATTTGTTCAACTACTTCTGCTGCTACCGGCCGATAGTGATATCAATTTTACTGAGATAAGGTTTTAACACGACACATGGCATGATACTTAAAAAAATGTGGCTGTAGGACATCGCGTACACTGCTCCAAAATCGATTACAATTTTCCTAATGGCCAGGAGGTTGCATGATACAAACATGATAGAGACGGTTATTAAAGTAATTACGATAATTTGATGCGACCTCCATTTACTGATGGTATAATACTAATAGAAGCTGATCATTAATACTTTAAACATGAACGGATGTCAAACTGTTTTAGCTGAGTAATGGAAACATAACCTTTCAGGCAAAATAAAGTTCACGAATAAATTCACACTGCAAACACTTCCAGAAACTACTGCCGTTACGCCGGTTAATTCAAGCCCGACTTTAATTCAATTCAATCAAATATGTGAATTTTTTTTGTTAGAGTAAGTCTTTATATTACTATTTTTGGATGTAGCTTGATAATTCAGTGCAAAAAGTAATAGACTACCGCGCACCGGCATACCTTGAAGTTAAATATTGATTAACTGCACAATATGTCTTGTGGGTTCAAAACCCTTTATTTTGAGACGGGACAATGAGTGTGATTCACCTTATTGTTTTTTCGAGTGTAGGCGATTTTGTGCCCATCGGTTCTATGTTTGTAAAGTTTTCACTCATAGAGGACTAATTGATGCCTACTTAATTAAATTAGCTTAGTAACATTGCTCAAATTAATGTCTCTACTATTCTTTAGGACTAATATTGTTTTGATTATTATTACATTGCCTACTTACGTAGGCAATGTAATATTAATCGAAATTATTCAAATGATAGCAACCTAATTACAATGTCTAAATACCAAATTAATGTAGTTGCATTAAAATATTTCGAATTAATATTTAAAAAAAATGGTTCAAAACTTGGATAATATAAAACATTTATTTTATACATCTTAATATTAGGCATCTTAATATTAGGCATTTTAATTTCGGCATTAAGGTACAAAATATAGATATGTATTTACGTAATTAATTTTTTAATGAAAAAAAATATTAAAATCAACATTTATGTCGTAATCGCTAGGATCATTGTATGAGTTCGCAGTACGGCGAGACCGATTCGTAATATTCCGCTCCAGTAGCCGTAAAATCATATTTTTGCATTGGATCCGAGCCGTGATAAGTTTTGGATTGCCTGGATCAGTGCACAAACACTTTAAGCATAAAAATATCCATTACTTTGTTTTACAGTGCCGGTACTTTGTTTATTATTTTATGAACGATGTTGTTTTGGGGAGTGAAATATAACCCTCACTCAGACTATCATCCTTTTGACTTTAACTAAATTGAATACCGAACGAAGAAAAGTATTATTATAAGTTTTTGTGGACTGCCCAGCGTAACTCTAAACGAAAAGTACTCTGTAGTTGACGGCACTATCACAGAGTAAAAATAAAACACAAAATATATCCTCTGTTACAGTCACATATTATAATAAGTTCTAGAATATTCTGTTTAAACAAAAGTTCGATGTCAAGTTAGTTAATCAAAGACTGCATAAAGCCTAGACGGTAAACGATGCATGTACACACGGCCACGAATTAAGTTACATAATAACATACTCGTAGTATACAGTTGCAGTTGGATTCATCTTCCTAGCGTTATCCCAGTTTTAACCTGGGGTCCGCTTTCTAGTCTATATCCCATGTTTTAGACTAGTGTCAGTTTATTTAGAAGGTACTGACGCCCTATGACGACTGCCAAAGATCTTCATGACAACCGGGACCGACGGCTTAACGTGCACTCTGAGGCACGGGACAAGCGATAAATAACAACTCAATGCGCACATAACTCCAAAAAGTCATTGGTGCGCGCCGTGGATATGAACCCAATACCCTCTGCATGGCAGTCTGTTGGTATCTCCACTAGGCTATCGCTACCTTACTTAACAGTTGCAGTTGGAATATAATACATATTTCCTACGACATAAGAACGGTACCAAGGTCAAAGTAGCCAGCTTGACGTGTAGTTGTGTATACTTTGTTGTAAAGGTCCGTGCCTGTGCCTACGGATATAAGAATACAAAGTGTTATTCCATCTTTGAAAAGAAACTGAAGACTCTACTCGAACGATGAAGACTAAAATTAGAAGTGGTTTAAGTTCAGCAGTGGGCTGCAAATGATGATGATATCACTGCAAAGTGTACGTGTATACAAATTTCTCTTAAGTGAGAATATTTCATATTCATATTATATTTTATAAGCCTATGTCAAACAAACTACTCATATACAAAGCAAATTTAATGTAATCTGAGGTTGTACGAACAAGTATATCAGTTGCAAATCTTCTAAACAGCCTATACATTACAACAGAATCGAATTAACTGTACATCTCGCTACAGTTTGTCGGGACAGCGAATAAGGAAGTGGTCCCTTGTGGGTTGAACCTTGTACGGAATTTGATGTACTTCCAACAACAATGAATATTTTGTACCATACATTTTTATATAATTAACGTCATGTTTGTACATTTTGAAATCCATTATTTAAGAAGAAATGGAATAGTGATCGCTTTGCTGTTTAAAATGCTAGAGTTTGAAGAAAATGTATCATAAATTTTAAATAGTTCTTGTTTTGCGCAAGTACCTCCGTGGTTTAAGCGTAAGGCGACCGATAGCGTATACGCATTGAAGACTCACTTTCTTCCTGGTGTGATACAACTGTCGGTGTGTCCCAAGTTGGCGTGCTGTCTACATTACTCTTGGCAATTTTTATAAATTCTATATCAAATAATCTTCGCTCCTCCTATCACCTATATGCAGATGATCTCCAAATTTATACGAAGTCGCCATTGGCACAGATGTCATCTTCTGTGGGAGCAAATCCTTTGGACTTAAACTTAATCCCTTCAAAACCCAGGTCATTGATATTGGTAGTTCACGAATGATATCGAAAATCGACTGGTCCCAGCTTCCTCAGGTTACTTTCGATGGCACTGTAATCCCCATTCAGGATAAAGTAAAGAACTTGGGTATAACTATGGAGTCTTCTTTTACTTGGCGGTCGCAAATACAGGAAGTGAGTCGAAAGGTGTATGATTCAGCAGGATCACTACGAAGAGTAAGAAACTTTTTTCACACTGCCACCAAAATTGCGCTTGCTAACTCTCTTCTTCTACCCATTTTTGATTATGCCGATGACAGCTATCTAGATCTCACTGAAAACCAGCTAGACAAGCTTGAGCGCCTTCAAAATCTCTGTATACGATTTATATTTAGATTACACAAATTCGATCATGTTTCACAATTTCGAACACAGCTCAAGTGGCTACCCATAAGACATCGCCAGAATGCTGGTATTCTCTCTTTGGTGTACAATATACTGTTCAACCCTTCAACTCCCTCCCATCTTAAAGGACGATTCGAATTCCTTCATGATACGCATAACCGTTATTTGAGGTCATCAGAAAATTTGAAACTAAAAAAGCCGGTACATTCTACGTCATTTCTTGATAAATATTTTTCTGTCACTGTTATTCGCCTATGGAATGCGTTACCGTTAAATATTAGACAGGCTCAGGCGGTAACCAGGTTCAAAACTTTAGTCAAGGACTATTAAGTACTATCTTACATTATAAAATTTCCTGTTTTACTACTATATACTATTACGTACTTACTGCCTCCATGGTCCAATGGATAGCGTATGCGACTGCTGATCGGAGGTCCCGGGTTGGATATCCGGGTCGGGTAAAAGTGTTACTGGGTTTTTCTGATTTCTCAGTAACAGCACGGAGTCTGGTGATATGGCCGATAACGGCAATAGGCTCGCCCCCATTACGTGGGACCTAAAAAATCATGGCGAAATGTGGGTGTAATGTTACACCTTTGCGGTAGGCAGATGTGTAATATTCGGCTTCGGGAATAAAGGTGCGAGTCTATAAATAAAAAAAAACTATAAATAAAAATAAAGTATTTGTGTATTATATGTGTGTATGTAGGTATGAGTATTTAAGTAATGTATATATACATATGTATGTAAGTATATTATTACTGTATATCACAATATTATATTAATTTAATATTAAGTATATACATATTTTTACTTAGGTACTGGTACACTTCTACAACTACCATTTATTTCCTACCAATAATATCTCTATCCAAAGGTTGTCTGGTAGAAATCGCTTCTGGCGATAAGGCCGCCCATTGTACCGTATTTAATATATAATTCCTTAAGATGTTTTATATAAGTATACAATAAAGTATAAAATAAAATAATAAGGCGACCGCTAATACTGACCTAAGTTTTGTGGGTTTGATACAACAATCTTAAAACACGCCACAGAGATCTGTAACGATATTAGTAACGTCGTCGTGATACAGACATTAGATAAAATTCAAGACCTCAAGATCGTCGTGACCCTTTCTTTGCCTTCTCACGCGATGAGGGCCTTAAAACAACATAATACCTTATACTGTGAATGATCACCGTTGTGAATAATCAATGTCTTAAAATAGACTAATATATCTTTTTATTTCTAAATTTGTTCATCAGTAAATCGGCTCGGGATGGATACAATATTCATGTCATTAACATTTTAGTCCAAGAATGTATGTGAGAGTACTATTCTCCTTTCGAGCGTCTGAAATTAACGAATTAATTATTTGATTAACGTGACTGAAATAAATATTTAAGGCGCGGATTTCCGAGCGCTCAAAGCTTTTGAGGCCCCCCGCTTCCCCAGTTCGCGAGTATGGCGACGTCCATACTACGATGAATCGCGACGCGAGACGCGACGCCACTGCCGCCGTGTAGGTATAACATTTTCACGCCATAGTATAAAACATTGAAGCAGTATATCAATTGAAATATAAACTTACTTATCGAGTATAAATAATTTGCAATGTTTCTGTTTTGAATAAACCTTTATGAAAGTCGAAATTAGTTTTACAAAATTGCTGTTGTTTATAGTGACAATATGTAATCAGTAATATTATGAACCTTATCTTTGTTGTTAATTATAAAAAAACGGGTTGGATTTCGAAACGAGTCGCCTGAATTTGCCGATATTGGTGGTGTAGGAGGCTTAAGGGAGTTAGTTCTAATCCCCTAAAAGTAATTTTGGCTGCCGGAGTTGAGTCTAAATATTTTTATACAATTTCCAAAAATAAATTCTTCCGCAATTATGCAAAACGGAACGTAATTTTTATACTTTGGTACAGTTTTACAAACGTAATTTTTAGGTTTTATGTGAAAAACGTGAAAAGAAACGCAACCCAAATGATATTGACAGCTAATGTCATATTTGTGCGTCCCATTCCTTTGCTTTCGACTATACATATGTGAATTGTGAATGTGTTCTTCCGTATTGATTTGTGTTTTTCTACGTCTTGGCTTCGTTCTTGGATTCTGTTTGGATTGCTTTACTATACTACCTCGGCTTTCTCACTTCTGGAAACTGAAATAACGCTATCGCAGTTTGCTATCGCAGTTTGCAATGGCGTTTGGAAGTAGTGGAAGTGGACACTCGGAACCGGGACCGTCTATAAGTTCGGGGCTTGGTGGAGCATCGGCAGTATATGTAGATGTTTTCGAAGACGACGGGCCCTTTCTCGATCGACATCTCTACACAGAAGAGGTGCTTACGAATTTGGCGAGAAGAGTTTTTTTTTTTCAGAGGAAACCAAGTATTTCCGGCAAGTGAAAATGGTAAGGGGAGGGTTCCGAGACCTCCCTTTCCCCCCCCAATCACTCACAACCCCTAAAAACGGCGACGTATTTCGTAACTTTTACCTAAAAAACTTATGATATTATCAATGTTAGGGAAAAGGACAAGATTAATATAAATAAATTAATTCGTTGCTACTGTCAGCAAAACAACGGTATAGAACCAATAATAAGAACGGGTAATCTTACCCGTTCTTATTATTGGTTCTATGCCGAGTATCTACTCATGGCTACTTTTAATCACCAATGATTACATCTTAATATATACATTTCTTGTGTGCGTGTGTATGACACTGAACTCCTCCTAAACGACTGGACCAATCTTGATGAAAATTGTTGTATGTGTTCAAGGGGACTTGAGAATAATGGTTTAGATTCACAATTTAGTCCACTAAAAATGTTTTTTATTAAATTTTTAATTTGTAAGTAGTTGTGGATTTTGGAATGTTTCACATCGGAACCGATGGACTGCGCTGCTATCGCAGTGTCAAATCTTATATTAATAATTTCGTCAAGGAGTACATCGAGACCTTACCTGACTAATAAAACATTAGAAAATACTGATGTCGAGTCGACAACATATATCCGCAAAATTCGGACTGTCGAGTATTTTGTTAAATTCTAATGATTCTGACAGACAAATCGCAGTCGCCATATTGGCCACTCTAGCTAAACGTCACAGATACCGGATAACATTTTGAGTACTACCAAGTCTTAGTGCTTAGTAGTTGTAAATACTCTTTGCAGTTATATTTCTTAAACAGTTAAAACGACAATTATAGAAGTATCCTATGTATCCACCCAACAAAGGAGATTTGTGTTACGCCGAACATAGATGATATACTATAACTAGAGAAACCCGAATTTACGCGAGCGAAGCCGCGGGCAAAAGCTAGTTTTGTTAAATTTTAACAATGAAATCTCTAAGATACTACTCTGTCAAAAAAGTACCGGAAAACGATCAATAATACACAACATATTTATTACACAGCAATAGTTATAGCAATATACTCATGCAGTCACACGTGCATGCATAATAAAGGAGATCACCCAGCCTCCATACAAATTTAGGCTAATTCTAAAAGTGCCGGCCAACTAAAATAAACTTAAAATTATTATAGAATATTACAAAATAAACAGTTTTATTACTACACTAAGGTTCTAAGTGCAGTCTGTGAGATCATATTCGAGCTCGAGGAATCTATTCTGTAATTATTGTTATTTTTTGCCTAAAATAATGTGCAAGTTGCAATTTAAATGGCATAAGGTAATGGCAGGTACTAAGCCAAGAGCGAAATATCTGATTGACAAGCATTACTACCTCACAGAAAGAGACAGTGACGTTCCAAGCCATCACGCATCAGACCATGGGCAGGGCAGTTAGCGAGGGTACGACTGTAACAATTGCCGCGATCAGTTCACGGCCAATTCGAAACATGACCAGTGAAAACTTCAGCGGAATAACAATTGCAGTAGGATGTACCCGATTAGAATTCGTCAGTAAATATATTATACCTAGGGCAAGAAATAAAGATGGGCAAAGCAAACCAGGTGAACAGGATTGATAGACGAATCCATTTGGGTTGTGCTGCTTTTGATTAACTGGCATTTGCTTTTACGAAGCAACAAAGAGCAAGAATATTCAACCAGTGCGTCCTGCCGGTGCTCACTTACGGAGCCGAAACTTGGGTTACTACAGAGGCAGCGCTACAGAAACTTGAAGTTGTTCAAAGGGCAATGAAGAGAAAACTGGTAGGAGTGACACTCAGAGACAGACAGACGAATAAATGGCTCCGAAAAGAAAGTCTAGTATCAGATGTTGCCAAAAGAGTAGCAGCCGGACATGTAGCCAGAAATCCCGAAACATGATGCAAGCAAATATTGAAATGGAGACCATGGGATTGTAAACGACTAGCTGGAAGACTGCAAATGAGATGGAAAGATGACATCATTGGTTAAAGACTGCCCAAAATAGAACGGAAAGGAAGTTGTTGTATTGGTATATACCAAAATGGTCGAAAAAGGCTCAAGATGGTGATGAGTTCACGGCGCTGGGACGCATAAGCGGGGCATTCCGCCAACATTTGCAGCGCCATTTCTTGGACAGGATTGCGGCTACTGTCACTATTGTGAAATCCAGGCGTTTTCTCCTGGCCTTTTCTCTACAAGAACCGGCCGAAACAACGGAAAGTGAGAACATTGCGACGCAACTTCTCTTCAACCACGTTTTGGGAATAAGCGCCACTATGGTAGCATGCCTGTATACAAGACATCTGTATCTGGCCGGTCATAGACATTCCTACTAAAGGTTTAGACGATATTTTTATATTTGGTCAGGAGTATTTAAAAAAATGATTTTTACTTTTTTAATGAGTCCACTGCATTTTAAGGCTCACGTATTTCACGTTAGGCTGAAAACCTATAATTGACCACCTTTACACCTCTTTGATTTATCACTTTTGTCAAAACAAAACTGCTCTACGGTACTTTGAGACATACATTCAAACCTAAATATTGTCTCAGAGAATTGACTTAGAATGTGGTGTAATACTTAAAAATGTTAACAACAGTGTGTTCTATTAAAATAACACAATTTTATTGATTGGCTGGCAAAATAAAGTAAAAATTTGCCCAATTTGGGTGATCTCCTTTAGGCGCTGCCATCGGCAAGTAATAGTGAAAAAAGTTAACAAAATTATACATACATACATACGTATAAAATCATATTCCTACACCCATAACACTTCTTTTCCGCCAACCAATAATAAACTCTAGTTTTCGTTATTATTTGTCAGTCAAATTTATATATTTACTTACCGAACATTTCTAAGCTGTGACACCAGTGCATTCTTCCTCGGCGTGATAAATAATACGAAAATATTATTAGCTGTGCATTGCTCCGTGTATGGTAATAGTGTGGAAATCAAAGATATTATTGGTGGAAATAGTCAATAGAATTATACTTATACTGCAATTCATAAATCTACCTATCTATATCAAAACTGTTTTTTTTTTGTTTTTGATCGCGCTAGTCTTAGGAACTAGCAGGCCAATTTCTAAGATTGTTTTGCCTCTCTAGCCCATTTGTTGAGGAAGGTTATATCAAATAACATCACGCTATGACCCATGAGGGTGGTACAGTAACCATAAGGCCGACCTCACATTGGGCGACAGCGTTCCTGAACGCTCATGAACAATGTGAGGGAGGCCGAAATACCACTATGCAGGTCACTGCGGATATATGTATTTATTTAATAAAATTAGCTTGTATAGCTTTAAGGCACATCTCACATTTTTATTCCCGTATATAGGTACACGTAAATAAAATTGTGTATTATTGTATTAGGTAGGTACCCAATACAACAATAATGCTATAAATCATCCACGATACACAACAAATTAATAATTTTCTAAAGCACTGGTACCTAACTATGCTGTTGTTATCAAGTCCGTTATCTTGTCCAATAATCAAAACGATATTTTCAAAAGTATACTAATTATATACACTCTTATTACTTACTAAAATGTACAATACCTATTTACAAACTAAAGTTAGATATAAAATATATATCAATAAGTGATGATGACATTCGTAACTGACGATAAAATAATTCGTAATGCTGCGGTGGGCTCTGCAAACTAGTGATACGTCCTGTCTCCATTACATCCCGCTCGGAACTGAACGACGCGGGAGGGCAGTAGCAAATTATACATATTCGGTGTTATATTTTTGTATATATTAAAATTCATAAAGTGATGCCCGAGAAACATCCGCTTTTACATGACTTTTCTTTTGGTATACTTTTGAAAATTCTAATCCCAATACAACTCAAATAAAACATGAAAAATTGTTTAAACAGACCTATGTTCGCGATTATTTTCTATCGTATAAAATGTCAGTAATCGTGTTTCGAATAGCCGACAAATATAGATCTAATGCTGTAGAATAACATATATTTTTTCCGAATTTAAATTTCTGTTATTTACAAATAAAACGCGTTTGAACACGCTGGATAACACTGTATTTTGGGAAATCCTCGCCTTAATTGTGTATGTGTTAGCGATGAACAAATTGCTTAATTAATTTTAGATTAGCTTAACATGTACCACTCGACTGCGGTCGTAGGCTTAAATTTAATAATGAATAAACTAAAAGTGATAATATTATTTTCTGCTTAATCAAACCTCTTGTTTGATCTCTTATAAATTATTTTAAATGCGTATCTCTGCTTAAAAAATATGGGCTCCGACATATATCAGGAGAGTTTCTAATTTTTTATTGGGCCTAGCCACATCTTCATTCCTATTACAGTATTACCTGTAACATGGCTAATGTTTGCAGCAGTGACCAACATAATTTCGACACCAGTAAAGTCCGTTTTGTCCGTGTGGTGACGGATTAAGAATACCAATTGTCACCACCCCATATCATCCCATGGGTGTCGTAAGAGCCGACAGAGGGAGCATAGTATGCAGAGAACAGCACTGTAAGAGAAGGAAATCTTGATACAAACCCTATACCAACCCGCTTGGCCAGCGTGGTATAGTAGGCCAATTCCTCCTTTCAAAGGAGAGGCCTAGTCCAGCAGTGGACTATCAAAGGCTGATGATGATGAAAGTCCGTTTAAACTTAAACTGACTAGAAACTGACAACGAAATTAATTAGAAGAGTATTGGAGGTATTGCAACTAATTAACTGGTGGTCTATCCGTGATTCGGGCAATCAGATGAGTGACAAATGTGGCGAAGCGACAGGATGCAAAGTCATAGATAGTTTACGCAAATATCGCTTGTTCTTACACTAAACTTGTCTTAAGTCGTCGTCGCGAATTACAGTTTGACAGTTAAACGTACTTGACGTCGCACGTGCTACTCACGGTCGTCGCTTATCACCGCTCGCTGAGGACACGGGGTCAACGTAAAGGTAAAAGTTCAAGATGAGTTTATTCCTTCGTAAAATTGTTATAATGTACACATAAATAATATTGAGATGACAAAATTCATATTATATTCAAAATAAATACAATTCATTTATATAATATAGTTTATTATTTTATGTTATAAATTTGAAGCTCGTGATTTGCATATTTAAGTATAAAATACACAACTCTATTATTTACCAAAGTCAAAGAGCGTTTTATATATTAAAACACATCCACTAAATTATAAAAGTATCCTGCTTTACCAAATATTTGAAAACAATTTGATAAAAGCCAAAATTTAAATTCAAAAAAGCTAAATGAATTAATTAATCACACATGGACTCTCAACCACTGGAATTAATCTCTTGTGATCTGAAATGTACGATTCACAGTGCTTTATTCCATGTGAGCAGATAAAGCCGATACCCGATAATAGTAGAAATGTTACAAACAAAATAAAAGTCAAAACACGTATCGCATGAAATAATACAACGTGAAACACCAATAAAGATAATATATTCATACTGTGTAATTATTTTTCCAAAATACGGCGTAGCTTTATGTTTACAGAGGCAACTAAAGGCTTTCGTAGAGGCTCATAATAACGCAAACGACTAAGTCTCCGAGGGGCGTCGAGTAATTTAGTCGTCGCCTCTCGGATCATATTATCCGTATTCCTAATACAAATGACCCGCAGTTCCGTCGGGAGGTGCCAAAATGGGTAAATTAAAACGTGGTATACTTCTCGTTGAATTTTGATGCGTATAAAAAACTGCATCGTCGTGAGGGCTGGCTCGCATCCAGGCTGGCGGCTTATCAACGAAACCACACACGATAGATTTTTATCAACTTTTTGTAAGAGTGATGAATAAAAGGGTCGTATTCGTGCCACAGGGGAGAATGGGTAAATTTGGCCTAATTTAGACGCGAGGCTAAAATGTGCACGTCATAAAAGGAACAAACGAGTTAACATGTAGCATTTACGCGACTATAATTCGAATGTTAATGTGCCCGTGGCAGGTGTTTGTTAATTTTCACAAAGAAATTATGTACGTGTTTTGACACGCGTTAAACGGTGTTACGAAACAAACAAGGAGTAACAATACCATTTATAATGGAATGACGAACTAATCTTCTGTATTTTCTTTGCTGTTTTATTTTTGTAAAGTTATAGAACTTGCTACCTTAACCCATGTTAATTACGTAGCTTAAAAATATAAATATATTCAATAATGATTCTCTGGGTCAAAAATCGTATGAATTATTTTTGAAAAGATATCGAACTAATTATAATTATTTTGATGTTTACTTTGTTATACATTGTAATACTTACCTAACGTTATACGTGCAAATAAAAAAAATACTTTACCTACTATTAAACAAATACGATTAAAAACGTATACTTAGTGAGACTCCTGCCAAAATAAATCATATTAATAATATTTATCCGTCTTAATTTAAAACATCCTATACCCGGCCGATATTTGGGAAAAACGCGACCGACCATGGGCCGTGAATGGCCGACTTTAGGGTTTTTTCTTTCTCGACGCATATAAACCTTAGTACTTTTTCCTTGTAGTAGAAATGACAACCTTATGCCCATAAACATGAAATAGATTTATCAAACTATCCAAAACCGCATCGGAAGCTATCCTTTCGTTGCAAATTGATGGTGCCAGACCGATTCCAAAACAGAAAAACCGTAAGGATGCCGACATTTAGCGTATTTACCCTACTACGTTACGGTCGGGAGTCGGTAATACGCGAAACGTGTTGATGCTATCTCAGCCTTATTCGCTATCAGCAATTACTCATATTATTAATTCCTCAATACAGACGGCAACTTTCCCTGACACCTGGAAATTGGCTATAGTGAGGCCACTGCCAAAAAATCATAATCCTAATGATGTTAAAGACCTTAGGCCTATAAGTATTCTTCCTTGCTTGTCCAAGGTAATTGAGAAAGTAGTAAGTGGGCAACTCTCTCAATACTTGGAAGATAATAATATATTACCGACGCTTCAATCGGGCTTTAGGAAGGGCCGGGGTACCGCCACCGCGTTGCTTGACGTGACAGATAACATTCTTGCTGCACAGGATCAGAGTATGTGCACCTTACTAGTTCTTCTGGACTTTTCACGTGCTTTTGAAAGCATAAACATTTCATTGCTTCTTTCCAAATTAAAATACTATGGCTGTGACAACAGAACGGTCAATTGGTTCAACAGTTATCTGTCACACCGCGGGCAAGCGGTGGAAGTGCGTCTGTCTGATGGGGAAAGGGTGGTGTCTGATTTCAGTCCGGTCGTGAGAGGAGTCCCACAGGGATCAATCCTGGGACCTTTACTCTTTATCCTGTACTGTGCTGACATTACTAACTGTATAATTAATTCGCAGTATCACATCTACGCTGATGACATTCAAGTGTATGTGTCATTTAAGCCTAATGAGTATGCTATGGCTATAGAGAGTTTGGAGCAGGACCTCGATAGAATTGTGAAGTGGGCTGAAAGTAACTCCCTGGTACTGAACCCAAAAAAAACTAAATATATGGTGTTTGGTACACAAAACCAACTTCGTTCATTAGCAAACTTTAACATTACGCTCATGGGAGAGGTAGTGGAGAGGGTGAGCGAAGCTCGTAACCTAGGTCTGAATATTGACTCGAATCTAAGGTATGAGAAACATGTCGCTGAATTAGTGCGTAACTGTTTTTACAGGTTACGTATCCTTTACAAAATGCGACCATATTTATCCGAAGAATTGCGAATACGACTGGTGGAATCTTTAGTTCTCTCCAAACTGAACTACGCGGACACTGTGTATGGACCACGTCTGCTAGCTCGTACGGATCGGTTGATCCAGAGAGTCCAGAATGCCACCGCTCGTTACTGCTTCACAATAGGCCGTAGAAGTCACGTTACACCTTTCTTTAATGATAGGTTGATACTGAAAATGAAATCACGGCGCAAGCTACACTTGGCATCCCTTATGTTTGGTGTTGTTAATTGCCAGCAGCCAGTGTATCTTTTTAACAAGATCAGCTGGGTTACTAGTAGACGCGACTGTGCTAGCAGACAGTGTTCGCAACAACTTTCTATATTACCTCATAAAACAGCGGCATTTAGAGGTAGCTTCCGTTATGCCGCTGCGAAAATATGGAATAATTTACCCCCACCTATACGTTCCCTAAAAACAATTAGCACCTTCAAAATTCATCTGCAAAGGTATCTTATTAATGCACAACGGAAGCTAGGTATGGTAAATTTGAACACGTCACTTATATAGTAGCGTCGCGCGTCGATGCGTCGTGTATAAGTACTGCTTGTGTCTACATGTGTGTGTGTGTATGGTGTATGTGTGTGAGTGTGTGTTGCGCAAGCGAGGCAGTTCGATTGATTATGTCCTTACCACTCAGAAACAAAAAAATAAATAAAAATATTACTACTAAATAGCATTGCGCCGCTGATGTATGATGATGGCTGGTTGTCGGACGTCCGTGGTGTTCGTGTGGCTGTGCTGACTGACCTATTTCTTCTTTACTGGGAGCGTTGGTTACTTTTCCCATCACAATGCAGGCGGGCGGGGTGACCTGTAAGTATAACAAATATGTACATTCGTTTTCAGTATGGATAGGTGTAATAGTAGTAGTTAGTTCATAAATGTTAAATGTTTCACTTATTTTTTAAGGAAATTTTTGTAACTGACACGATATTTATTTATAATTATTTTCTCTCTATTCTAATGTTATTTGGTATAATTTTGTAGTTACTGTAAACTTTTATAAACACTTACCAATGGAGAGCGGCCATCATGCTCTGTGTCGAGTGCGTATTCCCTTGTATATTTGTTATAGGTACTAACTAAACTTGTCATACTTGATTACTACGCCGCGCACCGGTCGAAAGTGCTAGTCAACGAGATAAGACGACTGAGGTGACATTAGCTTCAAGACGATAGTGTACCACGTTATTTATCAGTAATGCTGTTACAAATACGTAACTGTCGCACTATCAGTAACGTAATGTACTTAATATTGCACTACTATGTCGTGAGTTTGCAGCGCAGTGCGTGTGCGCGCTGTGCGTGCGGTGAGCGTTCTGTTCGGTTGTCTGATGTCTCTTTCTTGTTGTCGGTTGACGCGATGAAGACTCCGCCCATTCCGCCAGCGCCGCCCGCACCCGTGCTATGTGTATTGTTGTTGTTTGTTTTGCTATAAGTTATCACTAGGTAGGTAACTGGTAAACATGTTTAATATAATTATTGATGTTTAGCTTGTGTTTTGTACCCACTGTTTTGTACCTTCGTGATTCACTAGTAGGGCCCCGTAGAATATCAGTGCCAGCAAGTCTGGTATTATGCTGAACGGGGTCCTATTACTGCCACGACCTGGTGTTACCATGTATTGTATAGATATATATGTATATTCTATTTTATTTTTGTTAATGTTCTTACCTTCTTTTATTTTAATATGTATATACTTGGGTCTGGGTGTGGCAGCAATAAATCATTTTTCATTTCATTTCATTTCATTTCAATTACAAAAAGATTTGGGTGCCATCAAAGTGTGGTTTAGTACTCGCAGCTTGTTGTCATGTAGAACTCTGTGCATTTGTTGAAGTTCAGCGTCCACCTGTAAGTTCTGTGGAATAAATACACTCCTTTGTTAGCTAACTGTTTTGATAATTGTTTAATTGAGTATTTGTATGTGACTTCTTGATATTAAACATAATAGGCAATAAGTTTTTATAAATTGTCTGCCATCAAGAACATCGAAAAAAATAATATTAATTGTCTGCTTTGCTAGTGACGCCATCTACCCGATACCTACATTTTTGCCCATTTCCTTCGAATTCCATCCCCCTCAAAGTGCGGGCCGGATCGGCGCTCTCGCCCATAAAATGAAACGCCTATTCCTACTTTACATTGACTTTTCTTTAAAAACTTTGTACCACCGATTAACCACTCATTCTGTAATCCCTGTGGTATTTTCCCTACATATTATCACAGTTATATTCTGACGAACCTTTAGCTTTAAATACTATAAAGTAATTTTTTGTTCGTGGTTGTGCTATATTGGTAGAAAAATGAACGAGTAAATATAATACTAACGTGAATTTTTTTAATTTACCACGAAAATATCCATCAAAGAGAAAATCCCTAATTTGTGCTGAAGGCCAACCGTGGGTTTTTTGTGACATTTGATGGTCACGCCCTGGAAATGGTTGTTTTTATATAAAATAATTTTCTTTCAAGACAGTTATATTTATTTAAATTTACATCGCGTAAACATTTCAAAATCAAGAATTTGTTTTTAAAATAATATGAAATTTTGTTTATGTAACTTTTACATTTATGGTTATATAAATGGCTAAAACACGATGTATTGGAACATCGTGTTTTAGCACAGAATAATTAATAGTACTAACGTTTTAGACTAATAATCTTAAATGAAGCTAACATTGTAGGAATCTTAAGGCCAATTGCAAAAATTACTATCATAATTTTACTATAAAATCATTAAGATTTTTATCAACGTAATTTTAATAGTAAGTATACAGTCACGGAGAGAACTCAACTCTTTTCGGCACTTCCACCAACAATTTAAACAAATACATCGACACCTAAAACAAATAAATGAACAAAACTTATAGGAAAAGATAAATACAAATGGTTTTATTTACTTTATTATAAGATAATTTATCATGAAATGACTATAATATTTATACCTAGTACATTGTTCATTTCATTTCCCTTATTTAAATAAAGCGATGCTTTAATTAAATACACATTTAGATTCAATTTCACTGATTGTAGTCACAGGATGTTTAACAAAATTATATGTCAATTTATTATATTTGAAATCTTTATTACAATTTTATTATTACACCTAGGCAGCGATAGCCTAGTGGAGATACCAACAGACTGCCATGCAGAGCAATGACTTTTCGGAGTTATGTGCGATTTGAATTGTTAATTATCGCTTGTCCCGTGCCTCGGAGAGCACGTTAAGCCGTCGGTCCCGCTTGTCATGAAGATCTTTGATAATCGTTACAGGGCGTCAGTACCTTCTAAAATAAACTGACACTAGTCCAAACCATGGAATATCGCTATCCCTTCGGGTTGCGGAGGTCAGACAGGCAGTCGCTCCGTGGAAAAGCTAATATTCAGTCAAATCCGGATAGACTGGTAAGCGGAACCCAGATTGAAACTGGGATAACGCTAAGAGGATGATGATCTGAATATAATAATAATTGTAATAAGGCTAAATATTTATTGATTTATTATATTGTGTCAGAATATTGATAGGATACCTGTGACTTCGCGTAATAAAATTCGATTTCTAATGCAGTCTAAAGTAGTGGCATAGTGGCCTTGCTGCTTCACTCCGTGTCTGGTGTTGTGGGTTTGATGCCCAAACAACTCAGAGCTTTGTATGATCCTAATAACCTTACAAACATTCTTGCTCAAACGTTGAGTACGGCCAGTACGGGTATTGACGACTTAAGAAAATAGTTTACCTTTTTTAAGCTTCTGTTAAGTCTTATTAAAATAACGTCACAATTCGGAACTTTGCTAATAGAAATATTATATTAGTAAAGGTATGTTCATAACTCTAGTGATTCAAAGAATATACGGGAATATTGAAACGTGACATGTGTAAAAATTTATCGGCGTACTGAAGTATGTTAGCCTCTTTTGTTACATTGTAGTAATTTAGTTAAAGTATTGCTAATTTTACTTCAACTTTCATCTAGCTTATAGTATAGCGGATTATACTTTTTATCTTTGTATAATGGCTATGTGTGTGCGGTTTAATGAAGTATAATAGTCTACTTACCTGTCTACGTAATTAAATCAGCAATATACGCTTGACATCGTTGTAATAACAAGTATTAGAATAAATGAAGCGTTCAAAAATACATATATGACGATGTAATGTAAATATATTCCAGCGGATAAGTTGAGAAATATGTATGCTGAACTTAAAGTTACATTCGTTAGCCAGACGTACAATAACAGCCAGACATATAGAGGGGTCTTTATATAAGGCACACATAAGCATATCTAACATTCGTGTCTATGTATGTGTGATTTTCATACATTGTTCAGACGTCTCTGAATTTATAATACAATGTTTTAGTTTTCGGTACTTTAAACTGAATAATAAAATCATTTCACTTAGTTTAATTTTTATGGATTTAAATGTATAACAGCAGTTTGTGTAGTGTATGCAACGTGAATTTCAAGTAAATTAATAGGTGCTAAATTGATATCTGCCTAAGTATGGTGAAAGTATGTATATAAATATTACTATATAATGTCAACGTTTATTGAAAAGGCCTGAGGACTAGACAGAGGTGAATGACACAATACATGTTTGAAGTAATGTTCTTTAATGTTCAATGTAAATGACATTTAAGAAAATACAGAAGAATGGGAAATTTTATTTAAAAAGCTATCATACCTTTTTCTTAATGTTATATCTTAGTCCTATAAATACTGCGAATGAAACTAAAAAAACTAAACATAACTTAATGCCTTAGACTTAGGTAAAAAAAAATATTTTAAATTAATATCATACGTTTAGTCAAATAATGCTGTTCTTGAGATTCTGGGCACAAGTAATTCAATTGGATCTCTTGTATTTCTCGAAAACATATCACTAGCTTACTAAAAATTCTGAATAAATGGTTATTTGTACGTTTGAATTAAAAACATTCTAGAATATAGGTACTGGTTGTGGGATTATGTTTCACAAAAGCCTACAATAAGCCCTAGGGAGAATACCGTCATTGTCCTTTTTCGGACCAGGAAAATTTGATAGCAATCTGTAGAATTGTCTCATAGAAAACATCTATAGAGCAACGATGAAAAAAAATAACAATGAATTCTCGAACATTTATTATCCTTAGAAGTTTTAAAAAAATTGGTTTACTTATATGATTATGAACCAATTTTCCTGCTATTGGCTAAGTAATTATACCAGTTTCTTGGTCTTAACCACTCGTATCTGTATTGCCATAATTTTACTATCTCAGCTAGTTAAAACTCATACACAATTCAGAACTAAATATTGCTTAATGTGTCGTATTAAGCTCGACGTCATAGCAGAATACAAGTTGAGACGGTTTGTTAATCTATCGCTCACAAGCACACTAGTCGCCTACTAACCTACTTCCCACAGTTCACTGTCACTTCAGCGGGATGATAAGCCGACCCAAGCCTGTTTTTCATTCATACATTTAAACCACTATGAATTTTTTTCGTTTCACACTTCACCGTCTCCGTATAAAAGTCATGAACATTTTAATTGTGCTATTTATCCTATCTGAGAATTACAAATGAATTATTAAAATGACAGTTGCGTGGTTATTCGCCGGTATGCTCCGCAAGCATGGCATCCCGAATGGCGCCCATACAAATATGAGTTTTACTCCAACAAAGATAAACGCCATAGTCCAGCATTCGTGAATACATCGAATAATATCCGAGGTTTTTATGCACGTTCCATTTTAAATTGGAATAAGCGAGATGAAAAGGAGAAAAACATCACGAAAGCAAATTACAGGAAGCGAAAGAAACTAAAATACGGGACGGCTCGCTCGGGCTTGAACTATAAAATATTTGCATCCAAACGAGGGCAGCAACAATAAGATGGAAATGCAAAATCCCGCTACGATGCAACGCATACTGTCCGCCCTCGCTAATGGCCAACCGTATATTTAACTTGGAACTGAGACTCGAGTTAAAATTAGCTGTATCATGTTATGTAATTTAAATTATGCTTATTACACAGCACATACAATGATATATGGACGATGACAATTTGTACTACAACATAGTTCCTGTACGTACGTCGAACTTAAGGTTTGTTGGATCTGTTCCATTTTGGCCGCCTTTGTTTACAGATACGTTAAGATGGATTTTATTGCACACGCAAAAAATAAACTGAAGTAATGTTTTGACCTGCCAAAATAAATGGTCACTTGAAATGAAATTCAATTTATATACCCACAATCAGTTTTAAAAATAAATGAAATTAACATAAAAGATTTATATAGTCGTATCCGTAAACATCTTACTATCCATTTTCAAACCCATTTACTGAACCAAATTATGCCGGCTCTTATACATCCTCTTCAATTGCGAGAGGTTCATTAGAAACGCTTCTTATACGTTATGCAAATAGGGCGTCATAAAAACAGGCAGTTGTATACATTCAGTGTATCGTTATATTCTAAGGATTTCACGGCAGTCGAGCATCTTGTGAAGTCAGATACTTTGGAAGACAGTAGAGTACTGAATATAGCCGAATTTAATACAGGAGAGGTCCCGGGAGGATGGTGCAAGGCTCTCGCGGCGCAGACTGATATTGTAAAACTTTTCTTCGACGCAATCTACATAAAAAATGAGCCGAGGGTTCGCGGTGACCCGCTGGTAAATGAGAGCCTTTTGAACTGTTAATTTTGTTTGCATACGAAATGAAATCTGACATGAAAGTTATTTGCGCCTTGATCTTAACTGGGTACTTTATTTTGATAATAAACATTTATAAGTTTATTTTGCCTTCTTGTTTATATTATAACTAACCCGCCTTCTGTTTGATGTGTGCACCAGTTACTGACCGTTGTTTTACCCATTTTGTGTTAGCAAAGTGAGTTGCAAAATCCGCTAATTTACACAGCGCCAACTGTTACCTTATTAATTGTGAAGTAATTTTATTATTAGTATTTTTCTTAACGACAATTACAAAAACTACTTAAAACTTGTATGTAGGATCTATATTATAGTATTTGTTATTTCTAAAAGGAAACATACAAGTAAGATCCGCGAACTAGTAATTTTATAGACCATTAATTACACTAGTACCAGTTTTTTGCACGTTCAGTTTTATTCAGGTTTGTCGCCGTCATTAACATGGAAATCTCGGCACATTGTTTACGACCAGACCAATTAAGTTCCTTCACCGCAAGCAAAACCTTGAACTGAAAATGCCTTTATCTGTAACTGACTTTCATTTTTAAGATATCTACATCTACACTATTCAATATAAGTATTATATGCAACTTAAAACATTTTGGGCAACAATTTTGTAGCTTAATGAGAAGACGAATTCCGCGTGAACGGAGTCGCGGGACAGCTAGTTGTAAAAAAATATATATACCAATTACAATACTCCGTATAGAGTGTATTTTTAATGTAGGTATATAAGTGGTTAAAACCGTAGACGTATTCTACGGCTTTTACCACTACGCTATGTTTTAAATTGCGTATTAATTTGTGATCTTTTACAAAAAATATTGATGTTGAAATATTATAGAAGCTCTCTAAAAATGTTAAAGTAAGCAATTCCAGGAATATTGGATTGGATTGGCATTCGCAAAATAAATAATAAAATAATGAGTAGTAGGTTTACATTAAATATGAAGTAGTAAAAATCAAATCAAATCAAATCTTTATTGCTCAACATAGTATAGAGGTACATTACAAGTTGTTAGGTGAATGAGTAGTTAAACTATGTTTACCAACGTAGGCATGCAATGTTAAATACAAATTGATTTTAGGCTTCACAATAAACAGATGAGATTACATACAGTCAGAATATGTTATTATTATATTATTATTTTTTTAATATATGAAGTGTGTGTCAAATTTAATAATTATGTCAAGTAATACATCAAAACACAGACTACAAACTAAAATAAAATTAACATTAACATTAACATTAATATCATGTCAGGTACATATTGTTCATAATTATATAATCAGTGAAAAAAAGAATCAAGTAATTAATTGTATATTTTTGTCGTCTAGATATTCTTTAACACTATAGTAAGTTTTACGTACCAATATCTTCTTCAGTTCATATTTAAACACATTGACATGATCTATTCTATGTAGTTCAGTCGGTAGATTATTATAAATCCTGGTAGTCATACAAAGTATACTATTATTTAATAAGGATATCTTACTAGGCATAATTCTTATTTTATATTGGTGACGACTTCCTCTTTGCTTTTCAAATAAGTTCATATTTTTTCTTACAAATAAAGCTGTCTCTAGTATGTATATACATGTCAAGGTTAGTAGATTTAATGTTCTAAAATGTGTTTTGCAACTGTCTGTCACTTTCAATCTTAATATTGACCGTACACATTGTTTCTGCGCTCTAAATGCAGCCACCCAATCTGTAGAGTTACCCCAGAATATGATACCATAGCGTAGTGTTGATTCCACATATGCATAGTAAGCAGTCACGACTGTAGAAATGCTTACATTTTTTGTTAATGTATATAGAGCATATGAACATTTACTTAACTTTGAGCAGACGTACTGTATGTGGGATTTCCAGTTTAAATTACAGTCAACATACAGACCCAAAAATTTTGCAATCTCGACTTCTTTTATCCTTGTGCCTGAGAATTCTAATTCAATATTATTAGGTAATTTTCTGACTCGATTTCTAAATACCATTATATTTGTTTTTTCTAAATTTAAAACAAGATTATTAGCTTGAAGCCAGCAAACTAGATCAGTTAATGTATCAGTAATTGTTCTCGTTATTAGATTGTGATTTTTGTTAGAGAAAATTACAGTACTATCATCGGCGAAAAGAAACATTGGCGAGGTTGTGACTTTAGGGAAATCGTTGATGTATATAAGAAATAATAAGGGGCCTAGTACACTTCCCTGGGGCACGCCATATTTAACTTCCCTATATTCTGAAGTATATGTTATTTCTTTATATTTAGGTTTGTATACCATTGCTGATTTTTTTACTTGACATAAATCTGTTACACTGGTTGCTTGCTTCCTATTCCTCAGGTAGGAATTTATTAAATCCAGAATATTACCTCTAATGCCGTTCGCGTATAGTTTATTACTTAATATATTATAATCCACACAGTCAAATGCTTTGCTCAGGTCCATGAATAGCGCGCATGTGGCTATTTTTTTGTCTAGGTTTTTTAATATTTCGCCTAAAAAATTGTATATAGCTTGGTTTATAGTCATATTTTTCCTAAATCCTGATTGTGTATTTGTTATAATGTTATATTTTTCCACATATTGATAAAGATTTTCGTGTAATTTCTATTATTATTCTATTTTCCAAAACTTTTGAGAGAACAGGTATAAGTGCTATAGGCCTATAGAATGTCATGTTCATACGGTCTTGCTTCTTAAAAAGTGGTTTTACAATAGTTTTTTTTAGTTTTGAAGGAAATACACCTTGTATTATACATAGATTATAAATATGACTGAGTACTGGCGATATTATGTGACCTACATACTTTATTACTTTAGTCGATATTTCATCATAACCGGTACTTGTGGTATTTTTAAGTGATTGTATTATTCTGTAGATGTCAGTTGGCGTTGTCGGATTAATGAAAATGGAATTATAGTTATTACATGCAAAATTACTGTTAAATGTCAATTTATTACTTAATGTCAGATTATTGTTTAATGATAATTTATTATTGGATGTCAAATTTTGTATTTGGTCTATAAAAAAATTATTAAAATGTTGGTCTATTTTCATAGGTTCATTAATTATATTCCCTTGCACATTAAAACATTAAAACAAAAATGTATTTCGAAATACGTAATGGAGCTTAATTTAAAATTTAATTTATATTTTGTATTATGAACGCTAAGCGTTTTTAAACTTTATCAATATGTGTTATTATAAAGCCCTAGGAAGCGTTTAAGTATCATTATTAAGGCGCCAGCAACATTTTATTAAAAAATATACAGGAAATACATCATATGCATCTTTTTAAGATGTGCTGTATATTATGTCCCTAATGTATAAAATTTTGTAATTAATAGCAAGTTCTTATCCTAAATAAGGATGTTTGATTTAGTGTTCTTTGCTATTTGATTTGGTTAACATTGGTATATTTAAAATATTAATAGTAAAAATGAAATTATTTGATTTGTAGCTTTCATACCATTTGAAGCTGCTTTCCAACTATATGTATGTTAGTTGCTTTTATAGGTGCAATCATTATTAAAACGTGCAAAAATACAGGTTAAAACATAAAAGTGTTAGCTGTATGTAGTTTTATATCAAAAGTATCTTATTCAAAGTATAGTAAAAATCTACATTTATCATTTTATCATCACAGGTAGATTTACGACACTGCGACTAAACTATTTCTGTACGTGTGACGTCACAATTTACGCAGATTTTACGCCTCGCTATCGATAATCTCCGTACTCTGTTATAGTTCTTGGAATTTACGAGCACGCGTCGTGTCGTGCCAGCATTATGTGTCTGGTTCTAGGATCTGAGTTCAGCTGAAATTGAAATAGCGTTGCGCATTTAGAAAATACAACAGAACATTGCGTTTGTTTGGCCAAATACGGCACAGTAACTTTTAAAACCTTTATAATTTAGTAATGCTCTGTTCTTGGATAAGCAAACTATCTAATAGTAATGTGAAAGACCATAAATTACATTATATACTCCATAGTGCAAAGTTGTGTAATTTGGATGCTGACTAATTTATTTATTAATTTAAAAAGTCGAACTTAAGAAACCGAACAAGATGCATCAGTATAGATACTGCGTTTCCTCTACATTCATACATGCTCGCCGGTTCTAAGTGCTGATTCCAGTATTCAGTGATTAAATTATATATACATGTTGTTCTAAACAGAAACTTATTAAAAAGCAACATTATAGTACTATTTCAAAACAAACTTTTCCCGCACCAGTAAAATCGAATTCTACATCGCGGTAACTTTACAAATATCAACAGACTCGTCAAAATAATTCGCGAAAGGCAAGATGATCCTGTGTGAGAATCAAAACCACATAAATTGCCGCAGTGGAAAATAAAAAGGGACCCACCCGCTAACCGCCAAGACATGAAGTTTGTTTTATTTTTGACTAATAAACTGTTAATCCTTGAGTGCATATATAATATGTTAACTTTCAAGTTATGAGTATATTTGCCAGGTTTAAATAAATCTGAAGACAAGCTCATTGGCGTGCGTTAGGAGAGGCCTACATATAGCAATGGAGTGCACTAGGCTGATGATGATAAATAAAACTCATATGATAGCAAAACCTAAAAGAAAGCCACATAAAAGTCGAACTGTTCTTATTCAAACTATGTTTAACATTTTCTTTCCAGATCGCCTTTATAGAAACGTCTGCAGTAATCACAGCGTAAACATAAACATGCGTCTACATGAACGCAAACTTCCTACTTAAACTTACCAAAGTTTGAACTACACATTTAGGTCGAGTACCCACGAGGAAAGTTACGCCTTGCTAATTAAAACTGCAAGGCAAACATAACGAATATTAGCCATGTGTGCTCGCAAAAACGATTATTGCATAATGTTTTGCTACTCTTTTAATTTTGTTTTCATTGAGATAGTACCTACTTTAGCTACTTATGATGCGTAGAAGAACTTCAATAGTACAATTGGGCAACCTTGTCTAATAGGACAGCCTAGTATATTTTCTTTTTATATAACTCCCGCACTTACAATACATTCTGTGTCGCCAAAAAATCAATTAATTGGCACCAAGAAAACGTAGACTTGAAACAATAATTTGTGTCATACATAAAGTGTTGTTCCATGTGGCAATTAAACCTACGTCACTCGACAAGGTTTGAGGCGAAGAAAACTCAAGGCATGAATACTTAGATATACAATCATTAAAAATATAACAGCTTAAACGGCTTCAACAATTTAAGCCACGCATTTTTGAACGAGTACGGACGTGTAATGTATGAGTTCAAAAATCCTAAACAATACTGCACTAAATAAATTTGTTCGTGACATTAAACGGCAGAATGTGAGCGCGTTTTCACATTTTATCTTGCTTAACTATAAATGTCATGCAACTGTGTGACTGTGATATTTGTATATATAGTATGCAGGCAAATACAAGAATGCAGCGCTTTTTAGAGCTAAACAGCCGTTGCCTAATATCTAAGACGATTGAGTATGATTATCCATTGTCTAGTACTTATAGTACAAGCTCTGCTTAGATTGGGACTAAATGGTGTACTGTTTATGTAGTAAAATATTATTATTAACAAAAATAAATCTGCAAAAATGTGTCTGCGTATTAATATTAGCATTAACTTAATTATCGGTTCTGAGTTCGCTAGAATGAATTTGGACAATTACTATGATATAGTAATTTTGATATCTATTCTATTGAGCAGTGCCAGACGTAGTCTGTAGAAAACAGAGTACATATATTATGGGCTCAAGTGTAGTACAGGCAGTGCAAGGTAGTTTTCCCTCTCTGATCTTTAAACAAGTCACAGGCCCTAACCAATTTAAAGTCCAGAAGATCTTATATAGTAAACTGCCAAGGGCGCTCACAGTGGTCTACCGTTTGGTAGACGTGCGATATAACGAATATCAGGAAGATTATAGATATAACAAAATATTATTAAGTCTTTTTCATTTTTATTTATAGAATCACGCCTGTATCCCGGAAGGGGTAGGCAGAGGTGTAAAATTACACCCATATTTCAGCATGAATTTTTAGGTCCCACGTAATAGGGTGCGAGCCCATTGCCGTACTGGGCACATTACCAGACTCCGTGCTGCTACTGAGAATTTCCTTACGGAAAAACCCAATAACATTTTGCCAGACCCGAGAATCGAACCCGAGACCTCCCAATCCCACGCGCACATTTATGCCGCGAGACCAAACGCTTAAACCGCTGCACGGTTGGCGCAGTGGCTTAAGTGGCCGCCTCGCCGCTTGACACTGTACCGAAGTGTTGTGGGTTCGATCCCCACACGAGACAACACTATGTGTGATTCATAAATTGTTGTTTCGAGTCTGGGTGTTAATTGTGTCCGTTAGTTGTATGTTTGTAAAGTCCCCCGCGACACAGGATTTAGTCCTAATGCGGGAGTTGTCTTTAAAAAAAAAAAAAATAAGTGACCTACATTAGGTATGTCATTCATGTACTTTATAGTCGTAAATTGCAGCCGCTAAATATAATCGTTGGTAAACGGTTATGCATCCTAAGACATTACTGTGGTGATTTCCGTTATCTTACCGATCGTCCTGCACATCTTTCCGTCACGAGGTCAATGCGCTCATTTCCTTTTAAGAGAAGTAAGCTTTAAAATAAGGAAAGAAAATAAGAATTCGTAGCATCAGACCTCTCTAAGCCTAATGGTTTTCTAAGCCTGCGCCTTCGCACTTGCTCTTAATTTACACAGCAAGCCAACGTCGTAGGAAATACACCTTAGAATGAATATTTCTCCTCTTTCCATCTCAGTCTAATATGAGAAACAAGAAAAAACGAACGACATAATGAAAGGAAGACCAAACAGTTACACAAATATGGTTTCCAGTTATTAATTCGACATAAAAGCGGACAAACTCCATAAAGTGTGTAACGTATGACCGGTACCTACCGAGTGTGCGTCATAATACCGTCCATACGCTCGGCCAATCAGAGAAGATGGCCTTCTCTCGTCCGCGCTCGTGAAGTCAGACCAAATATGGTCATGTAGCGATACCAACTCTGATGGAGAGCTCCGGTATATATAGGGGCCGACAGAGAGGCCGGGATCGCTACTCTATTGTGCGCTCCTACTACCTACCTACGATTTACGTACTGACCCTACGTCGTACGTGTATCCTGGTCCTAGCTGTGGGTAAGTTACTACATTTACTGCGCTAGCGTACTGCCATCTCTCTACCTGCTAGCTAAGGCCGGCTAACGCCGCCTGCCTGACTCTATTGGTTGTGGCTTTCCTAATGCTGCTTCCCTTTAGGTTCCAGGTCCACCTTGAAGCTCCGGGCTATGCTACCCTAGCTATCTACACTTCCAAGCACCGTCCTCGACAACACCTCTGCCGACGATTCTGGCCCTGCCCTGCTCATCGCACACACACCGCCGGCGCCTGCCAGCTGAAGCTAACAGTCTGCAAGGATCTGCCTTCTACGCGCAGCCTGCCCTACACACTACCGGAGGGAACAGCGTGGGAGACTGCAGCCCTTAGTGTTCAGGCCAGTGTCGTGTTGTTGGTCGGTCATATTCGTGCATAGGAAGTGAGACAATACTCGGCAAATAAACGCATAGACTCTGTCCTGCGTTTAATTCTAGAACCCGTTACAGTGGCGCCTACGTGGGTTATTGTCTCGCTTTCCGTGCTCGAGTTCTCATCTAGCAAGTCTCCATCATTGTAAGCGAGGAGGTGTGGCTACAGCGAACTGGTACGTATTGTTAGACTAATTGTCTACCTTTTAGTGTAACTACCTACTACGTACTAGTCCGCAAATTTGAATCCTAACGTTTTTCTAATAAGTCCTAACGGTCGAACTTTTACGCCTAATCGTAAAGTAGGCCATTTGTAAGGGCGGAACGCTTGCGCACTAAGTGTAGTGTGTAGTTTATACTTACGCGGTTTATTCATAAACAACGGGCTCACACCCCATAAAATACTTCCTGCTAAATAAGAACGAGTTAGCATACCAGGTTGCGATCAGAGGTAAGGAGCCGGCTACCTCTATCCTAGGTCTGCGGAAGCAGCTCCCTAAATTACTGAAAACCATTCCAAATGATGATATTTTGGAGTCAGGCCTAGCCATCGCGGTGGACTTCGAGGGCGCTAGCGAGGCCGTTTCTGAGCTGGCCAAACGAGTGGATTCGTTATATTCTGCTTACGACGCGAACCTAGCTAGGAGGTCTACCACACTCCACAACCACTTATTCCACAGACTCCGTAAGATGGAACGTCCTACGGCGTATTCCAAACGTATAACCGAATTGTGCAGCCGGTTTGACCAGTTCTCGGCGGAGCTGTCCGCCATTGAACAATCAGGTGTTCGCTCAGCTGATGCTGTGGCAGCAGTCCAACCTGCGCCGTCTATCTTGTCGCAGGCAGGGTTAGCCCCAGTATTGCATTGGGAGTATTTGAGAGTTAGCGAACTGTCTAAGCTAAAATACGACGTACGGGCTGCGTCCGATCGTTCCTACAACGCTTAACCGAATTCCAAACCACGCGTTATCTACCATCCACTAAAATATTATTATATGCCTCCAAAATATTCACCGGCAACGCACTCCACTGGTACCGCGGCCTAAAAGAATATTTTACTACATGGGAAGAACTCACCACTAAATTAATAGACGATTTCACACCGTACGATTACGACTACCGTTTATTAAATGAAATCCACCGACGTACTCAAGGTGCTACCGAAACTATAATTATTTATCTCTCAATAATGAATCAGCTGTTTGCTAGGCTTTCACCGTCAAAGCGACTGTCCGAACGCAAAAAATTAGATATCCCATTGCATAACATACGTCCATGCTATTCGCTAGTGCTTGCTCCGTCAATATCTTCGATAAACAGTATAGCAACACTGCAGACGTTATGTTTAAATTACGAACGAATGAAATGTTTGAACTCTCAATTCCGCGAACCGTATTATAGTAACGACACGTTGGCACCAGACCTAGCTTACAGTCACAAACCTTATAACCGAGCGCGTAATAATTCATACAATAATTATTTCGCTGCCACTATAGAGGGCACGCCCGATAACCCCGAATGCACTGAGAACAACGAACCTAGCAATCCTAAGTCTAAACCTAGCTCTGTCGCTCTAGTCACGTCCAAGTATTGCCCGCGCTGCCGTGTCACTGATCACAGTTTGAAGGAGTGCAAACGCGATCGATTTGCAATTTGCTTCAAGTGCGGCCGTAGGGATGTGACATTCCCTAACTGCCCGAACTGTAAATCGACGAAACCAAAATCCAGTTGGTCAGGGTCAGAGCGTGTCAAAACCCACATTAGGTTCTACAACCTATTCAACTAATTTTGACAAAGATGATTGGAGAAATTGGCTAAACACTCTAAAAGTGTATTTCTGTAGTTATTCCGTCGCCTCGATCCTGGATAATAAACCTAAAAATGACCTACGGCTCTATGTTAACGTAACGATTAACAGTTTACCTATTTGTGGATTGCTCGATGCCGGTTCAGCCATTAAAATTTTAGGTAACAATTCCCATCTGGAGGTAATTACTAAAACCGGGCTAGAAATACAGCAGTGTCACAACACTAATTCTATTCGGTCCGCGGGTGGAAATAAATTGTCGCCGCGCGGTTTTATCAACTGACCCACTACTTTTAACAATCAAACCCACTTATTGAAAGCTTATATTATTCCAGAAGTTACAAGTAATTTAATTTTAGGCATCGATTTCTGGAAACTATTTAAATTACTGCCTTACTATATCGCATCCATATGCATGTCTAAAATATTGCCGTGTAGTGTGATAAGTAAAAATAAGCCAAGTAACACGAACGTATTGCAATCTTTTAGTGAGTTGAGTGAGTCACAACAAAGAACGGCTAAGTTAATTATAAGGAAATACGAGTCGATTTCTACCGAAAAAACCGGGTTAGGACGAACTCACTTAATAGAACATGCTATAGACACTGGCGATTCTGCGCCGATACGCCAAAGATATTATAGGCTACCACCGGCGAAAATAAAAATAATTTTTGACGAATTAGACGAAATGCTTGCATTGGGAGTGGTAGAAAAATGCGTAAGTCCTTAGTCGTCACCTATTTTACTAACGCCTAAGAAGGACGGTAAACTAACGTTTTGTTTAGATAGTCGAAAACTTAATTCTACTACTAAAAAAGACGCGTACAAACTGCCGTACGTATCTAAAATTTTAGACAATCTTAGGTATGCTAGGTAGCTACCTTAAATAAGATACCTAAAAATGACTTAGATAAGTCTATACTACTTAGATAAGTAGTATAGACTTATTTAGTCATTTTGGCAGACACCTCTTCGCGAATGCGATCGTGATAAGACTGCGTTCTATGTGCCTACTAGAGGAACATTTAGATTTGTGACTATGCCGTTTGGTTTAACGAATGCGCCTGCGACACAACAGCGTTTGGTGGATCAGTTGCTTACGAATAGTCCTGAGTTCGAAAACTCGGTATTCGTTTTCTTAGATGATATCGTGCTTATATCGCCATCTTTTCATGCTCATGTGTCACTATTAAATAAAGTATACGAAAAATTAAAATCGGCCAACCTTACGATTAACTTAGAAAAATCTAAATTCTTCCGTGACGAATTGAAGTACTTGGGCTACGTAGTAAACTCTAAAGGATTACAAGTAGACCCAGGTAAGGTGGAAGCCATTCTTCAATATGCTACTCCTAAGAATAAAAAAGAAGTAAAAAGGTTCTTAGGCATTGCTTCATGGTATCGGCGATTCATCACTAATTTTAGTACTATTGCCGGGCCTTTGAACAAACTTACCTCTACCGGTAAGAAAGCTGCACCATTCCAGTGGTCGATGGAAGCTAATGACTCGTTTTATACACTAAAACAATTGTTAAGCTCCGCACCAATGTTATCGTGCCCCGATTACGAGAAACCGTTTCAAGTTCACACGGGTGTGAGCGCGTGTGGCATCGGTGGGTTGCTTACACAAGAAGTAGATGGCGTGGAACTACCTTTCGCTAACATGAGTAGGTCACTAAATGCACAGGAACAAAACTATAGTATAACAGAACGGGAGACATTAGCAGTTCTAACAGCCCTCGAATATTGACGCTGCTATTTAGATAACGGGTTAAAGTTTGTTGTGTATACTGACCATTCCGCACTGAAATGGTTCCTAAACTTGAGCAACCTGACTGGTAGATTAGCTCGGTGGTCGGTTCGTCTGTCAGCCTTTAACTTCGAAATAAAGCATCGGCGCGGCGCAGCTAATATTATAGCAGATGCCTTATCACGATCCCTACCTGTAAATATAATTAAAAGCGAATAATAATAATAATAACGTGAACAACCCTAATGTTGACACTGATCAATGGTATTCAGCCACCTACAATGGTTGTTTATCTTCGCCATATTAGAGAACCATGCCAAACCCACTTCGGGGCATTTCGGTATATTTAAAACTTACAACTTGCATAGGGTTCCCACCAAGAACTTAGGGTCCCAAGCCAACCTCACCTGCAAGTGGTGCACCTGCCGATCAACGGACGAGGCTCTGGCAAACAAAATGTCCCAATAAGCGGCAATAGGCTCGCCACCTATTACGTGGGATCAAAACACTTGCGAAAAGTGGGCGTTTAATATGCCTCTGCCTACCCCTTCGGGGAAACAGGCGTAAGTCTATGTATGTATGTATGTAAAACTTACAAGCGCTTAGCAATTCGTTACTATTGGCCCAAAATGCACGCTGACGTGGTAAAGTTCATATATTCTTGCGACACTTGCATCGCGCACAAACATCAGAACCATGCACCATTGGGGAACCATAGGACGACCCAAAGTGTGTTCACGACCCTTCCAAACCATTAGTGTAGATTTGGTGGGCCATTACCAGTCTCAAGAAAACAAAACGCCTACATCTTTGTAGTAACTTGTTGTTTTAGTAAATACTGTCTTCTTTTTTTCTATCAGGCGCGCAACTGCTGAAATAATAGCTAATATTTTAGAAGAAAAAATATTTTTAGTTCATGGTATACTATCTACAATTATATTGGACAATGGTAAACAGTTTGTAAGTGCTACTTTAAAAGCTATGTTGCACAAGTACAAAATTCCTAATCTTCACTATACTCCAAAATATTCTCCCCATGTGAATACGGTCGAACGCTATAATAAAACCATTTACACTATGGCGCCTAACTATTTGTTACAAACCGTATAAGACTTCCCCTTCTTTTCCTTCTTTCTTTCTATATGCCGTCTTAGCTAGGACAGTAGCAGACTCATAGACCTAACGCAGCTAGTCGGATTTTTCTTGGTAGCCACGTAAAATCCTCTCCTAAGGCGAGCGGTATTGTAACGTATGTCCGGTACCTATCGAGTGTGCGTCATAATACCGTCCATACGCTCGGCCAATCAGAGAAGGCCATCGTCCGCGCTCGTGAAGTCTGACCAAATATGGTCATGTAGCGACACCAACTCTGATGGAGAGCTCCGGTATATATAGGGGCCGACAGAGAGGCCGGGACCGCTACTCTATTGTGCGCTCCTACTACCTACCAGGCCAGTGTCGTGTTGTTGGTCGGTCATACTCGTGCATAGGAAGTGAGACAATACTCGGCAAATAAACGCATAGACAATCTCCTGCGTTTAATTCTAGAACCCGTTACAAGTGCTATAATATTTATTATTGCCTTCCCTCAATTAAAATAACGAGAAATAAGGAAGCAGGTTTTATTCAATTTACGACTCACTCGAGACAACGACACGACACACTAAAAGCTAAAACCCAGAAACCGCAAGCGTAATACAATTAATTAGCACAAGAAGGGCTGACTAGTAACATTAGAAGTGACCAGATTAAGGAAAAAGGACAAGGGTACATTAAAACAGAACAAAACTATTTAATTGGGATAACGGGACTAAAATATCCGGTTTTGTGGGTGCAAGCCGTACCTTACTTTGCTATTTGTGTGTTAACTTGATAGGTTGTTGTTTCTGGACTGGGTGTTCTTATGATTTTGGGTTAAACAGCTTCGGGATAAAATGGACCGTTCTCTCTGTTTTCGTTTTGCTGGAATGTTTTTAAAGTAAATGTGTTGGGAGTATATTTGATGCTGGGTAAAACCCACCTGTATCTTAAAACACTTGATACAAATTTTATAAATTTTAAGGCGATATGCCTTAAAATTTATAAAATTTGTAAGTTTTATTGGCTTGCTGTGTTGTTCTTTTAAACAAAATTTAGGCGAGCTAAGGTCTAAACAGTTAATTCTAATCGTAATATATCAGAGTTGCCAATCAGGCATAATCTTAATATATAAAATCCTTGCGTTACTTACTGACTGACAGACTCGCTACAGCCGAAACTATTGGGCGCAGGTAGCTGAAATTTGGCATGTATGTTTCTTGGAGACCGTAGGAATGCATAAAGAAGGGATTGCCCAAAACTCCCACGAAATCGGCCAAAACGGGTAAATTTAAAAATTGCAGGCGTAGCTGCTGGCGTCCCCTAGTTATTCATAATTACGGTTGCGCTCTCGAGGGCAAGAAAAATTATGGGGAATCTATCTTATTCTCAACCCTCCATTTGCAAGAGCAAATATAGAAGACAAAAGAAAAAAATAGAAGACTATAAGAGAGGGTCATAAAGGGGATTGGATTCTTGCGCATCCAGCACTTTCACTAATCGAAGGAGATGCAACAGTAAAGAGGAAGACAAGAACAATAATACTGCTAATTTACGCCCATGTTGTGTGAATACTTCTTCGCTCGAGCCAGCCTATGAATGCTATAACGGGCTCGGTTCTACCTCTAAAATAAAAAAGTGTATGAGTCTTTATTGTTTCAATCCGAAATCAAAATTTGACAAGTCCTTTTATAACGTACAAGAATAATAAAGTTAATTTTGTTGAACGCATGTAACGTGGTCAAATAGTAGGTATATGAGTGTAGGTTGATGGGCTGGGAATTTGGTGTTTTTTTTTACATACATACATACATATCGTCACGCCTTTTATCCCCGAAGGGGTAGGCATGGGTAGGGGTGGGTGTATTTCTACACCCACTTTTCGCCAGATATACTTTAGTCGCACGTAATAAGGGGGCGAGCCTATTGCCGTACCGGGCACATTTCCAGACTCCGTGCTGCTACTGAGAATTTCGTGACAGAAAAACCCAATAACACTGCCCGAGCCAGGAATCGAACCCGGGACCTCCCGATCCCACGCGCACATTTATGCCGCGAGACCAACGAGGCAGTCGTAAAGGGTTTGATGTCGAGTTTTCCGTCTCTATGCAAAGATGGTATTTGCATCGTGTTATCCCTTTGTCGCCTCTTACGACACCCACGGCAAGATAGGGGGTGGTGACACTTGTATTCTATGCCGTCAACCACACGGTTTTTTTTATAAATTTATAACACTATTATACAAGCATTTACTGTTTAGTAAATCAATAATTTATTTGCTTGACAATATATACATAGACATAAGCCTGAGGACTGGTACCTAGAAGCTTAGACTATACACGCTGATTTTTTATTGGTTTAGGAAAAAGAAACCTCATGTCCGACATAAAATCCTCTATTCATATTCAAAATCAAAATTCATCTAGCACCTAAAACAAAAAAGTTATAAAAGTCAGTAACTGCTGGAAATACGTAGGAACGCACGATTCTCTCGGGTTAGGTATGTTCGAGCGCCGCGCGGTCGTGTCCTCGCCGCGCGCGCCGGCCGCACCGTCAGCTGTTACCTACAGCGGTTGTAGGTAGTTAGTGTGGACCGAGTGATACGTAATTTACTTAGAAAACATGATTTAGGTAATTACGATGCCAACAATTTTAAACACATGTTTTTTCTTCTTTTGTTCTCTTTTTAAGAACCACTCCCGCACCCTAGTGCTAAATTCTGTGTTACGAGGGACATTACAAACCTACCACTAACGGACACAGGAGTCGAAACAAGAATTTATGAATCATACAAAGTTTTGTGTCAAACATCGCTTAAAGCACTACGCCAACCATGAAGTGCTGTAATAAATAATTAGAACAATAAACGTATGTAACTACACAGTTATACCTATTCAATAATTCCTTCGTACATTACTCGGACTTAAGAATCAAGAATCGTTGAAATAAGCCGTGGGTTCACGAAATCATAATGAACTTTTAGAAGAAACACGATAAAGTAAGAATTTTTAGTTACGTTACGTTGTTTGTCATACATTAGAATAACTAGACATCTTTTGAATAACTAGACAAAGATTTTAACAATGGAAAATTTAGTACTTGCGTATTTTTAACGTATTTAAAAGAATGTAACCCCAATAGGTATTCAAAAATCATTTACCTTTGCTGTCTGCTGCCTACATCACAATCAATTGACACTTTTCACACATTGTCTTTTAGTTTCACTTGTGTTCACCTTATCTTCTCACCTCTGTATTTTAACTACAATTCGAACGCGTCGTTTCTTCCGTGTTCTCTCCAAATACGTAATAATTAGGTACATAGGAACCAAAATACTCGATTTATTACGTAACACGGACACAAAGTGATGGGATAAAACGTGACATACAACTATCTCGCTGACCTAATTTCTTAAGACTGAAGTTCAAGGCTACGGACTGCCGGCCCATGCCAAATGAACTCGAACACAGTCGAACGTGATTGGACACGAGTGACGCATTCCGCCCGCGTCAAGCCACCATATATTTATTGCGCGCGCTATTGGCTGGCCCCGTGTTGAAATGCAGACGGGGCCTCTCATGCAAGCGAGGCGCGCGCGCAGGATTGGGGGAGAGGGATCGCAGACGCCGCAGTTGAATGACCAATGCATAGTACATGTCGGCGATATGCCAGGGTTATCGTGTCCAGACTCCATTATAATAAAAACACTCACGTAATATTACTTAGTTTATTTTCAGACGATTTCTAGCACAGAACTGAATTAAAATGTGACCTACAGTCCTTTTTATAAACTAACCGTCATTACAACTTTACAACATGTTTAAAATCTGCCACTTCCTTTTCAACATATAATTGAAATTACTGTACAATTAATTATCAAAAATCAACATTAATATTGTTATGAATTTTGCACAACACCATATGATTTATTTTATACGAATAACAAATTTATTTTAATAATCAAACGCTGCTTTACAACATTGTCAACAGATGGCGCTATCAACAGGATGCAAATATAGGCGCATGTTATTTATTACCGTAAACATAAAGTGTCAGAATAATGTTATTTAATACTTTGACGGTCTTATTAATAAAAAATGCTTATTCTTCTCTTACTCCAAAGTAACACCGGGGGTAGTTAATTCTAGATTAGTTATGGAATAGCTACGTGTTAATAACGGTATTAATAAATACGAAGTAAGTTCGGAGTAACAATACTATTCTTACCCTGAGATTAAGGTATACGTTATGGCAACCCACTGATATTAAAAGTAAAAAGAATGAACAAAATGACCTGGTGGAATAAAAACTTTTTATTAAACACTTTTATTTGACAACTAGCTTTTGCCCGCGGCTTCGTGCGCGTATTATTCTAAAGACTTCAGAAACTATTGGGTACAAAGTAGCTCGGTCAGTAGGTATTCATGACACTATATACCTAGTATTATATCTACATAATAACATCGCCTTGCATACAGTCAAATGTCAAAGCCATGTTCCAATACATGTCCAATATAATATCTAATAAATAATATCTATAAACACTTTCACGTTTATAATATTAGTAGAGAAAACTGTTTCAGCCGTTTAAGCGTAGTACTTATATAATTATTAGTTTATATATGCGAATAATGTAATCACCGTGCACAATATGACATTATATTGTATGATGTGTCAGTACTGACAGATATACGCACAGCGCACTCAATTATCATAGCGCATGCGTTCTTACTTCCAAGAGGTAAATTTGTGCCGTACAAACTTCTACCCTTTGCAAGGGCAAGCGTTTGTGTTGGTTGGCAATCTTCAATGAAATAATCTCTATGAATTTTAACCCACAATAATAAAATTACAAAATCAGAAACTAGTAAGTACTTACTCTAACGAACACCAAACAAATGTGAAAATATATTTGGGTTATATTTATAAATCTCAATTAAAGTTGGAAATACAATATAAATCTACGAGTTTTTGCCCGCGGCTTCGCTCGCGTAAATTCGAAGAACACAATTCTCTCATAATATACGGATACTTTAATGATAATTGTCGTTTAAACAAACTGTTTATACCGATAAGAAATATATCTAACTGCAAGAAGTATTTACTCATGGTATACAAACTACATAGTAGATACTCAACATGACTGTTATTCGGTGACAGTGACTTTTCTGTCTTTTTTTATTATTATAATTTCTAATACTGTCAGAAGCATTAGGAATTAACAAAATACTCGACAATCCGAATTTTGCGGATATATGTTGTCGACTCGAAATCTTTATTTTTTATATTTAAGTATTCAGGTAAAGTTTCGATCTAGTCTACCGTACCCCGTGACAAATAGATGCTCACTCCTTGCTTACTCCAGCGTTAAACCACGGGTCTCCGCGGAGTAACTTTTATTCCCGGAGTAAATTATGAATAGTTAACTCCGTCCTTACTCCTAGTTTATTAATACCATAATTGCCTAATCTTGGCTTAAGTCTTGGAGTAAAGTTGTTCTGACGCTAATCCTAGTTTATTAATAAGACTGTGAAAGTTTATATTTGATTTTACTTTGAAAGTTTCTGGAGTTATCTTAATAATTAAGCGATAAATTAAATATCCAATCCTTATAAAACAGTTAGCAGCCAATACAGTGTCTAATATTATAAAGTAGTGAAGTTCTCAGTTCTGTGTTCACAAATAGTTATTTAAATATCAATCTTAAATATATTAATATTTTCGTAACAATATAATCATTATATATTAATTTGCGCCCATACGGCCATTCTGATCCAGCGCGCTCCTCGCGCTGATTATCTAACGGTTACAGAATAAACAGCATACAGAATAAACAGCATACAGAATAAACAGCATAACAAACAAAAATAATGAATATAAAAATTACTTAAATAAGCGTTTATCATACAGAATGAACTAAAAGTTATTTACAAGGCTTCACCTAGTCATAGGATCTTAGCCTGAGGCATGCGTCACCCATCACGGGATCTAACAAACAATGCTTCACCCATGGCTAAGCCGATTACGGCATCACCGATTACGGGATCTAGCGCATACAGGCATCACCCACATAGGGATCTAGCCCACGCGGCATCACCCATCACGGGATCTAGCCAACACACGGCATCACCCATCACGGGATCTAGCCAACACACGGCATCACCCATCACGGGATCTAGCCAACACACGGCATCACCCATCACGGGATCTAGCCAACACACGGCATCACCCATCACGGGATCTTGCCAACACACGGCATCACCCATCACGGGATCTAGCCAACAAGACCAGGATCAAGGATACGCATGTTGGCCAGCCAGCGTTTTGGGAAGGATGTTGGATAGGAAAAATAAAATTTTACTCAAACACAAATGCAAAATTTGCCTCATAAACACATCAATGCATATACATAAAATAATCATCATCGATCGTCATGATCAGTTATATCAATACAATGCAATTACATAGGTCCAACAACGACAGTGGGGGAGGTAGAGGACCCCCCACGTAAATCGGTATCTGACGAATCCTCCGCCCATACGGTCAAGCTGCTCGTACAGTTGTAGATGTTGATCAGCAACAAAGGTTAGCAAACAATGCTTGACTCCAGCTCAGTACAGCACTCATGCGGCATGTGTGCGCGCAGCCCACACACAAAACCACCGACGTCAAAAGGGCGGGCCACCGTCATCCATACATACCAATCAGTAAAGGACCGCTCGTCCATCCTCTCCTCACACCAAGATCAGGTCATCTGTTAGGATGTCAGCATCAACCTGCAAAACTCAAAAGACAGGTGGTGGGCAACATTTCCCACCCAAATATTAGTTCCATGAACCTTCGTAACTGTAGATGAAATAAAATTCTACTCTTACAAAGTGGTGCGGTCTATTAAGCTATATCTATATATCAGGCATGTTCAACCTGTGCATTGGTAGGTATATAGTTATCTTTGCTACAACAGTGTTGGAGCCCATATTTTACGCATAAGGTAAAATACAAAAGACACTGAATTTTCTCAGGTTCTGTCTAACCGTGCCATTTTAGATAATCAAATATAAAGTTATCAGGATACCCATATTTTGCAGTTTTGATAAAATAGTTAAAACCCAATATATTCAAAATAAGTTTCATCCACATCAAACAGGAAAACAAAATGGCAAGGACAAAGAGAGGCCCATGTTCAGCCGTGAACAGTCGGACTGTTGATGATTAATATGAAAAATACTAGTGCTATAATTATTACTCATGTAAGAACATGTTTAATCCAATATTGAATATTTTTAGGCATAGTGCAAGCTGTGAAATTGTTGAACTGTTTGCCAACTGAGCCAAAAATGATTCCACTCAGTTTGTAGTTAATATGGTGGTGAGTTTATATCAATAGTTTTATTTGACTTTATATTTAAGGGAATTTTCTAAATGTTAATATTTATTTTAAACTGTTAACATGTGGTGCTAATGTAATTCTTATTTATTCATACACAATTAATAATTGTTTATCTGAATAAATAAATTTAAACTGACCAATCACAACTGACTTAGAAATAAAGCATGAGTAGTCCATATTTGCCAAGAATAAATACTGCTAAATGGGAAAAGATACAACATGGATTTTCACAACATGTTCTTTACACCCACTTACCATTATCCTAATAATCATATTCCTAACTGTCTTTTATCCCACAAGAGCTAAGCAATAAGGTTGGCACTAAATTTTATTGGTTTATCACTGGTCGTCATCTTGAATATAGATGCAACTAACTTTGCAAATGAACTCGCAAATAAAATAAATTGTATTTACCGAGTAAAACACTAGGGCTTGGTATTTATACGAGATTAGCAGTCACCTGTCTTAAGTCTTTCAACCTAAAATGCTTAGAGGTGGACTATTATAGAACCTAAGTGAGTGCCTATGTCCATAAAGGAATCTTCTGACCAGATCTTCTTCAGAATTCGGGTTAAGCAAGGACTTATCATGGTCGGAACAAATCATTCTATACAGGTATAAAATTAAGCGATAAATGTTAAGATATGTCGGGTTCCCTTGTCCTATTATATAACCTTAACTTGAGCTGCAAGTAGACAGTAACAATTTCAACATGATGTTAAAATGAAATCATGTAGGCACCAGGGTGCATAGGGTTCCCACCAAGAACTTAGGGTCCCAAGCCAACCTCACCTGCAAGTGGTGCACCTGCCGATCAACGGACGAGGCTCTGGCAAACAAATTGTCCCGATGAGCGGCAATAGGCTCGCCACCTATTACGTGGGATCAAAACATTGGCGAAAAGTGGGCGTTTAATATGCCTCTGCCTACCCCTTCAGGGAAACAGGCGTGAGTCTATGTATGTATGTATGTAGGCACCTACAGAGTCCACAAATATATAATAAAACCTATTTTATAACTTTTAGCTTTAAAAATGTGTATCACAAATTTATTTTTATATCTACCCTCTGAATATATATCTGTACTAGTATAATAAAACTGAAGTTTGTTTTGTTGAATGCACTTATCTGTGAAACTACTGGTTTTATGCAAATAATTATTTTTGTGGTGGTTAGTCATTTATCAAGAGAGGCTTCATATAATCGCGCCGTGAGCACTAGTCATAAGCTATGCAGTTAGTTAGCCTTATGTAATGTGTAACCAAGGGCTATCAATAATGTTTTGATTCCTTTAATGTTTTACTATTGAGATAACCTATTGACTACCAATTGAATTCATATTCAGCACATCAATTAGCTTAGCTTATTTAAACTGAAAGCAAATCAGGCAATTTATACAATGGATCTATATCAGAGCTTTAACTTGAAAAGGGCAGTTAGACCGTTCTTTACTAATAATTACATTAGTAGAACCACATAACAACAAAGCTATTTTCTCTTTCTTGTGTAGATAAGTAATTTTTACAGAACGTTTCTGACATGGCCTAACGATTAATAAACAGTCATGAGACAAGAGCCCCAGCCGAAGGCATAACATGACTATAGGCACAGTAGCACTGCTATAATTATACCAAACGTGGATAAACAACAGTTACCTGTAAGTTCTATTTGGGGTGTAACGTTCGTAATTTTGACTATATAATGTTTATCTGGTAATCCTTACGGGGACAGTAGGTAATCGTGTAAGCACCATAATTTATAAAATTAGGATGTTTCTCAAAATGTCTAATCAAATCAGATCTGGATAAATACCTCTAGTCAGTGCATCAACAACCCGCATCTGCAACCTCTGGTAGCACTCAGAGCAGAACAGCGTTCACGCCACAGCACACCCCGGTGCGTGCACCCCGTCGTAGTCGCTCTGTCGCTCGCACGTGGCCACACGTGAAGTGTAGACGTGCTCGCCATAACTCCGACACACCGTGTGGTCTCCGATCAGGGTTGATTAGCGCCAAACACGACTTCCAAGCGCTTGTCGCATCAGTCTTCAGGTCATCATTGGTAATGGCGGCCAAGCCAAGAGACCCATCACTCTCGCGCCAACCGTAGATCCCGAAGTCTCTTAGGGGGCGTTTATCCTCACCGCTGCTGTCGGCGATATGCCAGGGTTATCGTGTCCAGACTCCATTGTAATAAAAACACTCACGTAATATTACTTAGTTTATTTTCAGACGATTTCTAGCACAGAATTGAATTAAAATGTGACCTACAGTCCTTTTTATAAACTAACCGTCATTACAACTGGTGAGGCAGGCTCAAACTTTTAATTGATATCTATCGGCTCATAATCCCATTTTGGATTTTTCCACATGGAAGGATTGAGAGTAATTTCTTATTGCTGTAAAATTCATTAATAATTGGTCTCTGATTTGATAAACATCAAATGGCATGCGTGTTTGGATATCTTCACTTGGTGGCGCTGTCATCGCGGTGAACTTCACGTCGTGCCTTTTTGAACGAACTTCATCTCCAACCGCCGAGTGCTCGCGATCTTAAAATTCGCTGCTAGCTGATAATTTGGCAAGTACCTATCGTCAGCCGGCCGGCTTCGTAGCGGAGAACTTCTTGGGATTGTTACAAGAACAGAGCAAATCAAGGCACCTGTAAGACAAAGCAAAATCAGGTAAGAGACTCCATATCACGCATGTCTATCCGTTACTCCCGTATTCACTCTGTCCCCTTTCACTCTCAATCTAATCTCTCAACCCCAACATACTCTTTCTATATTTAATCTTACTCACTGTGTGGTTGCATGCCACACCAAAATTTATTGGTCCTTCACGAGCCGCATACGATAGTATGTTGAACCTGATTTACGTACGTAATTAATTGGTACGTAAAACTTTCATACATTTACGTAAATTTTTTGGTAAATGTTTTCTCCGAAACTGCATAATTGACAATAGATTTTACGTAATTCATTGGTATAAATCTGGTCAGTTATTTTTGTATGTACCGCACATTTATTTTAATAGTTCATGGCGTAATATGTGGGTAGGTACTTATCCACTCACAAGTCGCTTCGCTGCATACTTATCTACCTATAGCGTTTGGATTTCTTTAGTTCAAACGTAGGTATAATCCCGCACCGCTTTGTTTACATTTGAATATAATCATATTCTATTTTATCACCTTTTGCAATCTGCCTTTGTTTGGGTGTTGCTGAGTGCTTTCAGTGTATTTGTCGCTTATTATTAGTCAGCAATATGACTGCTAAGCAAAGAAAGCCAGAAGATTTATTGACAATTCTTCATGAAATGAATGGATTATTGTTTAAACGCATGAATCGTTTATATGATTCATCAAAAAATATCTCGTCATTTGAGTCTAGGAAAAAATGAAAGTTTTATGGCTGAATCTGAGACAATTGATGACATGCGCGATAAATTCGAATCGTATGTCGATCAAATTAATGAGATTAATATGAATCTAAGACCGGACACCAGTCCCGACTTTGCTTGTTTGGAGTCTTTTGAGGATTTATATATCCAGGTCAAACGTGTTAGAAATAAAATAAACAGTAGCCAGACTCCATCAACACCCGGTAATTCTAACCCAAATAAATCATTTGAACCGCTTAAAATAAAGTTGCCTCCGTTAGCGCTGCCATCGTTTGACGGCAAAACTGAGAATTGGCCAGTCTTCTATGAGTCGTTCAAGGCGAATATACATGATAATGAACAGCTCACAGACTCGCAGAAGGTACAGTATTTAATAGGTAGACTCACACATGACGCTTTGAGGGTTACCGCTGGCATTGTACCTACGGGTGAAACGTACCGGTTTATATGGGACAGTTTAGTCAAGAAATATCAAGATAAACGCACATTAGGTGCACATTACTTGAATAATATTCTTGATTTGAAAAGTACTTCATATAACGCTAATAGTCTCGATTCTTTCATAGAAACATGTAGTGCATCTATTTCCGCATTGAAACAACTTGAGATTAAAGATCTTATGGATTTTATGTTCCTGCACTGTGCCATGAGAAAGTTAGATTCACAAACAACTCAATTATTCGAACTTTCCATTAGAGATACTGAATTTCCCACCGCTAAGTTATTGATTAGTTTTGTGCAGGATCAAGCGAAAATATTGGCGCGCTCGAATTCATCTTATTCGAATGCGAGATTTAATGTTAGAAAACCCGCTTCGCTACCCGCTCGATCGAAAGCATTCATCATAAGTGGCCCACTCGACGAGCCGGCTGTTTGTCTCGCGACTGCGCCTCCGCCGTGTGCATATTTCAATGATAACGATCATGTTCATTTGTATCAGTGCGCTACATTTAAATCGGATCTCACTCCTAGAAAGAGGTTCGAGTTTATTAAATCGAAGCAAGGTTGCGCCAACTGTCTAAGCACGTCACACGGACTGAGTAACTGCAAGTCAACATCAGTCTGTAATTTATGTAAACGAAGACATCATACTTTGTTGCATTTCACAAAAAATAATGAAACCGCGCGCACCACTGATGTTGATAGCGTCGATACGAGTTATAATATGATTTCGGTTTCTTCTCTTGCCCCACCTTCTCGCGACCTCTCCGCGATCTTACCTTCGCCAGTTTCTTCGCTAGTCCGGTCGACTGGCACATCGACGCGTTCTCGCGTCCCGCGTGAGTCAGATAAGGTGTCAAATGCACTCACTCACAGCTCTGCGGTTTTATTCTCTGCCGGGACGAACCCTAGGTCGACGGTATTGTTGTCAACTGCCCAAGTTTATGCGCGAGCGAATAACGATGACGCGCGGCAAAAGACAATAGTACGATGTCTAAAAGATAATGGTTCGCAGAGTAATTTAATAACCACCGCATGTTGTAGAAAACTTAGACTACAAATAACTCCTTTGAGTAACTCATTTGTCAAAGGAGTTGGTGCTGTATCGCGTCCAATAATAGGTTACGTACATTTAAATATTGAGTTACGCATTTATCCAGATCAAAAATATACTATACATGCATTAGTAGTTGATTGCATTACTGATCGGCTCCCTTCGTATCGTGTGGAGTTGGGTGGTCAGGTGGACTTTGACTTTCTTCCGCTTGCGGATTTAAGCTGGAATGTTCCGGGAGAGGTTGACTTAGTGTTGGGCGCTCAACTGTTTCCGTTCATATATTTGGGGAAGAGGGTTGATTTCGGTTCTCGTGCCCCTCCCGCCTTATTGACCGCATTCGGTTATGTTCTTGTGGGTGATTTTCCTCCTGATAATGATAATGTAGATGGACCTACTTCTTCGTTTTCAGCATTGGTTATTAATGATTTGTTACAAAAATTCTGGGAATTGGAGGAAGTCAATCATAAACGCTTTTTCTCGCCCGAGGAAACCGAATGTGAGAATATTTTTTCCTCTACAGTGTCGCGTGACGAGGCGGGACGTTATACAGTCGCATTGCCCTTTAGTAAGAATCCTGCAGAATTAGGTAACTCCCGCGCCGTCGCGTATCGTCGGCTTATGGCGCTTGAACGAAAGCTTCGACAATCATCTACGTTGAGGGAAAGTTATAACGCGGTGATTAAAGAGTACATTGATAATGGTTACTTAAGCCAAGTCAACGATTCAGATATCTTGGATGACGGGTACTACATCCCTCACCACGCTGTTGTTCGACCGGATAAACCGATGCCGCGCATTGTATTGGACGCTAGTTCTAGGACTCATACGGGTCTATCTTTAAATGATATACTCCACATTGGTCCAAATTTACAAACCGATTTATTCCTTCTAATAATAGATTTTAGATTATTTCCTATAGCTATAAATTCAGATATCAAACACATGTATTTACGGATTGGTGTACCCGTTGACCAGCGTAAATACCTACACATTTTATTTCGCTTTAACGAGAACGAACCTGTGTTAACATTCTCTTTTAACCGCTTGCCGTTCGGACTTAAATCGAGTCCATATATAGCTATGCGTACGGTGCGACAACTGGCCTCTGATAGTCCGCATTACCCTGAAGCTGCTAAAGTGGCAGAGACCAGTCTTTATATGGACGATTTGATGTATTTTGTGCAGGATGAAGACACCGCCAAGCGGCTATCCCACGATCTTATAAAGATGTTCAAATCGGGGGACTTTGACTTGGTTAAATGGTGTAGTAATTCACCCTCGCTTTTAAATAGTCTTCCTGACTCTCATCGTAAGTCCCTCGATTTTCATACTGGAAATGATGTGTCCAAGGTGTTGGGTCTGTCGTGGGAACCTTCCCAGGACAATTTGTTTTTCACCTCCGCTCAAGTAGTCGAGAAATGTACTAAGAGAAATATACTCTCGATAGTCGCGCGTTTATTTGATGTTCTTGGTTTGGTCGCCCCCGTGATCTTTTACGCCAAGTTGCTCATCAAAGAGCTATGGCTAAGTAAGATTGGTTGGGATGAACCCGTTCCTGACTATATCTTTAAACGTTTCTCTATTCTCATGCGAGAGTTCCCTTTATTGGAGACCTTACGGATACCGCGTCACGTGGGTGTCACTGATGGTTCCGCTATTCGTATAGTCGCGTTTGCCGATGCCAGTATGGGTAGGTATGGGTGTGTGATTTGTATACACTCTGTTAGCCCGTCCGGTGTCGCGGTTCGCTTGCTTTGTGCGAAATCAAAGGTTTTCCCGACAAAGGTGGTAACCCTTGCACGTCTCGAGCTATGTGCCGCCGTGTTCATGTCAAAATTAACCCGGCGAGAATGTGGCAGGGTATTTTACACCCTGGCCTTTACTTAAACTCACATATATTTTTTATTTCGCGCTTAGCAACAACGTGACGCTCAGTAGCTGGAGGTAAGGGAGTGCCGGGGGAGGTAGTAGCTTGATCTCAGTGTTGCGTGCGCTTGAGTGGGAGTTATACGTGTGCCAACCTGCCTCGGGTAAGTTTTACCCTGCCACATAGCTGGTGTATGTGTTTTGAAATTTGGTTTTATTTATTTATTTGGATTTTAAGTGCTAATAACATATGCCTTTTTACAGTTTTCCTTTAAAATGAACAACGAACGAATCAGATTTATGTAAGAGAAAGTGTTGAACGATTCTTTTGACGAAATTAGTTCTGAAGTTGACGCTGATTACTGTAGTAACCACGAAATTAGTTCTGGAACGGAGCAGGCTGCCAGTTGTGTAAATGAAAATAGGGGTGAGCCTGATGATGAAATTCTGTGTCATAAATGAGAAGTCGCCCATTGCCTGGATAAGGTTCTTTTTACGTTTCTAAAGATGGTCAAAAATGGTTCAAATACCACCAGAGACTGATGTACGTACAAGTGCTCAAAATATTATAAATGAACGCTCTGGGGTGCAAGGTAGTGCGAAAGAAGCAATGAGCTAATCTCAATGTTGGAATGTTTATATAACTATGGACTAATTTTATTCGCAATTTGGGCTTGTCGCTTGTCTACGAATATATACGCCAGCGAAAAGATAAAATGAATATGCTGATATATATTCGTAGCGTATCTCCTCTGAACTTGGTGAACCCTCAACGTCAGCATCAAAAGATATTTCTGGACAAGCTGTCAGATGTTCTGACTGTCCTTATAAGAAAGACCGGAATACTTAACAAGGTTGTAAGCGCTGTGGAAAAGCCATATGTAAGGATCATGCGATTTTCTTTTGCAATTATTGAGCTAATGTTCAAGACTGAAAAAAAGACTGCTACGACTGATTTAAATATAGTTGATTTAATATGTTTATAAGAAAATCTTATATGGTAAACGAGTAACGTGCAATTATTAAAAAAATAAGAAGAAATTTTAAGATTTGTTATGGTTTCTGAGGTTCTTAATTTTTGTTTATTGTTAATTCCTTCTTTCCTGTTTGCTGTAAAATTAATAAATATGCTATAGAATATACAATGATATTTTATTTTATATTGTATAGAATATAATAAAATTTAATAAAATAGTGCATTTTTAAATAATATGGCTATAATTACATCACTGTATGCATTAATACATAAGGGTAAAATTTACCCTGCCACATACTTCGTGTACCTTTTTTCCACCACATTCTCGCCGGGTTAATAAGGACTGTGCGCGATACTTATGCTTTACGTGTTCCTATTGCAGGAATTTACGCCTTTTCGGATTCAATGATCGCTTGTGACGTCACATCGCGCTCCTGCGCCGCGAGCCTCGCTACGAGTGACGCACAGCAATGGGCCGTTCCCTCGCACCCCTCCGCGCCGGCCCTATAAATACAGCGAACACGAGGCTTCGCCCCTTTTCCTCCGGCCAGCACCGCCAGTTGAGTACTACTATCATCCGAAGACCTGTGAAGTGCCAACGTCGCCCACGCCCTGGATAATTGTCTCATCTGTTAATCTTAATTGTCAGTTCTTTTTTGTATAACTAAAGCCATCAAATAACTGGAATTATAACGCGAGTTTAAACTTTCCTGGTGATATTTTTTATTTATTTCCCGTAAGTCAACCTAATTATCTCTCTTTGATTGCTCGGCGAGTGATCGATCCCGGCTACCACGTGGAAATCAATCACTTGTGAGACATTGGCGCCCAACGTGGGGTTTAGCTCTATTGCTGCACCCTTAAATAAGTTAACATCTCAAAGTAAAAACGCACCTCCGAGGTCATAACATGTGGTTCTCAGTATATTGATAAGGAATTTAATTCCGATATGGTGCTTGAACCACGGGACGGCTATGCCGAAACTTTAGGCTATTTATCTTCTATTTTCGAGAAGGTACATTCAGCTCTGTTGTCGGCCCACCAACAAAATTGTTCATCTTATAATCTTCGCCGTAAACAGGCAGAATTCAATGTCGGCGATATAGTTTGGCGCAGAACGTTTCTTCTTAGTGATAAGGATAAATACTTTAGCAAGAAATTGGCGCCTAAATTTATTAAATGTAAGATTGCCTCAAAAAAATCACCTCTAGTATACAAACTTAACGACATGGCTGGAAAACCTTTAGGCGATTGGCACATCAAGGATTTAAAGTTGATTAATTACAAAGAATAATAAAAGTATAAAAACAACAATAAGAATACCTTCTACCTATACATTGTTTAATTTTTTCAAACGAACGTTTCTAATTTATATTACCGTTTGTAGTAGTGCCTACTATAAATTGATATTTTCTGTGGTGGGTAGCAAATATTTTTTTTCTCGTAAACAATACTATTTTTCAAATTGCTGCGCAATTGTGTACTCAAATGTTATGTTGAACATTGTTTTAAAAAATACTAACCATAAACTAAATATATTGTTTTTTTTACCCTGTTGATCAGTGGTTAAAAGGTCGCTATTAGCTGAGCATACAAGTTCGATTCTCGCATGTGTATTTTCTTTCCGCAAATCTATTTGTTGAAATGCATCTTGATTGGCGTATTGTTTTTCGCCGTGCCTTGTTCTGAAGTTCTGTTGTTATTCTTAATTCTGTATAAATTCCATAATCAAATTGTTATTATAGGTACTTTATAAACGATCATGGTGATTAACCGTGCGTCGCGAACTCGGAACAGTCGAATAGTACCTACCATTTAGATCGTACCTAGTTGTCGTTATGACGCACGCGCGTTCACTCAGCGACGCGCCGATAAATAAATGCCTATCTAATGACTCACCATTGTTTACATTCAAAAGGTGGTTACTGGTCGTGTTCTAGTTATTAATTAGAGCAAAATATTTATTAATTTCTTTCCTTTGACATTGAGCGGTCCGGTCGTGTCTGCGGCTTGTATTATTTTTGTTCATCTTTACGAAAAATCTGTTGTTATACCTAACTATATTCAAAAAGTTTACTTATCTAGTGGCAAAGGCCGAACCCAAGATTTATAAGTCGTAGGGCTAGATCAAGTTTCTTATATCTACAAATCATTATTACCTTATAATTACCCTAAGCGCTTCTCCATAGATTGTTATCTTTAATATTAGGCTATTACACTGGCCTCGGCATTTACATGTAGGTATGTGTGATGAATTATGAATGATAAATGTTTATGTTCAAATTCAGACTGCCGTTGTACGCGTGAAGAATGCAAGCGTGGGTCATTATTATTTAGGTATCCTAATTAGCGTATAGGGTTGTTACTTGTTCAAGGTACTCATGCCCTTGTTTTCTCTAATTTCAGGGAGTATCTTCAGGGCTGCTACGCCCGTTGGGCTAGGGAATTTTCCTTAGGGAAAATCCCGGCCTAACGGGGGGGGGGGGGTGTGTGACGTCACATTGCGCTCCTGCGCCGCGAGCCTCGCTACGAGTGACGCACAGCAATGGGCCGTTCCCTCGCGCCCCTCCGCGCCGGCCCTATAAATACAGCGGACACGAGGCTTTGCCCCTTTTCCTCCGGCCAGCACCGCCAGTTGAGTACTACCATCATCCGAAGACCTGTGAAGTGCCAACGTCGTCCACGCCCTGGATAATTATCTTATCTGTTAATCTTAATTGTCAGTTCTTTTTTGTATAACTAAAGCCATCGAATAACTGGAATTATAACGCGAGTTTAAACTTTCCTGGTGATATTTTTTTATTTATTTCCCGTAAGTCAACCTAATTATCTCTCTTTAATTGCTCGGCGAGTGATCGATCCCGGCTACCACGTGGAAATCAATCACTCGTGAGACACGCTTTATCTTGGATCCATTCTTCCCCGCATCGTTGGTCGGTCTTTGTCAGTAATAGGGTCGCTCAGTGTCAAGAGAATTTGGATTCTTGCAATTTTTATCATGTGGCTGGTCTTGAGAATCCCAGCGATTGTTTATCACGCGGTATCCTTCCCTCTCAATTGGTGTTCCATGAGCTTTGGTGGAATGGTCCGCCTTGGCTTTGTAGCCCTCCGGAAGAGTGGCCTGTTAAACCATTCTCGCCTACTAATTGTGAGGAGCTTCCCGAGCTTCGAGCAAGCGTACTGACGGTGAGCACTCGATTGGAACAACCGCTCCTATGCCAAGTGGCATCACGTGCCTCTTCATGGGATAAATTATTGCGTATCGTTGCTTATGTACTTAAATTTGTGTATCCAAAGGCTCATTGCCAGCCTCGCTCCGCTCAGAGTCTGTCAGCTGCGGAACGAGTTATGATCCGAGCTGTGCAATCTGTACACTTTGCTGATGACATTAAGCTCATCAAATCTGGCAAATTACTGCCCAAGAAGCTTCAGCGTTTGGCTGTGTTCTTGGACGATGAAGGCCTCCTACGCATCGGTGGTAGGCTCTCCAAATCTGGCCTCCCTTTTGACGCTAGGCACCCGTTACTGCTGCCAAAACATGACCATGTAGTGGATCTGATAATTCGGCATTATCATGTGATGCATTGTCATACTGGGCCAGGACTTCTTGTCTATTTTAAGACAGCGATTTTGGATATTAGATGCCAGGACTGTCATACGGTCTCAGTTGCGGCAATGCAACACCTGCTTTCGAGTTAGTCCGACGCATCCTACACCAATGATGGCTGACCTTCCCGAATATCGGGTGTCTGAATCCAAGGCATTTGTCCACACTGGAGTAGATTATGCTGGCCCCATACGTATAACCCTCGCCCGACGCAGAGAGCAACGTACGCAAAAGGCTTACATTTGTTTGTTCGTATGCCTGGTCACCAAGGCCGTCCACGTAGAGCTTGTCTCTCACTTAACGTCCGATGCTTTCTTGGGCGCGTTTAAACGCTTTATTTCGCGTCGGGGGCGGTATCCTGTCTTTATTCAGATAACGCTACTAACTTCGTTGGTGCCAGGGCACAACTAGATGACCTGTATAGTTTTTTAAGGAATTCTAGTTTTAATTCGTCTCTTTTAGATGAGCTCTCAACGCGCCGCATAAGGTGGAAAATGATTCCTCCTCGCTCCCCACACTTCGGTTCTATGTGGGAAGCAAACATTAAATCATTAAAGACGCATCTTTACCGGGTAATCGGTAGCCAAATTCTCACTTATGAGGAATTACAAACCGTCCTCGTTCAAATAGAGTGTATCATGAATGCACGTCCTCTAAGCGTGATATCTTCAGATCCTTATCCGGAAGTCATTACTCCCGCTCACTTCTTGATGTCGACACCGTTAACGTACCTGCCAGCAGCCGATTTGTCTGACCAGCGTGTTAGTCTGGCACAGCGTAAACAATAGTTGGATAGTATGGTCCAATCGTTTTGGAAAAAATGGCATCTTGAGTATTTGCATACGCTGCAAGTGAGGCAAAAATGGGCTACTCCAGGCAAGCCTGTAGAAGTTGGTACTGTCGTACTTGTTGGACAGGACAATTCCGCCCCGCTTAGTTGGCCTTTAGGGGTTATCACGGAAGTATATAAAGGCTCTGATAACGTAGCTCGCGTAGCAATGGTTAAGACGAAGTTCGGTAATTTCAAACGAGCTATCGTTAAATTATATCCTATCCCAACGCAATGATGATTTATACATAAGTGTAAAGTGTTAGGTTAGTAATTAGGCATAAGTAACTTATAAATATCGTTTACGTCCGCATTCAGCCATAAAGCTTCAACGCTCCTAGCTTATAGCTTATTTTGTTGATCATGATTTAGGTCAATCAATCTTTATAATTTTTATCACTTTCCTGTTGAAAGCACTCGCGTCCTTCCAAGGGGGGGAGCATGGTGAGGCAGGCTCACACTTTTAATTGATATCTATCGGCTCATAATCCCATTTTGGATTTTTCCACATGGAAGGATTGAGAGTAATTTCTTATAGCTGTAAAATTCATTAATAATTGGTCTCTGATTTGATAAACATCATATGGCATGCGTGTCTGGATATCTTCACTTGGTGGCGCTGTCATCGCGGTGAACTTCACGTCGTGCCTTTTTGAACGAACTTCATCTCCAACCGCCGAGTGCTCGCGATCTTAAAACTCGCTGCTAGCTGATAATTTGGCAAGTACCTATCGTCAGCCGGCCGGCTTCGTAGCGGAGAACTTCTTGGGATTGTTACAAGAACAGAGCAAATCAAGGCACCTGTAAGACAAAGCAAAATCAGGTAAGAGACTCCATATCACGCATGTCTATCCGTTACTCCCGTATTCACTCTGTCCCCTTTCACTCTCAATCTAATCTCTCAACCCCAACATACTCTTTCTATATTTAATCTTACTCACTGTGTGGTTGCATGCCACACCAACAACTTTACAACATGTTTAAAAACTGCCACTTCCTTTTCAACATATAATTGAAATTACTGTACAATTAAGTATCAAAAATCAACATTAATATACTTATGAATTTTGCACAACACCATATGATTTATTTTATACGAATAACAAATTATTTTAATAATCAAACGCTGCTTTACAACATTGTCAACAGATGGCGCTATCAACAGGATGCAAATATAGGCGCATGTTATTTATTACCGTAAACATAAAGTGTCAGAATAATGTTATTTAATACTAATTGATTTTACTTTGAAAGTTTCTGGAGTTATCTTAATAATTAAGCGATAAATTAAATATCCAACCCTTATAAAACAGTTAGCAGCCAATACAGTGTCTAATATTATAAAGTAGTGAAGTTCTCAGTTCTGTGTTCACAAATAGTTATTTAAATATCAATCTTAAATATATTAATATTTTCGTAACAATATAATCATTATATATTAATTTGCGCCCATATACACTATGTGTATATATGACACGATCGAACGGATTTCGTTAGCGCGCGGCAATGGTGATACTTCATGCTCTCGAACTATAAAATTATTTATTTTCTTAATATTTTTTTTAGCTTATATTTCAAATAAGCTGGTTAGGTTCTGTTAACGATAAGTAATAAGATGGCTTTCGCTCCACAATCAATTAAAAATCAGCGTGTATATATCTAGAAGTTGGCAAATAATACTCGTAATTTTATTGGTTTACAAACAAAGACGATTATATTCACACTTAATTGTACCACTAATTGCACTATTAAAGTTTATACTTAATTAAAATGGTATTATTATCCTGCAACATAGCGTAACAATGAAAAGTTTTACTTGCAGAGAAGCTTAGTGTCTTTAACCCCGTGCATGGACAAAATTGTTATTGATGGTAACTACTATTGCAGAATCAAATTTATATTTTTAAACACGAAATGCACGCTAGCGCTAATTCGCTGGCGTGAATTGCATGTATTCCACAACTTGGCTGTAACATAGTAAATGTTACAGCCAAGAAAATGTAATTTTTCGTAAATTTTAAATTATATATATTAACATAAATCTGTCTAAAATGAAGCAGTACTTTATCATTTATTTTCGGCATGCTTTTTGGTTGTCGTTGAATTATGAAGAATAGGAATGTATAAATCACTCGAAGTTTTTTTGAATGTAACTACGATTTCGAGATCTTGCATTCTTATGTAACTTATCTAATCTGCAGACAACAAAAATAAAAAATAAGTTCGCTTGAACACACAATTCCAACACTCTATCCCAGTTATCCCTAGTTTTTCTAACATAATAAATATTTCCGTTTTGGACTTAGTTTGGTCCGATCGTGTCATTTCATCGTTATTATGCTCAGCCAAATATTTGGATTCAACCCTACTAAACTGTAGTTAGATAAAATATCAATAATTAATAAAAATAACAATGTTACTAGAAAGATATTCATAAAGTAGAAAAATAAAAATAACATTATCTACTATCATATTATACAAAAAAAATCGTTACTGACTGACTGACAGAGAACGCACAGCCAAAACTACTGGACGCGAGAAGCTGAAATTAGTCATGCACATAAGTAGGTACCTTGGGGAGTGTAGGTGAACAGTCAGAGAAGATTTTTGGAATTTTCCACCCTAAGGGGGCAAAGAAGGCCTCCACAGGTGGAGCCGTAGGCAAAGTCTAATTTAAAATCAATATTTATATAAACATAATAATTAAATTCATAGATTCCTTGATGATACGATACCCTATTCATCAACACATGTTTCTCACATTCTAAACTAATTATTTGAGCAGAACGACATATCTAGCTTTTCCATCTATTGCCTTTGTCATTCAGCAATCGTGAACGTTTCTCTTTAACAGTATTGATTAGGTTAAGTGAAGCGCAAAGCCTACTGTAGTCCTCAGATTTATAACTTTAATGAGGTCGCAAGATTCATATAATTGTTTGTCGCATTTGAGCGAGAAGCTTTAGATAATTTAGTTGCCTTTTCTACTATCTTGTTAAGTTAAGTTTTTTTTTTTGAATTATTAAATTTTCTTCTAAGATATTGCGACTGATTTTAAAATAAAACTGCTGTTCCTTTTTTTAAAGACTACTCTCGCACTACGAATAAATCTTGGGTGACGGAGACCTTCACAAGCATTCAATGTTCATGAAGTCGATTAAAACACAAGGACATCTAAACAACAATTGAAGGATCGAACAAAGTATTGCCTCTTGTGAAGTTCAAACCCACAAACCGTGGCGAAATTCTAGACGGCCAGCGCGGCGGGGCGATACGGTTTATACAACTACGCCATACTTGCAGTTTGCTAGTTGTATGTATTTTTTTTTATTTTGTATTGTTTGTTGCAACGCTGATTTATAAACGGTACCTAATTTAAAAGCTTATTTGTAACTAGATTTCAGTACTTTTCAATAACTTCTAAATAGCTATATGAAAAAGATATCTATTTTGTCATTTCTTTTTCTTTTAATTCATATGACTTGAAATAAGAAAAACGTTTCAGACATTTTGTAAACACGTAACAAAACGAAGTCATTCTAAACAGTAAAATGTATTCTATAGCATAATTATTATGTCAAGAAACATGTATGTAGGTCATGTTGTCGCAGTAGTAAATATGTTCGAACTGAGAGCTTCCCCACAAATTCAATTGGTTAAGTTACGAACTCTCGAGCCGATCGCCAGTCAATACCAGCACCAACTATTCCTTCGAAGTTTTATTAAAAACTCAACATTTATTCGAGCTGACCTGAATTTTCATTTAAATATATCTTCATTTACTTAAAGTATGCTAATAGTTCTACTATACCAATTAGTTGTAAAAAGTTACTAGTCCACTGTCTAAGAGTTAATGTTAAATTGCAAGAGCGACTGAGAAACTAATTGAATATAAAATCCTAGCACTATATATATAGAATATCATTTAGAATAACCTCTTTATATATTTGAAAATGTGCGGGTATTCTTCCAGCGGCTTCTAACTAGCATTCACTCCTCTAATTAATATGAAATTAATTAGAGGAGTGAATGCTGGTTAGATGTAAGACTATGCAGACAGTCTACGCCATTGATCATAATGTGGATTTAAGTTTAGATTTAGATATCTTAGTAAGATATGTCTTACTGAAAATGTTAATCAGGCTAAATAATTGAAATGGAAGTTAAGATGTATTTTATAGCGGTTTGTTTTTGGTTTTACAGCTTATTTTAAGCAGAAAGATTTGGATTACACTTTTCGTAATTAGGCAGGGCTATTGCTGTTATTTCACAAGAATAATAATCACGACAATCACCGTAAAACTAAAAATATACCGGGATAAATTCAGCGAATCTACCTTTGTCTCTGAATGAAAGTACTATAATATTTTCGAGCAGGATCGCAGAATACTAAGCTAACGGTTATTTGCGTGGCTCTATCGCTGCAGGACGTTGACAGAGACCTTGATGGTTTTACAGGATAAACCCAGAGCGCCGGAAGAGTCACAAAAACCTCCTATACCTAACCCAGAAGAGTCTGAGAATTTCAATGTCTGTAAAAAATTCCATGACACAACAATTATGTCTCTACAGAAGTTATTGTTACGGACGGAATAACGGGATTGGAAGGAAACCCCGAGTAGCACTGATGACACTTTATTCGACTTTACACACACGACGCGTCGTTCAATTTCGACGCGGACAGCACCAACACTAGCGTCTTTCGCACTGCACTTCACTGAACTTCACTTCACTATACTTTCACTTCACTTTATTTCACTACTACTTCTTTCTTCCTTTTACTTCTTTCTTTTCTTCTTCACTTTACCACTTCTCAACTTAAACTGGCGCTCAGCGCGTCTACACCGCCTTATACACCCCTAGGAATGTTCTAGATCCACTAATTTCGATTGTAATTTCATAATTCAATTGTTTTTCTATCTCCTGTCTCTTTTTAACCTTTCCATTCCTTCCTGAAGTTTCTAGAATTTTCTAATCTTTATTCGAAATATTTAAATAATCTTTTTTTAAATATTTGCCAAATATTCACAAACATTTTCCAAATTTCATAAGAACCATAATCCACATAACTGTTATGACTGGGATTTTAACCCACGCCATCAGAACGTGAATTTGGCGAACACTTGACAGAGTGTATACGTCATCGAACTAAAAACTCATTTCCAAATAATAAAATAGTCTTCAAACCTCTTTGCTAATAAATTTTTGTGGTTGATGACCGGATAGTTTGTCGTGTAGACGTCAGAAGTCCTTGGCAACGGTAGTGATGACAGCTTGGCATGTCACCGGCCGTCACATTATTATTGAGTAATAAAGCTTCGATTCTTACTTCTACCTACAATAACTAAAATTCATCAGAATCAGCGATATGAAAACGGATACAAATTAAGAAAATACACATGGCAGGTAACATCATTATTTTTCCAAGTAATTATGTTATACCAATGGTCCTTATCGCCATTCAGTATGAAGCCATAACATCTATACTGTCAAGTGGCTAACGTTTCGATTGCTCCGTTAGCCAAAATTAGATTCCACCGCTGAAGGTGTTTCTTCCCAAAACAAAGGGCTGTAACAGAACGATACGATTAAATAAACATTGATTTTGTTTTCATTGTTCCAAATGTTACAATATTAAAAGCTAGACGACGCGCGACGTTTAGCTTATGGTTATGCACGATTACTTTGTCGAGTGTAATTACTGGAATATTCGTGCTAAGAGCTAATTAGAGTTAGGTAATTAATTAGTTTGCTTGGAGAAAATATACCTTATTTGGAATTTATTTTATTATATGAGGGAAGTAGTTTAATTGGATACAGAAACATTTGTACGTTCTAATTGCTGTAAAATATATTTATTAGAATAGTACCTAGGAATATAAATACATAGGTAGGTTATATACATATACTCAATCAATCTCGGTACTACATGTTATGATGGTAAGATTGAGACTATAGATAGGATTACTTATGGAAATAGCTGTGTGTTCTCAGCAGTACAGAATAAACTGTCAACATCTGTCTATTATCAGACTCTTAGCACGAATATTGAACAGTCAGATTGATAGAGAGACGTCTATATTCGGGCCTGGCAGATATGGAACAAAATGCGATTTGTATGAGTAGTGCTACTTTATTTATGCGCTAGAGCGGTCGTCAGCTATGTAAATATTATAATCAATAGACAAGCGTGTGCAACTGAACGTTCAGCGCCGTAGGTGACGTACACGTGTCGCGACACTAACACAAAGGCTATCTTTTTTAGCGATAGCTGACACCCCCGCGGGCAGAGCCGCCTTTGGTGTGTCAATTCAGTTATTCAGTCGCTGAGGAGTCATCATAGAACTTTCAGCAGATGCGTCGCTACACTTATTCTGGTGCAGCCTGTATTACTGCAAATTTCCATAAAAATCCAGTGAGTAGTACTGGCGTGACAGAAGGACAAACAGACCACACATTTACCCATTTAAAATACATGTATGGATGTAAGTTTATTTGGCTAACACATAAGAAATAATTTATACATTGTGCAACGATCAAAACGATGTTTACTTTTAATTGTTAGAAATAATATCTACAACACGACACATATCGTATAAATATTTTGTATGCTTGTAAATATCCGTGCAGACAACTTCATTTAGAACTTTGTATATACATAGCGTAGGTATATCGCCTCGTAGGTAATGTCATAAGTTTTCGCAACCGACGTGCCTGCATGAAGAAAACTTTATTCGTAGAGAGACGAAGGGACCTTAATGGACTCGTCATGACAGGCTTATTATGATAAAAGCATCGAGTATAGTATACAACTGCTTGATGTAACTTTCGCTTAGTTCATGGTTTTATATTATTATTTGTTACAAAAGAGAAGTATGATTTCGTTTGCGAATCAGCCGATCTTGGAAACATGAAAAGATTGTGTGCCGATTAGTTGTTACTAATATTGTGTTGAGCTAGAAACACATGCATACAATAATTATAAATACATGTCATAATTATGTGATGGTTGTACAATTGTCATTTAAATACAGGTATAACAAGTAAAACATAAAAGGTACCAAAGAATTATGATCACGAGAGGCATAATTGAAAAACAATTGTTTCGTATCATATAAGGTGGTGTACGAAAGAAGCAATCTATTTAAATAACAGAGGCATATAAAGAATCCAATAGGCTACCGTAAAAGTAATTTACAAAGTTTAAATGCAAAAAAAAAACAAAATGAGGATACTAATTGTATAGCGTTACGTTTGTCACCAAACATTAAAAAAATAAAAACATACCAATAACTTGATGAGCAAAGTGCACCCCTGATTAGCACAGAAGTTTAAATTCGCTAAAGATCTTCTGGTAACAAATTCTAATAATAAGAAATGAGAATAACCTTAGTAGGTGCAAAAATGTTCAAAATTAGTTAAGTATATTTAAATTTTCCATTTCCATTAAGTTTTTTCCATTAAGTTTGATAGAAAAAGTGCTAATTTCATTCTGCGAAATCATAATTACTATTTCTGCGGGCTTTCAGGGCAAATTATTTCTAAATACATTACGCATTTTTATTAACTGAATAACTTCTTTTAAAATAATTGGTTTCTTTCATTAATATAAATGTATTTGGTAGTATCTTATACTGAGATTGTAACTTGATGTACTATAATTCTAATAATTATATTACGAGAGGCAGCGATAGCCGAGTGGATACACCAACAGACTGCCATGCAGAGGGTATCAGGTTCGAATCCACGGCGCCTACCAATGACTTTTCGGAGTTATGTGCATATTGAATTGTTAATTATCGCTTGTCCCGTGCCTCGGAGAGCACGTTAAGCCGTCGGTCCCGGTTGTCATGAAGATCTTTGACAGTCGTTACAGGGCGTCAGTACCTGCTTTCTAAATAAACTGACACTAGTCTAAACCATGGAATATCGCTATCCCTTCGGGTTGCGGAGGTCAGACAGGCAGTCGCTCCGTGGAAAAAGCTAATATACAGCCAAATCCGGTTAGACTAGAAAGCGGACCCCAGACTGAAACTGGGATAACGCTAAGAGGAAGAAGATATTACGAGAGTAAAATATGTTTATTAACTTTATAGTTACTCGTATTTTATTAAATCAGTTCGAGTTTTACTACAGTATGAAAAAAAAAAACACTTTTGAGGAATAGAGTGAACGAAATATTTTCGTAATATAAATAATTTTCTTAAAGGTAAAATTTTTAAATAAATACGTTTCGTACAATTTAAATAAGAATCAACAAGTTTTGTCTCTTTATTTGGAGAACAAACTTCAAATTTATGAAAATAAAAATTACTTTGAGATACAAATTTCTTGTCCATTTCATTGAATTTGAGTTAAATTTCTGAGATGGACGCGTCAGAGGCACATTAAGTCATTTGAGGTATATTTATATCTTGCTGGGATCGCCGGCGGCGGATAGATACGGGTGGCTCAAGATCAGACCATGTGAATAGCCTTGGGTGAGGCCTATGTTCAGCAGTGGACGTCTTTCGGCTGATATAATGATGATAAATATGGGCACTGATAATGGTGTTCCATTCTTACCAAATAGTATGTTTTAACCAAAAAAGCCATCTAAGCATTATGACAATGACATTAAAGTGAAGTACTTACTTAATACTCAACGTTATCTTATTTGAAACTCTTTACATATAAATTACATGGAGCCAAAGCTTAGGTATTACTATTGACTTGAAGTACAACCTTTGTTCTTAACATTGTGAAAGAAGATCGGTTTTCAACTCACTGTAAATAGTTGTTGAATAACGTATGAGCAAGCCCATCTTGTTGGAGAAAATTTACAATTGACTAGACAGGGCTGGTGAAGATTTCGTAAGAAGGTAAATGAGCTATATTTTTTTTGTAAATGATGCTGATCACTGCTCATCTTTGAGGTGAAGGTGAGAATACATGCTGGTAGAACGCTATAGTGTTAACTGTTTTTGTTTGAGCACGCAGCAATACTGCAACACATGTATAAAGCTTATTCTGCGTGATGAAAATTTCATACAAGTTTACGATGCCAACTTATAAATTAATATAGGATTTATATTTCAAAGGCGTCGACCGAATATTTTAACGAAGATGTACTCCAAACAAAAATATATTAAATGGCCAAGATTTATTTATTTTTTGTGCGTCGTTTATTCTGTTAATATTCGTGAGTCAAAAAATTAAAGCCACCTTTAAGAAACTTATGATATTCATTTGAAAGAAATATTTCCTGATAATATATTTTTATATTTATGAATAATGCAATACCATCATTTTAAAGATCTTAAATGTTACATACTTTAATTCCACATTAATATAATCTACTGGCAAATAACGTACTTCAAACATTTGGCGAAGTCAGACGTTTTTACCGCCATCTCTGCAGCCCATCATGGTGACGAATTGGTTTGATAATGTCACCCTTAGGAATTGGCGGTTTGATATTGATTACATGCGTTCGGCACTGAAGTACAATTTAAGCCAGTAATATCAATCATGGCTCAGACCACGAGTATAATAGTTGTAACGAAACTAAATATATCTGATTATATGAAAACTAGAATTTACCCGTGGCTGCGTGTATTATACGCGCACACTTTCCACAGGAATCATACTATCTATTAATTAAAACCGCACAAATCCGCTCGGTAGTTTTTCTATAAATTGGATATAGAGAAACAGCCAAGACGCTTTGAGAACTTTGTTCCATCATATTATATGCATAAATAAACACAGTTCATGTGCAATTTTAAAAACCATCTAGTTGGTAGTTCGTTCAGCAGACAAAATGGAATACATGGTGGATCGTTGATTTTAGTTAACAAGCTACTTAAATTTAAGAATCGTAGTGACATAGTTAGTTTCTCTGTTGAACGGACAGTTGAAATAGCCTGTGTGGAGTTGGACCAACTTATTGTGTTGAGTGTGTATAGGCCACCATCATCCTTCTATGATAACTTTGAAAGTGTCATGGATAATTTGTTACGGAAGCTATGCCAACAAAATAAATCTATAATAGTAGGTGGCGATTTTAATATTAACTTACTAGAAGATTCCCTGAATTGCCAAAAAATTAAGAATTTGTTCAAGTCATATAATCTTGCATGCTTATTTTTGGAACCCACCAGGATAACTTCCACGACTTCTACTTGTATAGACAATATATTTACAGACATTTGACCAGTTAGTAAGCAAATAATTAACAAATTAACATCAGATCATTGTGGACAATCTATAACATTTGCTATGCAGTCTAAAAAGTAGGTAGAAAGGAATTGAGTGTGGTGCCAAAAACTTTGCGTCGTCTGGAGGGACTTAAGGATAAACTCACAAGTACATTACCATACTTATGCTATAATAACGATCCTAATAAGTTGGACAATTCTTTCTTTGACATGTACTGTACTATATTCAACTCTATCTTTATCCCTAAGAGGATCTCAGTTGCTGGTACTACATCCTTCAGTGAATGGGCAACCACTGGCATTTATAAAAGTAGAAATAAGCTTTACGAATTATATGAACAGAAAGTAATTAATAAAAATGATGAACAATTTTGTCAATATGTAAGAAATTATTCTAAGTTTTAAAAAAAATTGTCGTGAAGCTAAGACACTTTATTTAAAATCAAAAATTAAAAACAGTGACAATAAAATAAAAGCAACGTGGGATATTATAAAGAATGAGACTGGAAGGGTCAAGATTAAAAGTAACGATTACACTCTTCAATTAAATAAAAAGATATTAAAATCAGATTTTGAGGTTGCCACAGCATTTGAAAATTTCTTCACAGACATTCCAGTCTCAACCACTAAATCCCTGAACTCGTCCCCTAATGACGCTGAATCTCTATTGAAACGAAATGTTAATAGGTGTAACATTGAATTAAGTTTCAGTTATGTCACTGACAGAGATATTGTAAAACCTTTTAATACACTTAATTTGAAGAAGACTAGTGATCTTTGGGGTAATTCTGTTGTGATTACGAAATCCATAATCAACACAGTCGCACCTGAACTGGCAATGATTTTCAATAGATGCATTGACTGTGGTGTGTTTCCTAATCGAATGAAAAGTAGTAAAGTAATTCCGTTATTTAAATCAGGTAGCGCATCTGACCACACAAATTATAAAATATATCTGTGCTACCCACGTTTGGTAAAATTTTTGATAAATTAATTCTAGGTCAGCTTCAAATTCATTTTAATAATAATAAGCTGTTACATGAAAAACTATTTGGTTTTACTAGGGGTCGCTCAACTACCGATGCTGGAGTTGATATTAGATAGTATTTTTGATGCCTGGTAGGAGTCGCATGATACTCCGGGAGTCTTTTGTGACTTATCTAAGGCTTTTGATTGCGTGAAATTACATTACTATGGAGTTAAGAACACTGATTTGGATCTCCTAACATCATACTTGAATAATAAGATACAGAGAATTGAGGTGAATGGAAAAGTTTCTATGGGTTCAGTGGTCATAATGGGAGTGCCGCAAGGTTCAATTCTTGGTCCATTCCTTTTCCTTGTATATATTAATGATTTGCCTTATATTATGCAAAATAATGAAGATATAGTGCTATTTGCAGATGATACATCACTTATTTTTAAACTTAGACGACAACAATTAAATAATGACGATGTAAATAACGCTCTCTCTAAAGTAATCCAATGGTTTACTGCTAACAATATACTGTTAAATGAAAAAAAAAACAAAATGTACACGATTTTCAAGACCGAATGTAAAACAAGTTAAACCTTACATATGTTTGAATGGAGAAGAGTTGGATCTTGTAGATAACACCGTATTGTTAGGCATAACCTTAGATTCTAAGCTACAGTGGGACCCACATATAGGTCAGTTGTCGAATAAACTTAGCTGTGCAGCGTACGCGGTTTATCAAATTCATCAGTTAACTGATATAGATACGGCCAGATTAGTATATTTTAGTTATTTCCACAGCATAATGTCATATGGCATTTTATTATGGGGCAACGCAGCTGACATTCAAACTGTGTTTGTACTGCAAAAGCGGGCTATTCGTGCAATCTACAGTCTTGGTTCAAGGCATTCACTGAGGGAAAAATTTAAAGAAATTAAGATAATGACTGTCGCATCTCAATTCATTTATGAGAACTTGTAATATGTCAGGAAAAATATAAATATGTTTTCTAAATTCAGCTACATTCATAAATTAAACACACGAAATAAAAACAAACTTGTTCTACTTTTAAATAGACTACAAAAAATAAGTAACTCATACAAGTGTCAAAGCATACGTTTTTACAACAAAATTCCAGGCAATATTCAGGAACAAAGTATTAATAAATTCAAAGTATTTATTAAACAGAGCTTGTGTTCAAAAGCTTATTACACAGTTTAAGATTAGCAGACAAAAATGCCTGGAAATGAGTTTAAAAATTATGAATTTTCACATTTTGCAATTAGTGACAAAATATTTTTATTTACATTAGTAGTACTTATATTTTTACATTTTGACATTTTTTGATTTGACATTTGTAATTTTATTTATTTTGTTTTGACATTGTTTGATTTGATATTGTTATTTTATTTACATTTAAAATTACTTAAGTAATATATTATTATTTTTTAGACATTCTTAAATTGACATTCTATAATATTTCTGACATTTAAATATATGACATTTATTGTTTAAATTTTTTAACAACATTATATAACATATTGTTTACAAGTTATCTTAACATATTGTTTACATTTTATAAATTGGTAACTGCATTAATTATTTAAGTTTTATGTATGTTCGTAATTACTATTTACAAGTAATTAATTACAATGTGAAACAGTTGCAGCTCCTTACAAAAACAAAATATGTAACATAACACTGGCGATTAAAAAGAGTGGCCACGAGTTTTATTACCCGATCTTTCTCGTTATTCTACCTATTGCTTTGCGAACGAGGCAGTAAATGTAGAAGCATTAAGTAATGTACTTTAAAATTTGACGTTCATAAGCGTCACCTTGTGACCTAGATGAATAAATGATTTTGACTTTGAATTTGACATGTATTTTACCATGTATTAGCATGTAAAGTTGTGAGTACGATGTGGGCATTATTAAACATTTAAACAAATAGTTGTGGCAACCTGTCTGATGGCTTAGGCTGACATGCTTATGCATACACCTTCTGATGGCGTGGAGGCATAGTGATACTGATCGTACTGGCTCCCTCAATCAAGGTTGAGCCGTACGATTGCTGTTGAATGCGGGCCATCAGTGGGCCGAGTCAGTCAAAAGCGTCAGACGATATCCTGCACTGTACTTGCATACTAAACCCTTTTTTTTTGTCTGGACTTAAAAAGATTCAGAAAAGACTAAAGAAATCGAAGTGACAAAAAAAAAATGACTCTGAGTTTGTTTCGGCCTTTCTTCTCAAGAAGTCATTTAGCTAGGAAAAGCCGGCATTATCTAGAATAGGGTTTTGACTTGTATAAGTGTTGTAAACAACCAAAATGCAGAAATAAATATGTCTTTATGTCTTTACAGTAATACGACAAAATCGCAATGCAAATCGCTTTAAACTTGTTAATAGGAAAAGATGGTAAATGTTTACTTCAACAAATTTAAATTTATTCTACGATTAATAAAAGTCTACAACTGATTGCTGGAAATAGAATCTTTGACATATGCAACTAGGTTAACAACTGTTCGTTAGGGTTGGTTCAATTAGACTTGTTAGAGTTATTGACTACAACTAAGTTGGTTAAGTGGCAAAGTTATAAAAATTCAACGAGCCAATCTGCATAAAAATAAAGTGACAGCCCTCTGTTCACTCTCAATTCGAGTGTTTAATCCTCTTTGCCGATAAATGTGACGAAATAGCTCTGAAGAATTTTAACAATACAACATTTCAGGCATAAAGGAGAAATGCGATTATTGCATTTTGATGCCTAGAAGTTGGTATTACAATAGAGGGGTAAAAAGACATGTGTACACGTTTTAGTATGATATTGTGAATAATATTTTTGCTTGTGAAGGCGATATCTTTATACGCAATTCGTAAAATGCGGTGTACACAAAGATGTTCTCTAAACACATTCTAGATAAAAGTATTTTTATATTTATAAAGTATAATAGTATATATTTGTAAATATAAAATTACTATACATACTATATATATAAATGTGTTTTTGATATATATGTAGTAATTTAAGTTCTAATTCTGTTTGTAAGAGAGAGGGAGAAAATTAAGCATGAGACTAGTCCGTAGAGATATATTATTTAGAATAAAATGGGAACATTCACGGAAAACCATAAAAGTAAGAATTCCAAAAATACACCACTATTTTTTTATTAGTACAAAAAATTTAACAGAGCACTAAGTATCTTTAACTGATTATATTTATGTAGTTAAAAAATAAATACACTAAGTCCCAAAACTGTCCACAAAAATACGTGATAATTGGTAAATGCAATAATAATACTATGACCGACTCGCGTACTATCATAGTAAAATGAACCATTGATAAATTTGCACCCCTCCCCCTCCGCCCCTCTGCGCTAGCTAGCGAAAGTGAGCGTATCTAATTTCGTTGCAAAAGTTAATTGTTTGTCTATGTTTGCCCGACGCGATTGCCTATCATATCATTTCATATCATGGGAGTATTTAGCTATGCTTCGTGCGTACTTTTTGAGTGTAAAAATCGCGAGTGCAGCTGTGTACCCATGGAGATCTTATTGTGAGTGTACAAAAGTGAGCCGGTCAGTGTCAAACAATTAAAACAGTGCATATTGGATGCTTTTCACGACGGTGGTGGACATTTCGAAGGACAATGGAAATACTTGTAAATTTAGTAAATAATACGTACTTAAGTAAATATTTTTTTTTCTTTATTTTTTTTATTTCTGTCGAACAAATTGACTCCATGTTGCCTGATGTTAAGCAGTCAGTGAAGTCCCATAGTGATGGCCATCATCCCAGCAGCCAGCATGGCATTATGGCATGATGGCCCTTGACGGCCTTGATTAAAGCTTTTTCACGCCCCGCTTAAAGGACCCGGGATCATAAGTGGAGGGAAACACGTGGACTGGTAAAGAGTTCCACACCTTAATGGTACGGCAGAGATAAGAGGCGCCGAACCGTTTGGTGCGTGACGGTATCTGTTCTACCGTGTAAAAGTGGCACCTCAACCCAGCACGTGTCGTTTGGGATAGGAAAGGAGAGGGTGGGATTAGTTGAAAGAGCTCTTCGGAGCACTCACCGTGATAGATACGGTAGAAGACAGCCATTGAGGCCACGTCTCTGCGTAATTGCAGTGACTCAAGAGTCTTAGTGGCCTCTGGATCCCCGATGATATGGACAGCACGCCGCTGCAACCTATCGAGGGCGTCCAATAAGTACTGAGCGGAGCCATTCCAAAGGTGAGAGCAGTATTCCACGCAGGAGCGAACCTGGGTCTTGTATAACAGACACAACTGCTCCGGCGTGAAAAACCTCCTCACCTTGTTCAGGACTCCGAGTTTCTGAGATGCGGATTTGATGACACCCTCGATGTAGTTCTTCTGGTTGAGATTTTTGCGTATGTCCATACCTAGGATATTGGCTGTCTTGAATCGGTAGTGGAGTGTCCAGAAGAGAGGGATGGGAAAGGAATGGAGATACCTTGGCTGAGAATGCGCACACCTGTGTTTTCTTGGCGTTGAACTCGACCAGGTTCTCACCACCCCAATGCGAGATGCAATTCAGAACCCGGTCAAGCTCAGCAACAAGTGTTCGCCTATACTCCTCAGTATAGGCTTGCTTAGCCGCAGGGTGTCCGAGATATCGCCCATGTACAGTACTGTCATCTGCATAGCAATGTATGCCCCCAAAAGTGAGCATATCATTGTTATGCAGAAGAAAAAGCGTGGGCGATAACACGGACCCCTGAGGCACACCAGCATTCACCTGGAGAAACTTCGATGATTCACCGTCACAAAGGACTCGTATACGGCGCTCATTCAGGAAGCTGGCAACCCAGTTGCACAATCGAGGCGGCAAGCCGTAGGCTGGAAGCCTGGAAAGAAGCGCACGATGCCAGACTCTATCGAAGGCTTTGGAGATGTCAAGACTAATAGCCAACGACTCCCCATGCCTGTCCATCGCCTCACCCCAAAGGTGAGTGATATACGCTAGAAGATCACCCGTTGATCGTTTCGGTCTGAAGCCATACTGACGATCACTGATGAGAGAGTGATCTTCTAGGTAGCGAACGAGTTGGTTGTTGATTAGTCGTTCAAACACCTTGCAGAGGATAGGGGTGATATAATAGCCAACGACTCCCCATGCCTGTCCATCGCCTCACCCCAAAGGTGAGTGATATACGCTAGAAGATCACCCGTTGATCGTTTCGGTCTGAAGCCATACTGACGATCACTGATGAGAGAGTGATCTTCTAGGTAGCGAACGAGTTGGTTGTTGATTAGTCGTTCAAACACCTTGCAGAGGATAGGGGTGATAGCAATGGGTCGATAGTTGCCCGGATCAGAACGATCCCCTTTCTTGGGAATCGGTTGTACGTTCGCCTCTTTCCAAGCCTGCGGCACTACGCCAGAGGCATATGATAGGCGATACAGGCGTGTAAGCATTGGAGACAACTTGACTGCGCATTTGCTAAGCACAACCGCTGGAATTCCGTCAGGTCCACAGGATTTCCGGACATCGAGAGATCGCAGTGTCGCGCGAACATCGCATTGCCTGATTTTAATATCAGGCATGGAGTGGCCGCAGTAGGGAATCGAAGGCGGCTGCGCACTACGATCATCGATTCGGGAGTTGGCCGCAAAGAGATTGACAAGCAGGTCAGCTTTCTCTTGCGGTCCATGGGCCAGTGATCCATCAGGGCATTGCAACGGCGGCAGTGAAGGCTGGCAGAAATTAGATTGCACGGCTTTGGCCAATCGCCAGTATCCCCGGCTGCCCGTGGGGTGCGAAAAGAGTTCTTGACCAAACCGTGCAATGCGCTGTGCATCCGCTCTTATGTATGCCCTCTTGCAGACCTTGGTGGCTCTATTATAGGCTGCCTTGATGAGATGAACATTCGGATCCCAACGAGACCGAGCCCTGATCCAAGCGCGGTAAGCCGACTGTTTTTGTTTAACAGCATGTGCGCACTCGCGATCGAACCAGGGCCGTAATCCGCTGCTGCTGGAGACGTCAGTGGATGGAATATAATATTCCATACCCAACATGATTTCTCCAGCAACAGCAGACGCAATCTCCGACAGATCCCTCCCACCAAAGCAGCGTTGAGACCACGGGATGGACGCATAATAGTTTCGCAGGCCATCCCAATCCGCTGACGAGTAGTGCCACAAGCGTCGCTTTGCCTGCACTGGTTGTGGAGGTGAAGCGAATGGCACTGTAGTGCGAACCAGACAGTGGTCGGAGGAACCCAAAGAGGCTTGTACCGTCACACTGTACTGGGCCGGGTTACTCGTCAGCACAAGGTCTAACAACGAGGGCGCTTGACCCGGTATATCTGGTATCCTGGTGGGCTGGAGTACCAGTTGAGTCAGGTCATGCGTTAGAGCGAATGCGTGAGCAGCTCGTCCCGCGTGGTCTGTTTTGGAAGAGTCCAGCCAGGTCTCATGGTGGGCATTGAATTTGATGCGGGCGGCTCAAAATCGGTCAGTTTTCTCCACACACCTTGAGGAAGGCCTATTTCCAGCAGTGGACGTCTCTAGGCTGACATGATGATGATAAAATAATATTTGTAAATAGCAGGTGATTCTAACTTCATAAATACGCCAAAATTCCTCTTTTCTTTTAGTCCAGAACACCTTCTTTTATTTTGATATTTGTTTGCTTTCTAATTACATACCTTCGTATTTAGTTACTTGTTAAACGATAAATTTTACCGGCCCTAAGCCCGAATGAAGTATGAAGGTGAGGGTAGAATTAACAAAATTAAAAAATAACTACCTACATTTATTATTTTTCTTCATTTTATTTTCTATGGCTACCTACACGATAAGTGCGACAGAGAGAATGCGAATGAGCAGGATGGAATATTGTCAATGAATTAGTGAATGGATTGTAAAATATGACTATGATTTAAGTGAGATTTTCTACAATAAACAAATGATAATAACTTTGCTCTTTATTGATATTATGAAATTCTTACGTCACATATATGATAATAATATCTTCGCTAATCTGTCCTTAAAGTTTTTGTACTAATTAAAAAATAGTAGTGTATATTAAGACTTACAAAATTCAGCGAAAATATTTTCCTATTTAAAATATAAATACCAAGTTTCCTTCTCTGTTAACCGGAATACTCGAAGAATTTGCTTAGGTGTGAAAAAGGTATCGACCACGAGAACGTGACTCCAAGTGTCAAATTCTGTTTGGTCACTACGGAATTTTCCTGGCTGGCAGTATTTCCCGTTACAAGTTTGTACAAAAAATAAGGATTCAATTTTGAACAAAAATATCTTACTTCTTTTATGGTGACAGAATGATGTTACAAACCGTTATAAGCTTAAGAGCGAAGAGCTACAGAATATCAATCATCCATCCATTCCGAAAACACATTATAAATGGTCTATACGTATCAGCTCTACATTTATTTTTAAATAACTACGAAATCAATAGAATTTATTTATGTTACTGAACATAGTTATACATTATTATAATTAAATTTAAAGTTAAACCTAAAACTAATCTAAAATTAAGAAAAAAAGAACAAAAGGAAAACAACGAAAACGAAAAAATATATAATAATATATATGCTATACTGCGTCCAAGAATTCTTCCGCAACGCTGTCTACTGGTAGCGTGCCCAGAAGATGCCAGTCTTCTGGACACGCTACCAATAAGCATTGCCACGCTGGATGGCAATGCTTATTCTCTCTGCGAAAAGAAGGCCAGCCTTCTGGTCATGGGAAGCATCGATCAGCCTTTTTGCTATTGCTCTGTATAGAGCACGAGCACTCGGGCCCCATGGCTCAAGCGTTTCGACCCCAAACGGCTCAAAAACGTAATTCCCAATTAGATTTTGATATTTGCACCGTTTGAGGGTCTCTACGATGCAGCAGCAGCGCCAGCTGACCCAGCTGTACTTAGAAGATGTGATGGCGCAAGGGTATCGACGCAGGTTGCGTCCCACACCAGAGGTCTACCCATCTTCCAAGGTAATAATGACATACCGTCTGGTCTCTTCCCATCGTCACGTACCAGACCATTAGGTTCAAGATGAGCTGGTACACCAGCGGTGGAAAGAGCACGACGGATTATATCATTAATATGGGCGTGTCTGGAAATACGCCCTGCACTTCTGCTGCATGATAGGCCATGGTGCCCAAGGCTGTCGACGGCTTTTCCACAGATACAACGATGCGGAGAAACACAAACAGCACCCAAGCGAAGTCAAGAGGCGATGCGGAATGTAGTATCGTCCAACATAGTTCCTATATCGGACGATGGAAGCGCTTGAAGCCATAGCCCCGATTCCCACTCTCCCACAGCCAACAAACGGGCGCGCTCTGCAACACCAGAAGCAGTAGTTAATAGATTATCTCTAATCTTGCTGCAGAGCGGCCCGGTCCATTGTCTCTGAGAGAAAAGATTTCGGGGCAAGTCAGAGCTCGGGCAAGCCATTTTCCAAGCGTTTATGGCATCAGTCTTACACGGCAGCTCGGAATTAACCAGTGTGGGTTCTAAAATTTTCCTGGTCAATTCCTCAGTGCCATGGACCGAGGACAAAAACGCTGGCAAACTGACATCGGTAATTTTGCGAACGCCGAGGCCGCCCAAACGAACTGGTAAAGTTGCTTGAAGCCACACTCGGTTGTTCATGTTAAGATTTAGAATTTTGCTCAAAGTGTTTCGAATCACATTATCTATGGTTTCCAAAAGAGATGAATGTTTCCAAAAGGGAGATGACCGCAGAAAATGTGTGAATTTTGGAGTGAAGAGGCAATGCCGAATAATTGTGTAAGCCGAATGTAAATTGATTTTGCATAGCCGTTCTGATGATTCACAGAAATTTTGAATTTTCTCATTTACAAAAGTTTCAAAAGCTTCTTCAAAAATGGGGGACCCGAGTAGGCGAAAGGAAGATTTAGTGATTACTTTTATATTTGGCGTCAAAGAATTAAATTTTGAAAGTACCGATGAGTGTTCTAATGAGTAATTTATAAAAATTTTACATTTATTGGAATTTAGTTCTAAGCCGATAGTGCTAAACTGATTTTTTAAAAATTCTAAATCTTGTAGAACCGTGGCTACATCGCCTCCAAGAGTCCTGTCATCCAAGTACCAGATGTTTAATTTCGAATTTATTTGTGTTATAATGGGATAAATAGCTAAACTATATGACTGGCCCGAGAGGGTCACCTTGCTGACAACCAACTGCAGATTCTAATAAATTGTCCTTATCAATTAATTTGGATGGATGCCTATAGCATTGCCAAAGATATTTGAAAATTTTGGGTGTTTCTAGTTTGGCTTGTGACAGCAAGGTGTCCCTATTCACTGAGTTGAAGGCATTCTTCAAATCAATCTTTAAAATGACCTCACTTTCGCTGCAGCCAAGGAACGTAGACAGCGCATGTATGGCAGCCTCACAGCCTCCTTTTGAGCCAAAGCCCAGTTGAATTGGCTGAAATTTATGGGCCAAAGTGGCGCTGTAATATTTGCAACATAATTTGGCTGCCATACGTCTGTAAGTACACCCTACGGCAATGGGTCGGATGCCACCATCTTTCTTGCTCAGGGCGCACAAGTTGGCCCCATACAATACCTCGATGACATCTGTGACCGGAGAGCATAAGATTCATTAAAGCCGTTAGTTCCCTCAAAAGTGCATCACCGGCGTCCCCAGCACTTGCACATACGAGGTCTTTCAAGTGTTGAGGTGTCAAGCCATCAGTGCCGCTAGCAGATCCACTTTGGAAGGAACATACGGCTTCAAGTACGTCCTTGGCTGAAACATTAAGACAATCAGAACCTTCGTCAGGCATGTCGGGGAAATAGAGGTCATTCGATGGCGCTGGGTGCTTGCTCTGCAAACCTGCAAGTGTGTCTGCAGAGCAAACATGAAATTAGGTCAAAGTAGCGTTATTTTACAAAAATATAGGTAACATTATCTTACTCGCATCAATTATCTAAGCAAATAGCTGTTTATTTCATAAAAATACTGTTTAACATGTTCATATCTCATGTCATCATCATCAGCCATTAACAGTCCACTGCTGGACTAGGCCTCTCTTTTGAAACGAGGAATTGGCCTACTATACCACGCTGGCCAAACGGCTTGGTATAGGGTTTGTATCAATTTTAATTTTCCTTCTCTTACAGTGCTATTCTCTGCATGGTATGCTCCCTCTGTCGGCTCTTACGTCACCCATGGGATGATATAGGGTGGTGACAAACCGTATTCTTAATCCGTCACCATACGGAGAATATTTCTTGTACTCTCTTTTATACAGACATTTTGCTGTACAGGTCTTTCTTAGACATATTAGTATATCTATAAACATATTTTACCTGAAGAATTGAGTGAACAAGCATTAAAGTTTGAAATAGTAGTACTAGTTCACTCAATACTCGTTTGTCTGTATAAAATCGCGAATGTCGAGAAATATGTCGCTGCCTAAGGTAGATTACTATCAAGATTAATATTACTACAATAATAATTATACCGCTCAGTGCACATTACAAGTACCTTCGTTGACACATTTAAGCTAAGTAAATGATTGTTCCAGTAATGGTTTGTAGGACAATTGAGCACGCAATCTTTCACTTATAAACCCCATAAAGGCTGCCGCCGTTGACTTTATCCTACGAACCACTTCAAGCTATTGAAGTATGAGATCTAATAGATATGAAACTTATACATATGCATTCGGTGTAAGAAATGACAGTTTGTTGGTCTTTTATGTAGGTACATTTATGTACCTACATAATATACATAAACGACTATACGTATTTGTACATAATACGTATATGTTTTATTGCATAGGGAGACAATGTCTGCTTGACCTGATAATTTATTTATTTGAAAATACTTTGGAATTTTAAACCTTCCTAAACCTAAATTAATTTAAACCCTAAGTTCTAACAGAAAAAGGAATTATTCAGCTTGCAATATTTGACTCAGTCACATAAACGAAGTGACACAGAGCATAGAATGAATGAATGTTATATGCTAATATTACTTTCTACCGTGAGCTGTCGGTCTAGTATTTAGGGACAGTGAACACAAGAAATCGTGGGTTAAATTTTCGCTCAAGACAAGAAAGTCTTTGTGCAACGAGCACGATAATCTCTTAATAAGTGTTTTGGTGAATTTTGACGTAGTGGTTTAAGTGATCGCCACTGCGCCGGGTATTATGGGTTTAGTCATCACATGGAATAACATTTTGTGTGACCCACAAATGTTTGTTTGGAATCTGGGGTTTTCTTTGAGTCTGGTGGTTGGTTTTTCGGATCTCCCTTGTTTGACTAAAAACAAAAAAGTATTCGCATAATTTCATTTGCCAAATTATTACTTAGCAAAAAATCTATTCACATAAATTGTAACGCAAACCTAATGTTTGAGAAATGAACGTTTAAACTATAACTTGTTTACCAACTAGTACTTTTAACATTTTTTATTTAGTCAAATATTTCAGTTGGAATAACAGTTTTTACGCAAAATCAATAATTATCCTAATCTAAATAGGTCAGTTTCGGGTAACCTACTAAAAACAATATCTATTTTTTATTAATGCAAGTCGTTTCTGGCAATCGCCGACCGCTGCTGCGGCACCGCTCGCTTTGCTCGCTCGGCTCGTAGGAGGTCACAGTTCTAACCTAACCATTTTTTTTATAATTAACCTACTGTAACTACTTCCATAAATAAACTAATATCACCAAACGTTTATTGTCTGAAGATTGTTTGCTGTAATAAATCATTTGATTAAAGACCAAATGCCATAATGACATTACACTTGGTAATATTTTGCCAAGTAAAAATTTGACCGAATAAAAATATGCGTACTAAAATCATTCGAAATATTAATGTTATAAAAAAAGGTTGCTAAAATTTGTTTGGGTAATGAAATTTTGTTTAAATATTTTCGGCAAAACGGCAGGATCCCTGATTTTTCACAATGCTAAAACGTGACGAAGGCAAAAACATTAATTAAGAAATATTATATAGAGGTACGTTTATAAGTTATGTAGTTGCCATTAAACCTAGTTGTTTCCTAACATGTTATTTATTTATTTTGCTTTATTCTGTGCAAAAGCAACATTTTATACACACTACTTGACGCATAAAATTTTCAGTTTGAGTTTACACTGCAAGAAGCAAATCCTTGCCGCCAGTTTCAATATTTCTCCTTCTTTGTAAATTGTTCTTTATTTGGCCAGCTTTCAAATAGTGTTATATTCAATACGCTCGCACACACATCAAAAGCGAAGTATTTGATAGCTTGATTTGGGATCAAGATTGGACGGACATTTTCAATTCTTTCTTGTGTGCGTCTGGCTCTTATTTTTTACGCAGGTTTTGAAAATAAGGTAATTAATTGAATGCATACCCATAAATTGATTTGAATTTGAATTAGTAAACGCCTGCATCATTTTTTTATCGAAATAATTATTAACATTATTATCTCTTCTCTAACATTCTAATTTTTTCATCAACATAACGTGAAATTACGAAAGCAGCAGTAGTAAGAAAACAACATCATCAGCCCTTATACTGTCCCACTGCTGGGCACGGGCTTCTTCTCACTATGAGAAGGGTAAGGCAAGTGTCCACCATGCTGGCCAAGTGCGGGTAGGCAGACTTCACATGTCTTTCGAGAACATTATGGAGAACTCTCAGACATGCAGGTTTCCTCTCAATGTTTTCCTTCACCGATAAGCAAGCGATAATTAACAAATTAATATGCACTTAACTCCGAAAAGTCATTGGTACGTGCCCTGGATTCGATCCCAAGACCCTCTGCGTAGCAGTCTGTCTGTCTCTCCACTCAGCTATCGCTGCTGGTGCAACAAAACAACACATTCTTATAACTATTAAAAATACTGCCTCCGTGGTCCAGTGGATAGCGCATGCGACTGCTGATCGGAGGTCCCGGGTGCGATTCCCGGGTCGGGCAATAGTGTTACTGGGTTTTTCCGAATACTCAGTAGCAGCCCGGAGTCTGGTGATGTGCCCGGTAACGGCACGGCAGTAGGCTCGCCCCCTATTACGTGGGACCTAAAAATTCATAGCGGAATGTGGGTGTCATATTACAGTACACCTCTGCCTACCCCTTCGGGGATACAGGCGTGCGACTATAAATAAAAAGAAATTAAAAAATACTTTACCTGTGAAAAATAAGGGTTTATACGAAACCGCGAAGATTACATTATTTTTCGAATTTCGCTTGAGGCAAACATCGCAGTATAGAAAATTGGAAGTTGGACAATGTTAATTGGTAACAGAAACAACAGGAAGAAAAATGGGTTTATCCGCAACATTCAGGAGAAAAGAAAATCAAAGTTAACCATGATCAGCGAATTGTGTTTCAATTAAACTTTATTATGAGGCAGCGAAGGCAATCGAGAAGTGCCGTTTAATTAGAACGAACTTGCCTGATTTTGCCACTTGTGATGGATTAGCAAACTAGCGTTAATTAAAAGGTGGAACGTGGCGTGATAATTAGTTTCGAGAAAAATTGTTTAATATTTTATGATATTAAGAGAAGTAATGTACATTTGTACTATGACAGACTACTTTAACAACGTTAGGACATTATATTTTAAAAGAAAATAAGAAGGTACGTTAGAACTTAAAATAAAAAAATACAGTACAGTACCTACAGTAACTATATATGTAAGCGATCACCAAATCTTAAAAAAATATAAAGAATATTTTAAATGTAGACATAGTTTTCAATACCATTTATAAAAACTTGAAGATTTTAAGTAATGCTGCATTTGATTATTGTGGGTCAAATCAAAACATCATCAGAATGTTATCCACAAAAAGTAGATTCGCATCTGGTAGTATTTTTTATCCAATGGCTGGCTGTTTGTAACGCCCCTCGCGATACAGAATATATTCCTACTAGGAAGTTAACTCTAAAAAAGGAAGGATGCATAGCACTAGTGGGATCGGCTCGCTCTATGTAGTTTGCTCTATATAGTAGTATACTCGTACTGAATGTCAACATGAAAAAGCAACCAATTAACTAAATTATATCTAATGTAAGCGATAACGCAACTTCCTTTGTAATGTTGTTCAGCTTCTTGCCATTTCTTTATATCATAAGTATATCTAGCATGTCAGCAGTTTGCATATTATATTTTAATGAGTTTCTTAATTTGTTTGGGAATGCTGTATAAATTATGAAACAATAATTTATATTACTGGCCATTGGAATTACGCGCAAAGATATAATCTTAACCCACAAATAAGAATATATTATTTTCTACTTATTCATTTTTTTGCTTTGTTTGAACGTCAACTAGTTTACTATGTTTGACGAATATTAGGTGAATATGTATTCGTCTAACATAGTAAACTGGTTGACGTTCAAACAAAGCGAAAATAAATAAGTAGAAAATAAGATATTCTTATTATTCTCTACCGAATTGAGAGGCCTCCACTGGATATAAAACAAATACTAAAGGGATTAAAGATCCTCGCATAGTACGCACGTGCATTCAGCATATACAGTGCGTATAGACAGGAAGCTCGTCAACAAGAATAATCAAGACAATAGTTGTGTTAATGTAATGAGAGCCACCACACAATTAACGAAGCGAGGTGACGAGTAACAACCCACCGGTAATTAGGGTTGGCACTGAAACTATTACGACAAAGCATATCTGAAACAATTTATACTACCTACTGACAAGGAAAAAAGTACTTGAAGAATTTATTTTAACGGAAACATAATTATTTAAGAATGCTGAGAGTAATATACTCATTATGAAAAATATGTTATTCAACTGGCTTGATAAGAAACTATTAACTTACCAAAGTTAACTACAAGTATAGGTAATTTGCCTAAAAAAATAAAAACAATACAAACTCAAAAAAGCTTACACCAATTACAAATAGTTGGCAGCCCTAACTAGAGAGGGGACGAAGTGGAATGTTAAATTAAACCAATCCGTTACAAAAACTTGGTCGGCTAGGTAAATAGTACAGCTGTACGGTAAATAGATGTCTCAGGCGTTCTCTTAAAGAGCATTGTTACGTATTACAGTAGTTCTGTACTGCTCGGTAAATTAGTACCGCAGGCTATGCCAAAGGGAAAATATGTTTTATGACTAGGGATCGTGAGTAGTAAACGAGTAAACCAACATTTGATGCTTTGAACCAGAGGGAAAATGAACCTTCTATTTTCTTCTTTTCGTTTAGGATTAGAATATTCGTTTCTGGGGTCAATAGCACTTAACATATTGTGTAAGAGTTGCAGAATCTGGCGATAATTCTGCTCCCATTTAATTAAGAAATATTTATAAATTGCAGTGATAGAATACCGACCATGGTAAACAATGAAGCTTGTAAAATTTGTCTAGTGCCAATTTTTAACGGACGGAGAAGGATGGCCGCTTTATTATGCTTATTTGTTGAAGCAAAAATGAGCCTACACTTCGGTCACGTGCGGTATCAGCCAGTCAGTCTCTTTGCCATTTGTTACTTATAATTTACCACAAGTTAAATAGTGTAACTAGTCTAACAAGCACATACTTTTCGCTAGCGGTATTACTCATATTCAACAAACAAATTTCAGCGGGCCTTATTAGGAGTATAAAAAAACAGTAAATAGTAACTTATAAGAACCCAAAGCTTAATAGCCTCTTAGTTGCATTATAGACATAAGAATGGCTCAATGTCGTTCTTAGATAGCCCAACACATTCCTCATTCTACCACAAAAAACAAACAATGCATTGTCGCATATCAGCCACTCGATCAACTTTACAGGTTCGGCAATACCAGTTTTCAGCCTTATTGGCCTTTCTTCCTTTACCTCTATTTTCCACATTTACCTTCTTTTCTATTTCTTTGCTCCTTTGAGTTTTTTCATCGTCTTTATTATTTTTATTGCTATGCGTTTTAGTCTTTTTTGGCTTCGGTTTTTGTGTTCTTTTTCGCTTTTGTTTCTTTTCTTCAACAGCATTAAACAAATCCTTGGTTACTTTTTGACCAATATAATTAATTGCTTTTAATTATTGCAAAGTTAGGCGTTGGTATGAATTCATGAAACGGAGATCTATTTTGGGTCTTTCTTTAAATCTGATAGTAGCATATTGTCAGAATTATCGAAAGAATCATCGAAATGATGATCCTCCATTTGAGTGCGTCGTAGGTCTCCGAGAGCAGCTAGTTTATCAGATAGATTCAATTCCTTTTCGAATTCTGATTCTGATGATGTATAAATCTTACAGTTCCTGGCAGGATATTGAAAGTAGTTATGCAATTCGTTTATATTAATATTTTCATCGTCTGAACCTGATGTCGAAGAATTGATGACTGATCTTCGAAGGAATGATATAGGGAACCTATATCAGATATATTCATGCATATGCTTGTTGTTGACGGTTGATCTTCAATATCTTCAGTAGCTAATTCAGAGGAGGAACTATAATCAACCAATTTTCTACATGCGTATGTAGGGGATCGTGTCTGTGGCTGGAGAGTAGACGGAAGTAGAGGTTCTGGACAGTCAGATACATCAGCTAATAATGATGGTGATATGCCAAGACCTTCTTCACAATCGGTCTCAGACTCATTACTGTGGTGAACCCTTGAGTCTAAGGCTGCTGAAGTAGCTTAATTAGAAGTTGTCACATGTAGGGTAGGGCGCTGAGTGAGGATAGAAGGCGCAAAAGCTTCCTCAGGAATCGCATTAGGATTGAAAGGATGAAGCCCAGTAGCTCTAAACCCGTTTTTAATATTATCTTGAGTTACGCACTTAGGCTATACCTTAGAAAATATTTTATTAAACCTTGCCTTCGTGAGCTTGCGACCTGGATGGCGATAGGCGTACAACAATACTTCCTCATCCCAATGGTGTTCGTATGATTTATTAACCGTTTTATCCAATGGTTGTAGCTCATGGGTGGTGTTTGATGGTAAGCAATATAATACGATGTCGTTCTCATCTGCTGCATCCACAATTCTGGCATCCAAATGCGAAGCAGTTCCATCAAAAATGAGCAAACATTTGCCGGGTGATTTAAAGTTGCCAAGATGATTAGTGAAATCAATAAATAGTTCGGTAGTCATGCTACCTTTTGGTGCCATTCTGACCAACGTGCCATCAGGCAAATTGTCATTAAATTCCGGCCTGAATTACCTGAAGCATTGACACACATAGCAATCGTGACGTTTTCAGCATGTTCCTGTGCGATGAAATGGACTCTCCTGCTGCCCTTTTGAGCAAGAACTTGTTGCTGATGGTCCAAGGTTAGTCAGCAGCCCTTTTTGTCTATATTATATAGACGTTCTGGGTGACGAGGAATATCTAAGTCGTCATACAATTTTTTGATCGCCGTAAAATGTTGATGCACAATGTACTTGTTCAACTTTTGTGCTCTTGCAGAGTTCATAAATTGCGCCTTTCGAACCGAAATTTCAGGGTTCCGTCTCAAAAATTTGTCAGCCATTTTCTACCTGCAATGCATCTGTTGTCATTGAACGAGTTTGGTATATGATGTGCTTTACAAAATAAGTAAGCTTGCTTTCGTACAATTTTGCGAGTCAATGGTTCGCCCACTTGAGCCAGTCGTATTGTTCGCCTTGCTAAGTCTTTTTCTTGGGATTGTGTTAGTGTTGTTGCTCGACCAGTCATCTTTTTGTCTCTGCCAGATTTTAGGTGATTTCTTAAAGTTCTTCTCGGGATATTAAAGTTAGCTGCTGCTTTTCGTTGTGGCATACGGCAGTTTTTTACAGATTCAATAGCTGATTTAAGTTGTTCTTCAGTCCATTCACCACGTCGCTTCTTATTGACTGTATCCATTTCGTAGAATCTAAAAATAAATAAAACTATTTAAACTTTTAATTTTGTACCGCGTCAACGGGTTAAATAAATCAAATAAATAATAGTTAAAAAGTATATCTTTAATAGAAACAGTAAATAAAAACCAGAAAATAATTTTCAAAGCATGGGGGGCATACTTAATATATTTTTAATCACGCAACATCAAGCATCCCCCTTTTTTAAATTATTTTCTGCTTTGTAGTTAGTGTGTAAAGTACGTTTTAGAGTTTATTAAAACTGTTGATGATTTTTTTTGACTAAAAACTACTCTTCCATATAAGTATATATTTTCATTTATTATTGCATTGTCATCGATCCTTGATAAGTATAGGAAGTTTTAAGTCAATCGAACGTCTTGAAGATAGTACATAATTATGAAGTTTAAATATTCAGTTACAAACAAACATACAAACCAAGCTAATATAACGCGTGAAATAAAAATAACCACCTGATTTTCACTATAGGTTCCTAGGAACATTGACATTCTATAGACCAAAGATGGCCCGGGCCATCACTGGGATTCGCGTTGTGGGCCTTTGTAGGGTAATTTACCCAGTAACAAAAAAACACAAATTAAAAATTAAATTTATAAACAATACGAACAAAACTTACCTTTTTGGGAATGTCCATAAATCGAAGTACAGATCTTTTTTAAACAAATATGAAAACAGCTTGTTTTTTTAAGAAAATAGTAAATAGTTTGTGATGATAAATTTATAAATCGTCAGCCATTTGTAACGCCTCTGACAAACTGTCAAACACTGCAAAAATGGCGACTCCCTAGTTTCGATATGAAGTTGCAGTTTTATCTATGATACTAAACGAACATGGGTGCGAAATTTAAACTCATCCAAACTTTAAAATATACAAAATATTGAAAGTGGGCTATCTTAAGGACCGGGCCATCTTTGGCGCAAGTACTTGTATATAAGCCGAAACGTTGGCACTTGTGGAGTGTTTTATTTCTAATACCCCATTAGGTCGTCTTATACTCCAATAATATGGTATGCTCGGTTAAAATAAGAAGTATCGAATTGAGTACTGCTAAGATAACGCCTATCTATTCATCGTTGATAAAACGATCATCAATAATACATCTTGCATTGCAGATGATCAATCCCTATGTTTTGACCCGACTATGGAGTCACAATTTTAGCAGCATGGTCTTATTATATTTGCGTATATACATGTTCCCAAATATTTTCTGGTCTAGCTATCACCTACTCTAATTTGATTAATAAATTACTATTCTCGAATGACCAACATAAAACCCTCTTAATTACCTATGTGTTCAAAAATGTCATGTGGCTGTACACTAAATTAGATACGGTGTAAATCAAATTCTGTAGTAAAATAAAATAACCTTTTAAATGTGTCGTGCATGGTATCATGGCTTGAAGAATACGTTAAAATATAATGCGAATTTCATTGAAATAAAACATACTTAATCTCATTGCCAGTTGGATTTGAGTTAACAAAAAATATTTTAATTTTACATGACTAGAGTACTGTCTAACGAGAATTCCCTTAAATGTTTACCTTTATATCCAAAATACGTCTTAAACACTACCAATAATAGATAAGAAAAATTGAGTGCAGATCCACGTTTTTAAAGAGTTCGTTGGAAGAAAACAATGATTAGTAAAAATTATATAACTATGTTTAACCCAATAAAAAAATCGAACACAAACATTGCTTTTTTTATCATCTATTCTTTCTGTTTGTAAGAAGTACTACGTCCAAAGTATTGTGATTCAACAGAACGAAGCCAGACAATTGGCTTGTTTTCTCAGAAGAGCGTTAACTATAAACTCATTTTAAACTATTCAACAACTTTAAATAAATTGTCGAGTATGCTCGCTTGCAGAGTACAAAGTTTGTAAATAGCATCTTAAGGATATTATTATCAATGTAAGTTCTTAAGTTCTAGGAGTAGAATGTAAGATCAATTATAATGAATTTAACTGTTGCTTTTAACTTTAACGCGTTATTAGTTCAAAAAGTCAAAAGTCAAAATCGTTTATTCATTTAGATCATAAAGTGACACTTATGAACGTCAAATTTAAAACATTATTACTGTATGCTTCTACATTTACATTTACTGCCACGTTCGCAAAGCAAGGGCGTAGAACCATGAGAAAGAACGGGAAATAAAACTCACGGTCACTCTTTTCATCGCCAGGTTTTTAATAATACATAACAATTAAACTTTTGTAAGGTGCTGCAACTGTTATACCTTTTATGTTACTTGAATATATTTACTGCTCATAATAGTCAAGCATAATCAAGTTAAATTTTGATGTTCATTTAGTTAGCCTCCTGAACATAGACATGGTGAAACAGGAGCATCCACTTACATTATGCACCTCACAATGCAGGCAATCCGCGCAATTGTTCAGAACCATGATGGAAATGATGAAGTTAAATATAAAAAAAAATTATACCAGCCCATAAGACCACCATCGACCAGTCATCGCAAGTAGCACGCGTTTACGAGTATGACGCATGTGCCAGCCATCATCCCTCTTGCCATATCAGAGGGACAGGGATGACCCGACACACGACGCCATCACAAGCAATGACATTTTAGTGAGCATGACGACAACGGTATACGAACCGGCAGTAATAAAATGAACAATCTGTTAGTATACTGACCATGAACGCGAATTACCTCCATTTTCCAGATCATTAATATTATCATAAATTTGTGAAACGCGTGAAGAAATGAAAATGTAGTATAGGTCGGTTCACGAAAGATGACCACTGCGCAGAAATCATTTTTTAAGGTCCCCGTGGAGGTGCGGGGTGAGGCGCGGGTGGAGTGCCAATGGTGTGGCTCCGTTCTTGACGCATTCCCTAAATACGTCAAGAATGGAGCAACGCCATTGGTGCATGAATGTACATATGCGCGACGGCCGCCATTTGTGGTCAACTTTCGTGAATTTACCTATACCCATATTTAATTGACATGATACCTTTTGAAATACAACCACCGATCCAACTGATTGAGTACAAGATAATAAAATAATTAAACATAATAAATAAATAGTATCTAACGACATGAAAGACATATTTTAATGATGTGGTGGCGATCCCAAAAAACATCATTTATATAATTTTATTTGGAATAGAATCATATTTAATAACATGTCATGAAAATTTTAATATTATCTACCTATTTACCTAATAATTATGTGAATACTGAAACAGATTATTTCCAACCACATTTGTCATTAAGATAATCATTTACATTCTAATAAGCCTTTTGCATTAGGCTATTTTTTATCTTTGTCTTAAATGCGCTAAACGGCAAGTCCAAAATACATATCGGTATTTTGTTGTAGATACGTAAACTAAGTCCTATAAAAGAATTATGAGATTTACACAAACGGAAATACGGAACACATAATTTATGTCTATTTCTTGTATTAATAGAGTGAATATCACTATTCTTTGAATATCAATTTATATTTTTACGCACATGCAAGACACTGGCATAAATATACTGCGACGCTACAGTGAAAATACCGATTTCCTAAAATCTTTCCTTGAGCGAAACTCTTGTTCGTAATTGGTAAGTAGCCCGAACTGCTCTTTTTTGCAATATAAAAATACTTTCGATATCAGCAGCTCTACCCCATAGTATAAGCTATATGACATAACACTATGAAAATAGCCAAAATATACCAGTCTAGCCGTATCGACATCTGTTAAACTACGCACCTTCTTAATGGCATAAGCAGCCGAACTAAGTTTCGCTGACAGATATGTAATGTGTGCGCCCCATTGCAACTGCGAATCAAGTGTTATTCCTAGAAACAACGTAGATTCAGTTGTTTTCAGTACATCATAATTTAAAAACGATGTTAGTACCAAGGTTTCTGACGTGTGGCGAAGCAAACTTAACACAATTGTTTTTTTTGGCGTTCAGTACTAAGTTGTTTACACTAAACCATTTAGTCACTTGAATAAGAGCACTGTTTATTTCGGTAAAGTTTTCCTTATTTCTATCTACTTTAAATATCAATGAAGTATCGTCAGCAAACAATAACACGTCACAAATGTTTCTCAGGTAAAATGACAAATCATTAAAGTAAACAAGAAACAAGAAAGAGTGACGCAAATGAATATGTTAATGTGTCATTAAGTACAGCATTCTATTTGATAGCTATGCTCTGGACTTTGATGAGGTATTCAAAGGTCACAGGGCTATGATAAAAGACAACCTTTAGGCGTTCGAAACCCTGTTTGGCACTGCGTCGAGTGTCGTGGGTTCGATCCCCACACCAGACAAACTTAGTGTTATCCACAAATTGTTGTTTAGAGTATGGTTGTTCTTTATGTCAAGTCTTATGTAAAGTCTGGCTACAGGATTTACGGTCACGGGATTTCTAACGATTTACAATTACTAAGTATATGCTGTCCGTGTATTTTTCAGCAGGTTGTAATATCATGAAGGTATACGTGTATCATATAAGTGATACAACTGACAAAATGACTGCATAAAGTCCACAAACCATTTGCCCGTACAACAAAAATACAAATCAAAAATACAAGTCAATCGTGACGAACGGCGTTTTTTATAGTGGCGCGTCGTAGTCTTTTATTTTCAAAGGCGTCAGAAGTCTTCGATTACTGCAAGATCACCTAATTGATTCCAGCGTGAACACTTCCGTAAATAGGACATTATTTTTTTACCCTTTCGCCTGTAACCGCGAATGGGTAGGTAGAGGTGTAATATTACACCCACCTTTTGCTATGTCACGAATTTTAGGTTATAAGGGGCGAGCCCATTGCCATCACCGGGCACTTTTCCAAACTCCGTGTTGCTAGTGAAAAATCGGCAAAACTCAGTAACACTTTTGCCCGAACGGGGGAACGAGCCCGGGTTCAGCAAACACATAGGCAATCCACTGGACCATAGAGACGGTTAAAAGTCGTTGATTACTGTGTCGTAAGTCGTGACCCTAATATACATATGAATGAAACCTAATCAACGGTAACATCACATAATTGATGCCAGCGTGAACATTCCCGTAAAAAGGCCACTGACATAATGACAACGTAATTGTTTCAGGTTATCGATGATTCTAATTGTAGTTGTACGCTAGTCGTATATTAATTATAGTACTAATTATCTGCGAATTAGCATTTAGACATTGATATAAGATCTATCTTCCTAAGTTCTGAGACAAATCCCCTTAAAAACTTTAATGCTTAGCATGATATTGCAAGGATGATAAATTAAGGGCAACTTCTTATGCCTTTATCTGTACCCCTGATTGCGAAAAGTGAACACGGTAGTTAGTGCATGATTATGGCGTCATTGTGACACAAACAAACACGCAATATTGCTAAGAATTGCATATTAGGAGGTGAATGACTTTGAGTTTAACTTGTTTACTTTGAAATTTTTCTAACATACAATAACATAACAGATGAAGAAAATATAACCAATCTCGACACGGTAGTTCTCATAATTTTCCTTCATTATTGATCCAACCCCTTTTTGTTTTTCTGATTACTCAAATACTATAGTAGTATTTATCAAATACGTGCAGTTTGAGTTAGTTTCTGATGTTTGAGCGTTGCGCCGACATGTCTGTACGTCGTTCTTCTTTTTCATCACTTATGATGAAAAAGAAGGACGAGGGGTATTAAAACATCTGCAAAACTAGAAAACGTACCATAAAACATAGAATTCAAAGCGGAAATTACATCGAACATAGTTGTTTTGTTAGTGACACGTATCAAGAGTGGATTCGAAACAAGTCAAACAACACGAGAGCAACTGTTCGGCACACGTACTAGTTGTTTAAACAAATAAATATGGACAGGGCCACTAAAGGCTACGGTATTTTTTGTCATGTAGGCTTACATAGTTTGTTAAAATAAAAATTGAACTGTGTGACTTATAGTTTACCCAGTTAGTAAGGTTTAGTAAATATCAGTTAGATTTAATTACGCTATTTTTATAAAATAACTAGATGAGCCTGCGGATAGACCTGCGTTATTTAAGGCTACTGCTCTGCTCCCGTTGCTCATAGCGTAATGTTATATAGCCTTTCTTGATTAATGGGATATGTAACATTAGAAGACTTTTTCAAATCGGACCAGTAGTTCCTGAGATTAGCGCGTTCAAGTAAACAAACAAACTCTTCAGCTTTATATATTAGTATTAGATAAGATTCTATTATCCGGTAACCCGCAACAAAAGCTACTAGATCTCATTTTTAATGTTACCATAGCCAGTTACCATATTAACAAAGAACAATGCCCATTTTTCTTACGAGATGCCGGCCCAGGAGTGGACCGTCAAAAATCGTTGTATATTATATATAGTTATAGCATTCGATAAAAGAGTGTTAAACTAGAATTTTGAGATTGATTAGAGGTCGGCCTCATTCATTGTTTTATTACAAGAAGTACTTTATATGCGCAAAAAACATTAGGTGTGTACGTACTTTTATTAGGATAGTTACAGTATTTCTTAGTTTTGAGTAGAAATAAATGAGTTAAGCGTTTGGTAAGGTTAGAAATCCGTAAGAAAAAGCCAGAAGTCGTAAAAGATCCACAGACATTCACAATGCGCACGGGCAAATAAAAAACATAATAAAATAAATTGACTATGACATTACTGACATTTACTAAAAGTCAAAAAAGTGTTGCCATTTTGCAGTTTTTTAATAATATTGATTAATCGATATAGATTTCGGACAAGGTTATCAATCTAAATATTTGGTTCAAAATCAAAGTCATTTGTAGATAATCGCATATATTCCTTAAAAACACACATAATAAAAATGTTTAAGGACCAAATAAAGATTTGCTAGACATTAAAATCATTTTGAGTAGAGAAAATGTAAAATCGATTAAGATAATCGATTTAATATTCTGATTTCTTTACTGGCAATTTCTGATCTATTACGTGTTGGCTATTAAGGCATTAACACATCTTTTTAAACCTATTTATTGATTATGTTTCTCGACACACCTTTAGTAACGCCTATAAATTAAGTTATAAATAAAAAGGATTATTCAACAACAAATTGAAACTCTATTGTGCTGTTCATGAGTTCCAAACTGGGCCAGAAATGGGCATTGTTCTTTAATATGTACATCGCTGGTATAATTAGAAATGCAAAATTTGCTTATTTAATTATTTGCCCAGATCAAAGTAATGATGTCGCCTACCGAATATATTATTCAATGCTTAACTTGGATCTAAATTTTCGGTTGGAAAATCTCTTTGTCTCGTATAACCAAAAGTTCTCCTTTTTCAAGACATCAGTCCACCTGAATCGAGGCAATTCTATTTGAGATAGCGATTATAAAGCTCATCTATTTCTTCGGCTTTCGGGTTTTTCCAACCAAATTGCTTCCTTTGCCAGTAATGGCCGGTAAAGTAACCAATTACAGTATGTGCATTGTTCCAATGATTGTACCATTCATTTTCACCCATGATAATTATGTGTAACTCTATCGTATACATTTAATTGTAAATTATAAACCCTATTTCAAATAAATCTCCGCGAAAGAAAACCCACGCTAATAAACCAAGAATAGCACCTCAATATTGCAAGGCGAGAGATTTAATTCAGCAATCTATCGATCATAAGTCCGATAGCTTAACTGCTACCGCCATTTCAAATGAATGACATTATAATTCACTTGAACCAAGATGGCGCTGATTTGTCTTCGCACTCTACAAATGAGCGTTTGAAAAATATTTTAAATTTGTCTTTGGCCATCATAAAACAAGATAATAAATACAGCTAACAGTTCTTAATATTTCCTCTTAGTAAAGATTAATTTATGACTTTGACAGAAGAAATCTATCTATAATTTCCTGATTAGGAACCGCCCACAACTTAATTGGAAATGGGAATATTTTAGCTAACAGATATTGCTGTAGAAGGCATATTTTTGTATGAAATATTATTAAATGAGGCCATGGTGACTTCAAAGAGCTTCCATTAAAATTATTTATGATTAGGTAGTAAAGATCCACATCCGTGATAACAGTGTATAATTTTTTAGTATTAAGGTTTTATTATAAGAATCGTAAAGACAGAATTTTTTCGTGTAAGGTTTCGCTTTTAATTTTGTCTTTGTAATCTAAGTGGCGGATTTGTTTCTAAAATTGTGGCATCATAAATATATTATGATAAATTTTACATGGGGATTACTCGTTAGGCATTATCTATGCATTTTGTATTTTATTATTCTTTTCACAAATAGTGTATAATCTTAGCTATATTTTACAGAGTATTAGGTGAAGTATTGAAGTAAAAAAATATCTTTATAACTTTCTCCGTCCCTTTCTTTTTAAGTGGCCTCGATCAGGTAGAACTTAGATGGACACATTTTACCCAAGTTCTTGTGTAGGTATACACACATATATTGAATTTCAGAATATGATTTTATATGTATCTGATCTATAAATGACTCCAAAATATTTAAACATATTCTCACACGTTGTACAATCTCTATTCAATTATATTGTATAGATAACAAGACTACCTCCGTGGTCCAGTGGATATATCTCCGTATGCGACTGCTGATTGGAGGTCCCGGGTTCGATTCCCGGGTCAGGCAAAAGTGTTAATGGGTTTTTCCGAATACTTAGCAGCCCGGAGTCTGGTGATGTGCCCGGGCAATAGGCTCGCCCCCTATTACGTGGGACCTAAAAATTCATGGCAAAATGTGGGTGTAATATTTACACCTCTGCCTACCCCTTCGGGGTTACAGACGTGAGACTTTCAATAAAAAAAAAAATAAGATAAGAAGATATTCATATCAATTCGTTCGATTTTAAACTTTCGCGATTTGTATACATCATAGAAAAGAAATTAGCGGTTCTTAATCGCGTACAATTAACTTATCTAAGGTATAAGTACCTATTTGTTTCCAACGTTTCGTTCGTCTTGCACCGAGCGTGTTCGCGGAGAGACTGATGAGAGCTCAGCGCCGTCTTGTAGAAGTGCGGATTTCGGCACCTAGTTCATTTGGTCTTTATTTAAGTTCGCAATGTTGGTACTCCGACACCCTAATGACTAATGACATAGGCCTCCCCCAAGGCTCTTCACATGGACCGATCCTGAGCCACCCGCATCCATCCGCTGCTCGCGATCCCAACAAGATCGTCAGTCCACCTTGCGGAAGGCCTACCTCTGCTACGTCATTTGGTGCGTGGCCGCCACTCCAGAACCTTTCTGCCAAGCGTGGTGATTACGGTAAAATCCCCCAGATGAGCCACACAATTTGTTGATATAATAATATATAATTTTTTTCTTTATCTGTTGACAGGTATTTAGTTGGAGTTGTTTAATCTACACTATATGAAGTAGTGGCAGTAATCGCATTCATGGATACATTAAACACTCGCACGTCAACGTGACAAGTTCTCAAACAATGAGCTGACATGTTGCAAGCGACGAGGTTTAACTAGACAGCTAATAGGAGATATTACTGCAAAGTTATGACACTGGATTGCAGCAGAGTTGGTAGCGCTAACACTATTCATAGACTTTCGATAAGAGTTTGAAAGAATTCATTAATTTAAAAAACCAAATGTATCTCGAGCCACGCACAATGTGTGTGTCCTGAAGATAAAATAAGCACTCGGTCACAATACTATAATATAACTTTTGCATAATTACGTGTATGGGATTGGGCCCTTTAATATTTTTTTTTTTTTCTGAATTAATTTTTTCCTTCTTGGACGCGTAATCACTATGTATAATCCTGCCAAATTTCAGCCTCCTACTAGCCTATAGTAGCAATGTGAAATCTCAGATGGACAAATGCACGGATGGACATAGGAAAACTATATATTTCGGGATGCAACGGCTCGACCACGAAAGTAAATCGTTATCTAAAAGACGTAAAGTAAAATAAAGTACGATGCCTTGCCTTTTGCCTTTAACCTTGTCCAGCTCCTGCGTTTGCTCTTTTTCCTTTTCTCCCTCTCGCAAAGGCGACGTTATTGCATACAGCTATGTGCATGAACCGTGACACGTACCATCAGATAGGTACAGGTTCATCGGTCTATAGCTAGCAAAAATAAAGTAATTTTTTGGAAACCTTGTTAAACACAATGGTCATATACAACTTATTAATTTACGTACTATTCTATACTATTTCCTGTTATACTTGGAATATACGGGGTGTAAAAAGACCCTTAACGAAAATGTTACCAATCATTACGAACATTTTTTATCGCGGCATCATACCTGGGAAACTACTGGTTCAGGAGATATTGAGGCTCAGAGTCACCACATTTTTACTTAGCATGATGTCTAATACGAGAAAACGGCTTAGTGATGGGTATTGTGACATCCTGTAAGTAGTTTCATAATATATAGTCACATTAAACATAACATGCTGGATGATAAAAGTAATTTATTTTTTATTGTTCTCTGAGCCATTTTTTTGGAGACAGAGTTGTACCTAATAAAGAATGTGTTATTCGATCTTATCTTTATATATAGCTGCCGTTTTAGCATATATTTTGTAAATATGTAAATACATTGTAGGGATGGTGCCGAAATCGTGTCTAGTCGTAATATTTTCAGGATACTCATATTAATTATGGGAATTCTACACAGATCATTGTCATGCTTAAAGTACTTTAATTTTCCCTGTTATCGACTATGGTGATGTGTGTTATTTCGACCTGAATGCAGACCTCCTCAACAAACTTGACCGTCTTCTCAATAACTGCATTCGATTTATTTTTAATCTTGTAAATATGATCACGTGTCTACTTATCGCTCCCGTTTGAACTGGTTACCTATTCGTCAACGCCGAAGTTTGCGTGCTCTCACGACCCTTTATTCCATCGTCATGTCTCCCAATCCGTCAACCTATCTAACCCCTTACTTCCAATACTTATATTCTATTCATGATAAAACCCTACGCTCCTCTAATAATCGACTCCTTCTCTGACCTTCACACAGCTCCGATTTCCTTCATGCAGCTTTTCCTATCCAATCCATCCTTTTGTGAAACCAACTGGCAGGATCATCTCAAATATCACAGATATTCAATTCAACAAATTACTGCACTTCGCCCGCAGTTTCGCCCACGTGAACTATACACATAAACCTTCATCGGGAATCACACTATCTATTGGTGAAAACCTCACAAAAATACTTGAGTTCATAGCGTTCATGCAGCCACACAAGACGCAAAGGGGTATTCATTTAATAATATGTTTATAGCTATTGTTGCAACATTTAATGGTTCTTAAATTGGTATAGTGAACACATTAGCTGAGGTTTATAGATAGAAATAGAAAATAAATCTGAAATGCGATGCCATAAATATGTTTACTGGAACCATTTCAACGCTTGACTGCTTCGTCACACAATAGTATATCCATTGTCTTCAAGATAATTATAATATTGAGTTTTTCAGCAGAGAAATTCTCAGAAGAACATAATATTATATGTCGATTCACCTACATGGATAAAAATAGAAATGTCGGCTAAAATTTGCGTTACATAGAATACAATTTTTGTGATGGATATTTTTCTTTTAAATATAAAACAAATCTTGAGGACTTTACAAATTTATAATGCAGAGTACATTCAGACCCGAAACAACAAAATGTTGTCTCGTGTGCAGATCGAACACCAGATTTTCAGCACAGTGTTACCCTCAGCTACTTAAAACGTTATCCGTTAATATTGGTTTAATAAATCTATCCAACAGACTCATTTCATTATAAAATACCAATTTTCCGAAGTACTTCAATTTAAGCAACGCATCTCGTATTTCGCACGTACAACAGGTAATTATCTAGCAAACCGCGGTTCCTTTCTACAAGTTACCTCTATACATCTTGTGATTTCTCTTTCACACGAGCCGCTAATGGAAAATATGTAATTACAAACTTTGAATTCAAGGGGGAGACCCTGTTTTAAAGGTGTTGAACTTGAAATGAATTCTATGATATAATGCAGCTCTAATGAACGAACATGTGCAGGAAACTTATGGCTGTAATCTCATGAGACTAACTATTCGCGGCTTAATGTCTGCGAGACGAGATTAAGGGGAAGCTTGGTAGCCACAATTCAGCAGTTTGTTTATGCCCAATTTTGTTTGCTTTCCTTGCTTGTCACGCTTTGGGCGACTACCAAGTAAAATAAAATAGACTTATCACTGACTGCCGTTATAAATACAAAACATTTACATTCTGATGAATATTTTAGCCATAATTGATTCATTATGTCTCTATATAATCAGTATAATACGGACTGCCGAGACGATAGTTTCGGGTTCGATCCTCAGTTACCCCGGGCACACACCTCTGACTTTTCGAAGTTATGTGTGTATTATAAATGTTAATTATCGCTCGCTTAACAATGTGCCCGATAGATGGCAATAGGCTCGCCCCCTATAACATTGGGACCGAAACATAACTGGCGAAGTGTGGGTGTGTAATACACCTCTGCCTATGTATCTTATGCTTTGGTATTATATATTATAGTAAAACTACGTGCAATATATTTTGAACTAAATGTTTGGTTGAAAATATATTTTTTCAAAAAGAAAGCTCAAAAAAAGTCATTCACAAACTGTTACACCCGTATTTATAGACAAGTAAAAGTAATTACTTGAGTAAAAGTAGTTACTTAAGTCATGATTTCTATTCTATAGTTAAGTAATTGCTTAAAAATAGAACTGTAAAAAGTTAGAATTCTTAGCCAAGTAATAGTCGCCATTTTGGTTATTTGAGCAATAGAATTTGACGATTGAGTTGCATTTTGTCTTAGCAATGGAAAGCATCGAAGCTATTTTTGGGGTTATAGATAATATTGATGTCGATATTCTATCGGAGATTGAAGTTGCTGAGCCCAGAAGTCGAAAAATTTACTTTCGTGATGTGGATCCATTTAATGATTATTCGGATGATAGTTTTAAAAAGAGATTTCGTTTTTCCAAAAGTGCTGTGATGAATGTGATTTTTCGGACATAATTATCGTTTATCAAAGAATTTAAATTCAAACAAATCAATAGAATATAGCGATCTTAAACTGACGAAGTCAACAAAGGATATAAAATTAAACATGTGTCAGTAGCTAATTCAAGTGTAAAAAGATACTTTCTAATTTCATTGGGTTTTGTCATGTCAACCGTTTTGTTTCGCCCAAGATTTACATATCTTATTTTTTTTATTTTTTATTAAATCACTTATTAGGATTGGTGGTTCAAACGTAGATTTATTGGAATTAAGAAGAAACATAAAATTTAAGTAATATTTTAGACGTTAAATTAAAGTAACCTACATTCTACGTATATCTTCTAATGAAACAAAACGTAGTAAGTCAGTGTTACCAGTCGGCAAGAACTCTCAAGAACTGTTACTTACTTAAGCATACTCAAGTAAGTAACGCACATTACTCAACTATAGAATAAGATTTTTTAATGAAGCATTCTAACGTCAAGTAATTACTTAATAAAGTAATTACTTAGCACCAAGTAATTACTTGTTTATAAATACGAGTGTTAGACTTTTAGTTAAAAGCAGGTCTACGTACGTTTGATGACGTAAGCAATATATCTGTACTTGCTCCGTATACTTTTTAAAAGAGTGTTCGCTGGCGTACACTCAAGATGCCAGTTGCAGTAAGAATGCGAAATGCGAAAGTGAAAATAGCTGTATGATTGTGCTTTTAAAATTCAAGTAGAGTCATATTTTATAGCTTTTTATTAGACACTGTTAAATATGGATTGGACCATTCCATATTTTAAACAAGCTTTAGGTTTATATATATTTTTCAGTTGGTTTCTAAGTAAACCATTGCAGATAGTAAGTATGTTTCTTCTTAAAATAAAAGAAGCTTTTGCATTAACAAGTTTGATTTTACGGGTAATTATTTTAGCCCGTGGGTTCACTTCCAGAAAAAGATACAATACCTACTATGTTAATATTTGTAGGTACTCCTCAATTTCCAACATAGCAATTTTTCATATTGATCGTGTGTTATGACGTAATATTATTGACGTTCTAAATGTGAGAAGAAGCAGTTTCCAAAGAAGAATAGCTTGAATAGCAATTGAAGGAATTAACCTTCTAGGGAAATGAAAAACGAACTGTGAAAGGGACAAAGGTAGATAAAATTATTAAATGAACTAAGGGCTTAGACACAATGTAGGTATTGAAAATAGAATCTTCAATAATTCGCAGTATCTTTGTTGGACTTCAATCGAGTACGATCAAGAATTTTTTAATCATAGTCAACGAAACTAAATTCATTGCAATTATTGTAAAAACGCACAAATTTGTTTTGAAATTCTGTATTTAGATTATAGAAACACCTACCATGGTAGTTGATCAAAAGCAAATAAACAAAAGTTAGCACATTTATGATGTTAATTATTGTTTATGTGATTAAACACGCCACAATGAAACTTAATCCAATAAGTAAACTGTATGAACCAGCACTTTAAAAGCTGCAATAATGTGTTGTAATCATCAAAAAATAGAATTCTTATCGATATATCTATTAGGATTGGTCCATGTAGATAGCCTTGGGAGTGACCTATGTCTAGTAGTGGATGTCTTTCGGCTGATAGGATGATGATGATAATGATATTGAATTATTTTGTTACTGACTGACTGACACACATCACACAGTGACAAATTACTGAGCACTTGGTGACTGTAGAAAAGCAATAAGAGTTGATTTTCGGAAACTCGGGAGAGATTCCAAAAGATACTCTCTCTGACCTCTATCAGTATGTTACTTCCCTCTGAAGTGTTAAGAAATTTGGCAAGAGTTCGTATGAAATTTTATATTCTTTCCCGATTTCCACGCTGGCGGAACTGCTAGTCCAAGTCTAGAATTATACACCACTATTTTTTAATTAGTACAAAAAATTTAACGGGGCACTAAGTATCTTTAACTGATCATATTTATGTAGTTAAAACATAAAAACACTGAGTCCCAAAACTGTCCACAAAAATATGTAATAATTGGTTAATGCATAAATAAGACTATGACCGACCCGCGTACTATAAGTTGTAATAGTAGCAACCTACTCCATTGATAAATTCCCCCCTGTCCGTCTGCGCCCGCGCTGCGTCCGATGCGACAAACAGTGCTAAATTGCTAGTGGAACCGAGCGTATCAATTTTCCGTCGCAACAGTTAATTGTTTGTTTACGTTTGCCCGACGCAATGGCATAACAGTTCACATCACGGGAGTATGTAGCTATGCTTCGTGCGTAATTTTTGAGTGGAGGAATTGCAAGTACAGCTGTGTACCCATGAACTTCTTTTTGTGAGTGTACAAAAGTGAGCCAGCTAGTATCGAACAATTAAAATAGCGCATATTGGACGCTTTTGACGAAGTGAAAAGACTGTGATCTGTGTATTGACAATGATGGTGGACATTTTGAAGGACAATAGAAATACTTGTAAGTTTAGTAAATAATACCTACTTAAGTAAATAATAATTTGAGGCGGGCGGCTCAAAATTGGTCTGTGTGGAGAACCTTGAGGGAGGCCTATGTCCAGCAGAGGTCGTCTCTACGCTGACATGATGATGATGTAATAATATTTGTAAATAGCGATAATAGATGATTCTAACTTCATAAATACGCCAAAATTACTCTTTATTTTTATTACAGAATACCTTCTTTTATTTGGATAATTATGTGTTTGCCTTCTAATTACATACCTCTATTTAATTACTTGTAAAACGGTAAATTTTGCCAGTCCTAAAAGTAACTACCCGCACTGATTATTTTGCTTCATTTTATTGTCTAAGGCTACCCACATTATAAGTGCGACGGAAAGAATGCATAAGAGTAGGACGGAAAGTAAGTACTATCAATGAAGTAGTGAATGGATTGTAAATTATGTCTATGATTTAGGTGAGATTTTCTACAAAAAAACAAATGATTATAACTTGGCTATTTATAGATATTATGAAAATCTTATTTCACATATATGATAATAATGTCTTCGCTAATATTTACTTAAAGTTTTTGTACTAATTCAAAAATAGTGGTGTATAACAACAAGTAGAAAATGTCCGCACGTAAGCACATTTTTTTTTTAATTTTACCGTTTCTGAGCGACCCTGTGCAAATTTCTGAAAATCCCTTATTAATGCACCCCTACGGCCCCCAAGGAATATTCTAATATTCATCCCTAATTTCAGCTTCTTGGCCGAATCAATTTGGCTGTAGCTTGTCTGTCAGTCAAACAGTAACGCAAGAATTTTATATAAGTATAGAGAAAATAGCAGATGACGAATTTACTCGTAAATGAAAAAGACGTACATAGGTATGTGTTTTAAATTTTTGGTACACTACACTTATCCAAAAAGAGATAGCATGTTAAATGAAGAATGTTATGAGTTACATATATATCTGCTACTTTATTCGTGAATTCTATCTTTCTGTATATTTCTTCATAATAATTACGAAGCGAAAACACCTACGAAACTAGTTTGGTACAAAGAAAATAAGTAAAGGAACACTCCCAGAGGCGTGTCAAGACGGTATGCACATAAGCTACAATATCTGCAAAATATTTACTATCATGGACTTTCCGGAACCAGATGTTGTGACAGTACACAACGCCCCATCAAATATTGACCTCGCGATGCGAACATCCAACGTGTATACTAGACCTTACCCTTGACGATACTTGGGATGCCGAGTGCGCTCGGTGGAAAAGCTAATATTCCTTCAAATCTGGTTAGACTAGTAAGCGGACTCCGGGCTCCAAGGCGAAAAGGTCTTAGATGTAACCGGCATTACGCTAGAACGATGATGCTGGCCCCGAGCGCTACTTACCATGGCATATCCATATTATCCATACCGTCTTCATAGGACGTTGTTTAGGATTCTTGGAATTCCTAAAAATACTTATAATAATATTGTACCTAATATCTGTATGTCCATTTGTAGAACAATATCTTGAAAATAAAATTCCACATATTTGTTTCCTTCATTATAGTCACAAAGAACTAATTGGTAACAATCAGTTAAATTTGTACATAATTCTAGAAGCGGCGTTTGAAATTATGACAAGTTAGGTACACTTTAGTTGCAAATTAGTGAAATGTTGATGATATTCGTCACTTCGCATCTAATTCGTTTTAGTGGTTTCGGGCGGTAAAATATCTCAGATTTCCGACAGCAATAAAAAAATCTCTTTAAAATTACGATCTTGCGATTTCATATTAATATATCTTATAATACTAGAAAGTGTAATAGTTACGGTTTGCATAATTATAAACAACATTCAATTAACTTGGATCCAATTTTATTGAACATAAAATCTACAATGTCGATTGTAATAAACTTGTTACTAATTGTATATAGGGCGAGAATAGGACCCAGACACGACAGAAACAATCTAGAACGCCCAGACACGACAGAAACAATCTAGAACATTCCCCGAGTGACTGATATGGACTAATTACTAAGAACGAAAAATAGGAATTTAATTTCGGGAAATGGGTGACGATATTGAGGAAAAATGTAGACTTCTCAAAGAGATAGAAAGGGCATCGTTTCAGAATACTACTGATTCTAGGTATTTATCTCTTTTTCGTGATGAAGGGGCCTAATTAAAGACTGAACTAGTAACTGGCGTAGTTTTTCGAGGAGTCACTGTGCAGCTTTACATTAGATCGAGGATTATTGCGTCAATTCCATAATGTACGACAATTTTTGTGATTTGAAAGGTTTTTTTCCATATCTGGGTGTTCTTTGTGTGGATTGAATGTTGGTTTAGACACCCGTGGCGCACACAATGCAGATAATTATGTCTCTTTTAAAAAAAAATGAGCGTAAATTACCGTCTAATGTTTTTACCGATACATAACGCAGCTAAATTATGATCTCCACAACAGTATTCAATCAGTGATATAATATTTATTTATTTATTTATTATCTTTATATACACATAGCGTATAAAGGTGGACTTAATACCTTAGGCATTTTGTGCGAGTCTACCTGAGAGTGGTGCAAAGATTTATGGTAGGTGTATTTTAGAAGTGGAGTTTGACTTATATATTTAATAGAAATAGATATGATAATTTTTATAAAGACATTACATCAAATTCAATAATTATAACACATAAATACATATACTCACATACAGATACATATTATATATACATACATAAATAAATATATTGGTACCCAAGAAATAAATATATACATAAAATATATATAAATGTTATGATACTTTTGCCAACTTAGCCAGTAAAAGTTGCTTTGCCTTTGTCTTAAAGCAGTGCCTAGTGGTGGACGTCCTGATTTCGAGACGAAGGTCATTCCAAAGAAGAATAGCTTGAGTAGGAAAAGAAGAGTGGATGAAAGAAGATCATATTTATGTTATTTTTCGGTTAGAACAATAGACAACAATTATTTGTTTTAATTGAAAACGTATTGTTTGGTAGTTAGATATAGTTGTGATATTTGCCCATTTAAACCATGATTTTACTTTTACCTACATTACATTTTTGCATTAAAATATAGATTCAAAAATCAAACGTCATCGTACCTGAGGCTCTATAAAAACAACGATACGTTAAAATAATAGGTTAGAAAATAACATATTATGAAGAATAATTACCGTGGTTTCAAAGAACTCAAAATATCAAATTACTCTCGGCGTATAACAAATATACGAACGCAACAAACGAAACAGAACTACCTAAATTCTTCTAAAAGTCATTTGAAAGCAAACTGTATCTGACCAGTGAGGCGAGCCGCGGACGACGTTAAATAAACGGTTCTATTTTCTACAACCCTTTGTTGAACTGAAAAATTGTTACCACATTGCGCTAAAAATGTCGTATATCATTGAGAAATGCAATTTAAAACCGCGCGTTATCGAAAGCTAACATTATTATAGGACAGAGTTATTAAAGATTCAATTGAAAATAATAGCCATCCATCCATTTCAGGATAGTGACCTCCACTGCTTGACATTGCCTACTCCATGGCTTCCTCGCCGACCGATCTTGAGCCTCCCGCATCAAACCGCTTCCCACAATTTTAACCAGATCGTCAGTCCAACTTGCGGGAAACCCCTACTGCGTCTTTGTCGAGAAAATAATAGGATTAAGAATAATTATTATCACAAATAGGGAGAGAACATTTTGAAGAAACAGAAGAAGTCTTTTAAAATCCATGACTACAACATTAGATGACTAAAATAATATTTAGAGAATAATTGATTACATCTAGACGATATGTTCAGAGTCTAGAAATAATTCCAAGGATAATACGTGAAGCTATTGAAATTAAAAAACACCCTAATTTCATGAGGGCAGATGGTTGGAATGTTTCTCTGGCTTGGGACCTTGTTATCAGGCTAATGAAATCCAAGAAGGACAAAGTCACCAGGAGACATCAAGACACAGTGAGCACATTCTGCGTAGATAGTAACACCAATAGTTGAAAAATGATCGGGTACTTTGAGATAACTTTTAAATTCAAGACAAATATCACCTCAGTCTGCCGCGACCACGGTTCCTGTAAAGAAACTGAAACGTCGGCTAGTTATAATTAAAAATGTAGTTCTAGATCATTCAGTTTAAATGTAATCTAACTAAAGCCAATATATCGCGATAGAATCCATAAACCGTAGTTTGATCTCAATAATAAAATGAATTATCGCTATCAGCAATACTTTTGCTAAGCATTCATTGTATCAGGTAAAGCAACTTCGTCGCCGTCTGATTTATATATGGGTGACAAAAAATCTCGCCCCGTCGTGCCTCGGAGGGATCATAAAGCCACCGGTCGCGACTGTCGTGAAGATCAATGACAGTCGTTGAGGAAAGTCAATGACCTCGAATATCCCAACACTGGTGTAAATCATAGAATAAATCTCTTTGGGTTGAAAGGGTCACACGGCAGTCGCTCCATGACCAAACCTAACATACCGTTGCATTAGATAGATAAGAAGCGATCCTAGGCTGCAAAGTGAAAGACTTGGTTACAGTCGGGATAATGCTAGATTAATGATGTTCATGAGTAATACAAAAAATGCTCAGCTTTATTGGATAATGACATTTTTAATTTATCATCATACTCCACTAATAACTTCACAACTCTGTTATATATATATATATGTTTTGAGCAAAAATTATGAAGTAGTAAAGCTACAAATTAGTTGGTAACAGAATCTCGTTACTATTTAGAGACTTGGGTCTATAATTTCAAGGGTGCAGCACGCACGACTTTGATGGCCAGCACTTTACTGAACAATTCAAACTCTTGGTTCAACATAATTGATGACAGTCATTAAAATGCTGTACATAGCCACACATCTATTTCGGTATCGCCAGCAAGCCGCTGAAATACCGCTACCGTAGAAATTATTTTATTCGTATCATCGAATGCTGATAACCTAGCTAGAAATACCCGATCGAATTAAGCTATAATAATAATAATAATAAGATTTATTTGGAAAAATTTAGATTTTACATATTGTTACATGAGAAAAACGTTGATAGCTACAAAAGTTATATAACTGTAGCGCAGCTACCAGCGCCCAAATTTATAAACAATTGTACATGTTATGTTCCAGACACATTAAAGTAAAGTTCTAACAAAAATAACAATAAATAAACCTAGTACACTTACATTGACATTGAATGTGTGTATGTGTTTGTGTGTGTGTGTGTGTATGATTGTGTGTGTGTGTGTGTGTGTGTGTCTGTGTCTTTGTTTTTGTGTTTCTGCGGGTGTGTGTGGTTGTGATATGTTACCATAAGTCGTTCAATATCGTCGTAACTCATAGTCTGTAGCCATTCTGTAATTTTGAAAGATATGATGAAAGTAATGAATTTGGTTTTGGGGATGTTGAGTGTAAGCAGCTTAGAGAATAGCCACTTCATTACTATCTTCAAAGCGGTTTCAGTCTTCTCTTTGGCCTCGGTCCAATCTTTGCCATGCGTTATTAGAGCTGTGTCATCCGCATATGTTATGATACTAGTGTAAGGTAGGCGTAACTGACACAACTCGTTAACATATATGAGGAAGAGTGTAGGGCCAAGAACGCTACCCTGTGGGACACCAAAATTCATATTTTCTTCGGTACTTGTGTAATCCCTTTATTTAACAATCTGTTTTCTGCCTAAGAGGTAGGTTCGGAACATGTCTAGACTAATACCACGGATACCAATTGCTTCCAACTTTTTTAATAACAGAGAAACCGATACTGTATCGAACGTCTTCGATAAATCCAAAAAAGTACCGATGGTCTTCTGTTTGGTATTACAATTATCAATTATTGTAGTTGTGAGGTCTAGAGTAGCGTCCGCAGTAGATTTTCCGCGCTTAAAACTGAATTGGTTGTCAGATAAAATACTAAATTTGTTGAAATACTTTAGTAATCTAATATTAATGATTTTCTCGAAAACTTTTGCCAACGCTGAGAGAATGGATACAGGTCTGAAGTTAGAAATAATATCCTTGGCTCCCCCTTTATGTATAGGGTGCACTATTGCAGTTTTAAAGCAGTCAGGGAACACACCTGAGGACAGGCATAAATTAAAAATGTGAACAAGAACTGGGGCAATTTTGGTTCTTGTGGCTTTAAGAGCCGTGTTCGGGATACCATCATGCCCGATAGCACATTTGTCCTTTAAGCTCAATATAATATTTTCGACCTCAGTACAGTCCACATCATAAAGAAACATAGAGTCACGGGGGTAAGGTTCGACAGTATTACTCATTTCAAGTGGAAACTGACGAATAGATTGTCCGAATTGTGTAATTTTACATGCAAGATTTTGGCCAACATTAGCAAAATATGTGTTGATCTTATTTACAGCACTAAGAGGGTCGTCACAGCATTTTAATAATTCTAAAGAGTTTGTCCCGCCCTTATCTAGATTAGCTATATGCTTAATGAGTTTCCACGTTGCTTTTGGATCATTTTTGGCTTTCTGAAACTCTGAGACTTCATAATCACTTTTTAGCTTCCTTAAAACATTATTATAGTGATTTCGATAGCGTAAGAATATTGTTTTATTTGTTTAATTTCTTACGTCTTTTTTAAAGGTTTTATATAACTTGTCTCTGTGTCGGATGCATCTAAGAAGGCCAGGAGTGATCCAAGGCTTAATTATGCGTTTTCGACTGGATGTTTTTAAAGAACGGGTAAGCGATGTTACAGCAGAAGAGAGCATAGATACAAAACTTGCTGCAGCAGTATTTGGGTCATTCAAGTCAAGGATATACGTAAAATCGGTGTTTTCGATATGACGTATGAGCCCCGAGATATCAAGTTTTGGAACGAAGCGCGTTAATGATTTTTTCGTGAAGGAGCAATTATTTATGAACAAAGCAATGGGTAAATGGTCAGTAATCGAACTGTCCAGTACCAAAGCTGTGGCGGTATGCGTAGTTTTCAATAGGATATGGTCAAGACAGTTTGCTACCCTCGTAGGAAACGTATGCGCACATGTGCCGCAGAAATATTTAGATATTTATCAGCAACCGTGTCCATATAAGAAGCCGACGGTTCGATGTTTATATTCACATCTCCTATTAAGACGATAGTTTTGTAGGCAGATAAATGTCTGAGCGTCTCGTCCAGACTACTAAAAAACGGCATGAAGTCCTTAACTGAAGAAGAACGATATAGGCTTATAATGGCAGTTTCGTCAGTGAATTTAATTAAAATACAATTTGCATCATTGAACCCGTGAGTTTCCATGGAGCACTGCAGTTCGTTTCTCACATATGCTACTATACCATCGTTTTGATTACTAAAACTAGAAACCTGGGTTTTGAAGCCCGACAGGGGGGGAATATTCGGGCATTTGCTTAGCCAGCATTCTGATAGGAGAATTATATCCACTGTGTAACTTAGCCTGCTTAATAGAATTAACAAGTGATCGAAATTGGCCTTAATGCTTCGAATATTAACATGCAAGATTTTTAATGTGTTAGAAGCGTTTATCAGATAATTCATACTTGCCTCTGGGGAACACACATAACTCTCAGAAACCATGACATTCTCAATCTCATGGTTTAGTCTATTTAGATCGTTCAACATAATTATAGTGTGATAACAACAGGTGAGTAGATTGTGTGCTTTCTTTCAATAATTTAATATGTATGATTTCCTCTAGATGTTTTTTAAATTTGTTTGCAATATACATAATAGGGAACAATATTAGATCGTATCTACGAGATGAGCAATATGGTAACATAGGTAATTTTAGTGTATGATAATGAGTGTGTGAAGATTTGTGTTTGTGTAGGATGAGTGATTGTATTTATGTAAGGCATAAATAGTAAGTGTTTATTACGTTACGCGTTACTATTGATACTACAAAAAAATATATAAATATAGCAAAATAAAGAACATGCGATTATACATGCAGAGTTATAAGTAAAAAGTTCCGGTTAAGTATATAAATTGAGAAATAGCATGACAACTGAAGCATCTTATAAACTAGTCACGCAGATTTAAAAACAGTTAAAAGATCGGACTCATTTTTAACTTCGAAGTGTTTGCTTCCTTCCTTTTGTCGAATGAAAATCTTGCCATGTTTAACCCAGCAAAATTTGAAGTTATTAGTTTTAGCTGCGTCTCGGGCGAGAAAGAACAGCCTTTTCTTTCTGGATATCAAGTTCTCAGATACAAAAATTGGTTTAGCTGGACCGCTGATTTTTAAATGTTGCGTTGTAATCTTGAATTCTTTGTTATATTTTATAGATCTACTATAATCGTTTTGTTGTTAGGATCTTTTGTCTGTATACGGTATACGTCTTTAATTTCGTTTGATTGGATTTGAAGGTTAATCAAGCTACCGGTGTCCATAACAGTCTTCAATAAGGCGCTTTTGGTTTCCGATTTGTTGACAGGCACATTGCGAATTTCTATGCACGTTGACCGGGAGCTTTGTTCAAAATGCTCAAGTTTTGTCTCTAACTTAGCGATATATGACATATTTGCTTTTCTTTCGGTTTCTAAGGATTCAACTCGTGAAGTTAATTCGTCAAATTTGGAGGACATGTGATCGATGGAGTCACGGATTTGATTAACCACAGAGTAAAGTTGTTCATACTTCTCGTCTTGTTGTACTTTGATCTGGTTTACCATTGCCTTTATATCGGACATAAAAACAGTAAGCCTATCTTCCTCATCTTCTTCCAAGCGTTTGCGCTTTACATTCAGAAAGGTTATAACCGGAGATCTATTGGCGACTGATGAATCCGTATTCGAAACAAGGCTAGTTTCTGATGCACTATGGGGTGTATAAAGGGTCGGCTGCGGTGTACTAAACGCCGTCGGAGGTGTCGCCGTCAATTGATGATCCTGAGAGGGTAGAGGTGGCGGGGAGTGTTGTAGCGGCATTTCGGGCGTCCGATTAATAACTCTAATGTACCAGGCGCGCAGCGATTACTAGGAGCTCGATGGGCACACGCAATGATAAAAGTGAAAGGTGCGTGCGGGTCAGCTTAAAATGGACGCTATCGACAGCTTCGTAATAAGTCCCTTTCCGTCCAGTATAGCTTGACCCCCGAGCTGTCATTCAAATGTTGAACGCACACAGGTGTGAAGTGTTTGCTAGCAGAGTACTGTATGTATGTGCGAAGGCGTGATGTATGTGTGCGAGATGAATCGATTGGGCGAAGTAATGTGCGTGTACTCACGACGCGTAGGATTGTGGTAATCCAGTAAACTCTTCTTTATTTATGCGCTCCTATTATTTGCACTGAATTTATTTGTGTGAATTTAATTATTTTACTTTATAAATAAAAAATAAAAATATGACTGCTTATTACACGTCTGAACTGCTCAGATATCCGAAGGGAAGGGGAAGCTAGCAAGAGATGATGTAAGTATTGGTTGATTTTTAGATACGAAGCCCCGTATGAAATATGATTCGAAATTGTATTACCCTACTAATACGACTTACTGCGCTCCGGGTCGCACTGACCTATTCGTTTGGTTCTGAATCATTCGGTGGTCTATATTCAGAGTTATTTTAGTTATTTAGTTATAATATTAGACGTCATAAGTTTGTTTCCCGTGACAAGAACGTTAGTTGTTATTTCAAGACTTTAACACATCTAAATCAGCTTCAATAACTTAAGCCAAGTACTAGCCTATTTTAATTTTTCAGCACTTTCTATAGCGTATAATGGATAACTATGCATATAATTTAAAAACGTCACATACCGACTCTATCGTTTTATTTTGATTACTTAAAAACATTAAATGTTCAACGCGACTATGTCAGAAAATTGAAAGAGGCTTTGATTGATTACTCTTTTATTTGTATCCCTCAGAAATTACATTACAAATGGTAAACCGTTTGTTGTATGGACACAAACGGTTTACCATTTGTAATGTAATTATAAAAAGGGACAAAGGATTTTTTTATTCTTATATGGAATGAAATATAACAATGGTATCGTACTTGAAACGTTTCTAAATATTATTAGATAGGTATGGTTCTAATGGTACAAAAATTAGGTAGATAAATTGAAGCATGCTTTGCTTCAGTTACCAGATTAGCGGAATTTTATTAATAAGTATTGAACATACAATGTCATTTTAGGAACACAGCTATCGTCACATGTGCACTAACTCTATGAAGTTACTCGTATTTGCGTATTAAATAGTCAATTCTCCTATTTTTATGTGTACTGCTAAGATATTTTTCATATTTTATGTAATTATCTATTTTACTACATTTTTGTTAAATATTGCGTCCCAGGGGAGATTAAATTCATATTCACGGACTAAATTATATTATGAACCACAGATTTGATCAATTTTATAGCCAATTCATTGACAGTGTAATTATTTGTTATTTAACCTAAAGCCAACAACAATGGATAATTGCATGTTCGGGACATAAAATTTATTTCAATTATTCATTCAAGCTAATTTATTCGTGAACACCAAATCAAAGGTCATTAATATTTGATTTTCAATTTTAGTATTGTTTCCTGAACCGGAGTTTCTACGTTAGCAATTTTAATACATATCTGTGCCGTCCAAAATATATCTAAATCAGAATAAAGCGGCTACAAAATCAATTGCCATTTCACAATTTCATTGCTTAATTTAGGTGGAATTAAAAGGGACCGCGCTGTTTGAAAAATGTTATTGTCGGGGGATCAAGTCTATTATTGTGTGTTGTGTTGGATATCCTCGGCATTGACCGGTATTTTGAGATGAAATTGATTCACTGGTTTGTGACTTAATTTCGTAAATAGCACGGATGACCGTGGTAGACTTTTGTTTGTTACTTAATAATAATATAAGTTGCAAACGAGTAGACGTATCGCCTGATGAAATACTAGAGGAGTCACAAGTTTAGTGCGTCCAGTCTGCATGGTATATCTAACTTTAATGTAGACAGAGTGTGGCGTCTCCTTTACAAATGATTATTATTGCAATAAAAAAAATAATATTAGAGCCAAAGCAGAAAAATGAATAAGTGTGTCTAAATTTTAACATGACTGTACATTGTGTCTAAATATAGAGTTAACTTCAAAATAGCACCAAATAATATAATACTTTATAAATTTTTCTGTTATTGGATTAAATGCTTGTCATTTTTTGCCCATCAGTTGAGTTTATATGAGGTTTTTGAAATTCACTTTTTTCGCTACTGTTTTTGTCGTTCCATCGCAATTCCCTATGGTGGACAAGAACTCGTTTAATTGTTTTTTTTTTTGGCACTCATTTTCTTTATTATTCGAGTTCTGTATCAAAATTGATCATGCAAACATCTTTTTCAGGAAATAAAACTACGAGAATCTCTATCGTTTATGCTGCATACACACTAATGTTAATGATACTTAAGTTCCCTTGATCAAAATATATAGGACTATGTTCGAAATATGCTCAAAAGATTTGAGAGTTATTTTGAAGAGAAACGTATCTAAAAAACTAGCTCGTAACATAGCTTGTGTGCCTATTTTCCACAATATCTTTGAACCTCATGAAGCGTTATATACGGAACAAATACTACTGTGTTGATTTCGCAGTTCAATGCAATAAAGGGATTGGGATCACACAATCTGCTTCCAAATTGACCGCAGCTATCGTCAGTCAGTCACTGCTACTTTGAAATCAAATAAAATCTATTCAATTTCAAAGTACTTGATTTGTTTAACGTAACATTTTTGTTTGAACAACCTTCATACATTTCAATATTAATTTCAACTCTATTCAGAACATGATTAAAACTTAAACCCAAATAATGAACCAGCGATCGATTTTGGTTACAGCTTAGCGGCATTGGAGTATTACGTCGTCATATTTGAGAATTATTGAATTGTACTAAACGATTTCTTTAATAAAGGTTTATAATAGTCAGCTTTAATTGACGGTCTCGATAATCATTCCGATGAATATACTATATACCCGCCTTTTGCAAAGCGCGAGAATTGACGAAATCACTATACTTTTAATCGTTATATAAGTGTGTATATCTTGAGTGTTTTATATATACAATGCATTAGACGGTAAAATTGTTGAATACATGTGTCTTTAAATGATTACTATGTTCTATCTTACCTAGTTTCCCAAAACCGAAACTCAACCACGCAGGTACAAAATACTAATCGAATCTTAAAGTGCATTTATCGAGGTTCCGAAAGCAGTAGCCTGATATAGTGCTTTTAATTAATTTATTGAACGTTATCTGTATTATGAGTGAAAGCAGCCAGAGTTACCGACGGCAACAGCTTTATTAAAAAAAATCCTTTATAATTATGAATGCTGAAATACCTGCGCGCTTTAGCCGTTCCAGAAAATACTTTATCCGTGAGCAGTTAGATTTTAGATAATTTTTGCTAACCTTTTTATCTACCGTTAAAAAGCAACTATTGTTACATGCAATTTTAAAAGGTATTTTGTTTAAAGTTAGGTAATTGATGTATAAAAGATTCGGGTTATAGGGAAATTCATAATTCAATCAGTGTATTGATTTTACTGTCAACCTGCGTGTCAATAATATTACCATTTTCATCAAAAACGCTGTTAATACATAATTAGTTAATGGCTTATCAATGTAGGATTACTTTTAATTTGATAAAATTTAATTAATATAATAGAGTTTAGCTCGTCTGACGGTATGTTATAAAAGTTGGTTGGGTAGCTAATCTAGAAAATAATTAAATGAGTAAACAAGGAGAATCATAATTGAGATTGAATGTAGGCATTACTAATACAATCTCAAAAGCTCTGTCTTTTGAGGTTGTATGTGCAACATCACATACAAAGCAGTGATAGTCTAGGGGAGATACGAACAGACTGCCATGCAGAAAGAATCGGGTTCGAATCCACAGCGTGCACCACTGACTTTTCAGAGTTATGTGCGTATTGAATTGTCAATTATCGCTTTACCCATACCTCGGAGAGCACATTAAGCTGTAGGTCCCGGATGTCAGGAATATTTTTGACAATCGTTATAGGGTGTCAGTTCCTTCTAAAATAACACTAGTCTCAACCATGGTATATCGCCATCCCATCGGGTTGCGAAGGTCAGACAGGCAGTCGCTCTGTCAAAAAGCTAATATTTAGCCAAATCCGGTTAGACTATTAGCCAAAGCGGACAAAATATTAGCATTGTATCAGGTTTTCGATTAAAATTATCGAAGGATACTTAGAATTATCGGTCGAAGAAAGAGTCTTCAACCTCTTTACAAAGCAATGAACCTTTGTCCGTTTATATAGCGATATAAACTGCCTCAATAATGACACAATTTGCCGAGGCATTGATCCATCACTCTCAAAAGTGCTACTATATCCACGGTCGTGACACTTTCTACAAGGAACTATACTAAAGTATTATACAATAATGTTGATCTGCAATTGCAAAATATTTTTTAATACAACATAGACAGTATATTTATTCTCTTAAAATTATTCCAAACAGTGTGTGGTGATATAAGTATTTTCATTAGATGTTACTTAGATAGTCAATCAGAATAAACTATTTCCTGGCGTAGAATAAGACTGCTGGGTAGGTACGTATGTTTGTATGTGTTAGGTACCTACCTGCTATGCAAGCTCGCGGCGATCACATATCATGAGCGGCGGCGGCGGTCAATATACTGAGCTGATTTTTAAAAGGTCTAATTACGAAAAGAAAAAGATTTAGTGTGTTATTTTTCATGTATTTGCATTCAGCTATAGTAGTATATTCACCCCTGAAAATATTTTGCAAATGCATATCAACACACTATAGACTTCCCTACGACCCAAAAATCTCTCCTTAAAACACAATGCAAAACACTACACAAATAAATTAACATTAGAATTTCAGTAAGGATAAAGATACAGTACCTACGTTGTTGTGCTATCAAGACAATAATTAAGTTCAATTTCTGTGCATCAACCTCACAAAATGATAATAACGTCCACTATATGTAAATTATAAAATCGTTTTACGATCGTAGGTGGAGGTTTACAATAATATTATTTTGCATAACGTATCGTACCATACCCAACTATTTATACCGTCCATTGTCTACAAGAATACCTTCAAACGAAGGAAATTGCAGAAACATATTTCAATGTGTTTTGAATTTCCTCTCACCACTAGTGGTTTTCAAAATATATTGAATATAGTCAAGTCGATTCATTGAAATGTACGTCTGTTGATTACAAGATACCTAAAACAGTCTAACAGGATATAACCGGCCAGAATTATCGGGAGCATCGTAAACTGCATTTCAATTGTAAAACAAACAGCACCGAATGCAACAGACAAACATAAGGAACTTCATGTTCCGCGTGTAGAATTTGCGACGACTTCAATAGACATTCAGAATAGTACTGTAACACCTTCAGTAACTACATATTGAAGTAATCTTGCGTAACGCCCATAGTTCTAAAATCACTAAGAAATAAGTGTTTGAAATTTTATCATATCAGCCGATAGACGTCTACTGTTGCACATAGGCCTCCGCGAAGGCTCTTCACATAGACTTATCATTTTAAAAGACATTTCTACGTCGGCGACGTAAAATCGCGAAGAAGTAAAATTTACGTAAATAATATGTGAGTACGTACGTACACCCCTAAATTCAAATTATACTATACCGACGATTCAGTATACGGATTTAAAATTTCGTAACTTGATATAGAGATTAATACTGTTCAGAATCTGCCTAGAAAGACTGGGAATTAATTGCAGATGGCAGTGGAAGCGTGATTTTATTCATCCATTTGTTCTAAGGCAAGGCAAAAATCGAACATACAGGGTGTCAAAAGACCCTTAACGAAAACTAAAACCCCATAATGTACCAATCATTACGAACATTTTTTACCTCTGTACCATACCTGGGAAATTACTGGTTCCGGAGACATTGAGGCCCAAAATTACTATGAAATTTTTGTAATTAGGTACAATATTGATGCATTCACCCTGCCAACCTGTTCTATAGATTTCCTATGCACCCTTGGATAAGTAGGGATTTCGAAAATTGCACGCGCGTGCCACAAGGGTGTCACAAGACATCACCAAGCCGAAGTCTACTCGTTCTGGACATCATGCCAAGTCATAATAAGCAAAAATAAAACTTGAGAAATGTTTATTTTTTCAAATAATCATATTTTTAAGCCGCAATTAAAATTGTGTGTAGTACAATTTTCGAAATACCTACTTATCCATGGGTGCATAGGACGTCCATAGAACAGGTGGGCATGGTAATTGTATCGATTTTGTACCTAATTACAAAAATTCCATAGTAGCCTCAATATCTCCTGAACCAGTAATTTCCCAGTCATGGTGCCGAAGTAAAAAATGTTCGTAATGATTGGTATAATATTGTAACGTATGAACGGTACCCGTTACAATATCGGGTTTCAGTTTTCGTTAAGGGTCTTTTTACACCCTGTATATATCACTGACTTTATCAATCGCTCACAACTTTTGCCGGGCAAATTCAATAGCGACAATTGCAAAGTTATTACACAATTTAATTCAATTCTACATATCACACACAAGACAAAACGTGTCGTCAAAGGGATTTTTTTTCCGGAAGCAAGAATTAGAATGATTTGACAGTTCATAGTGTGACCATAGTCAAAATTTACAATAGACAAAATAAAACGTTACTAAACTGATATAATCGATTTAACTTATCATAGACAATATATTATCTATTTCAAACAAATACGATACAAGTTTTATTTAAGGTTTCGGTAATTGGATAGTTTGGGTGCTGGTACGACTAGCGTGAGCGCTCGCTAGGCGAAAACCTGTTACATGTTGCTTAATACATTGACGATACTTACGGCTTTGAATAGGATTTTTTTTTTTAAATTTGGGTACTAAGCATAAATTCGTAATAAAATCGTAAGTAGTAAACAAACAATATAATCATATGGGTAGCATAATACAACAAACGCCAGTAAAACAAACTTTCGGTATACCTAGTGACTAAAACTTCAATACTATACCAGGTGGCGCATAATACAATCGAAACTGCAATGTATTACATTAGCTTTTTTTTTCAACTCGTTACGAGCCGTCTCGACTCCGCCACACAGTAGAATTGAACAATCAATCGAGTTGGGGGCTGGCGGAGGAGGTGTGTGAGGCTCTACCCTAGAGGCTTATACTCACTAAAAACACCGCGGTGTCCACTATGGTCTCGTGTTGAGGCGGGGTCTCGCGATTCGCGATTAGAATTCTTTACCGCGACCCCGCGTAATATGTTACATTAGCTGCATATTTCAATAATTTGTGAAATATGCACATGAAGCAAATAATATTATTATTACATGTCATATATTAAACTAAAAATATTTTAAAAGTCTGTAAAAACAATAAAAATATTTGGTGTTCTATAACTTTCCTTTTCATGTTCTGACCTCAGAGTAATTTAAATGAGGTTTTTTATTTGATTACTTGCAGTAGTTATCTCCGCATTTCTGACTTGGCGTAACTTTGCATGGAAGTCGTGCACAATTAAAATTTTATTACGAATATAATAAATAATCATAAAAAGTTCTATTAAGCGGGACTAATGAATGTTGGCACAATATGAACTTTTCGACGTTCCTATACTATGTAAATGTTAGAAATAGATAGGTAACTAAAACAAAAGTTTTTAAAGTAGTGCCAGTTTAAATTACACGTTGAACGTTAATAAAGTATCTGTTGTTTGTTTAACCCGTGTGATGTTGTATAACCACTCATGTGCTTTAGGTAGCTGGGGCTACCAAAGTGATTTCGCTTGTAGTGCCTCTGGTAACTGTGGCTACCAAGGGGACTACGTTCCATTTCAATCAATCAATATCAATATTTATTGGTTATACTTCGTTATGCAGCATACTTCTGTGGGTCTAAGTCCAGGATTTTATAAAAAAATATATTTCTGGTCTACAGGTTCAAAGTTTTTCTTAAAATAGGCATAAGCATTTCGCATTACCTAGTAGCGGTAAGCGGTGTATGAGGAATTAGTGCTCTATTTCAACATTAATTTTAAGCCCTTTTTGTAGGATGGCGTATACATATTAAATACTTAATTAAAAGATTGATTAATGTACTTTATAATTATAATAAACAAAACATATGTTATCGATATAGATTTCGAACAAAAAAATATTTTCGTTAACAACTTCATAGTTTGACATGTGTTTTAAGTTCCCCTATTTTTTATAATTTTAAATGGTTGTTAAATTCTTAGAAACTTCAATGAATGAGTTCTCCGTACCCTAATCTATACAAAACAGTCAATTGTTTACCAAATAACCCCTTGGGACCGTCGTAAATCAAGTTTTATTACACTAAGGCGCGCTGGCGCTCCATGTAACTTTTTGGTAAGCACTACAAGCGCTTTTTTGTTGTGACGTTAGCACGTGAGTGGATAACTAAGTGTAAATTTTATAGAAAAATTGCTGCAGTTTTTATTGGAAGATTCGCAGCTCACATGGAAAGTCAGGTCTCGACGAATTATACACATATTATCTCATATACCTTCATCATAAGACACTTCATCTTTTGACTAAAACCGTGTGCATGTCCTCTTAGAAGTTTTTGAGTTTAACAGTAAGACTGTTAAACTCAAAAACTTCTAAAAGATTGACTGCCTGACAGGGAATTTGTCATATATTTTATAACAAAATCCCTTGTCACGTATGTCTGTCTGTTCGGATACTAGATGCAGCTTACAGCTCCTCCGTGTGGTTGTTGGGTCTCCTCTCAAAATTCGCCCCTTCATATCAAATTTGTATGAAGGGGCGTTTGGGCTCTCACTATCGCGCTATTGCGACAAAAGATAGTGTATGTGTTATTCTCATGTATAAGCCGGTATTAGCCGGTATTATTATAAAGTTATGTAGTTTAAGTGCCAAAGCATATTGACGAAAAGGTCAAATTTCCTTGCTAATTAACGAGCAACTACAGCATTGTAAGGTGCATCTTTTGCTCGTTTGTACGAAATAAACTGGGGATTTCATAGTGCGGGCGGCCAAAGAATATTATTAGACAAAACACTGTAATTTAACAAAATTGTTCAACGACCACGAAATGTTCTCTCCAACGTTGTTTTAATAAGAAATATATATTTAAGCGATGTTTTTCTAATTGAAATATTTCAAGATATATATTACTGTCACAGTCTGTTATTTACGCTTTTAAATGTTTTTCATTAAGGATAATGATGATGTTATTTGCCGTTAGCAAACGAGTACATATATATTTTTTATCTCAATCATAAACGTTAATATTACAGTCAATGTTATTTACAGTCTCGATAATATGTGGAAAATTGGCGTCCTAAGATTCTATAAAATTCGTTACCATCTAATTCATTAATGAGTGACCGGTCACAAAAAGATACCTTTTCTCATCTCCTCATACATAAAGCTCTCCAGCTCCGGCTATCACAATGGTATGTGACTTCAAATAACCCGATAATGCATTACCCTTTGTGTTGCAAGAGTCAGACGAAAGTCGTGCTGTGGCAAAGCTGAAACTCATATTAGAAAGCAGACCTCTGCATTCAAGGAGAAAAACATGTACACAATCAAAATTATTTTTATATTGGTAAATTATAAACTTGCACTTGGGAGGTGGACTTTGCAAATATACAAAGTCCGTCGCGATACAGGTTTTTTTTACAATGTTATAATATGAAAATCCAGGCTAGAAACAAACAAATATTATACATTTTATATAGCACAAAGTCTTGCCTCGTGTGGGGATCGAGAAGACTCGACGCAGTAACAAGCGGCAAGGCGGCCGATTAAACCACTTTTGCCAACCGTGCAGGGTTGAGAATGATGATAATGGTAATATGGTTGTTTGTTTTATCACAAATCATATAAAGTTATAGCAAACTTAAAAAATCTGTCTTCTGACTCGTTTCATTAATTGATTAAGGTTTAAGAAAATTAAAACAGGGCGTTATGCCATCCTTTAAATAATATAAAAAGCTTGAAAATTCGTCTTTGATATCATTACTAAAACTATCTAATCCTTGATTTGATAAGTAGGCAAGCAGTACAGTTAAGTAAGCATACTTATTATCATTGGATTACCCTTTCCATCCAATTATAAGTAACCCAAGGAGCCTTTATTATAAAGAACATTTCTTTGTGTATTAAAAGTCTTTTAACATAACTAATAAAATATATTAAACATAAAGGCTAAACATCATCGGTCTTATTAATAAAAAATGCTTATTCTTCTCTTACTCCAAAGTAACACCGGGAGTAGTTTATTCTACATTAGTTATGGAATAGCTACGTGTTAATAACGGTATTAATAAATACGATTTAAGTTCGGAGTAACAATACTAATCATACACTGAGATTAAGGTATACGTTATGGCAACCCACTGATATTAAAAGTAAAAAGAATGAACAGAATGACCTGGTCGAATAAAAACTTTTTATTAAACACTTTTATTTGACAACTAGCTTTTGCCCGCGGTTTCGCGCGCGTTTAATTCGGAGTAACACAAATCTTTCTTTCTTTCAGTCTCAAGTTGTGGGAAGACACTCCTGATTATTCTAAAGACTTCAGAAACTCTATAAGATACAAAGTAGCTCGGTCAGTAGGTATTCATGACACTATATACCTAGTATTATATCTATATAATAACATCGCCTTGCATACAGTCAAATGTCAAAGCCATGTTCCAATACATGTCCAATATAATATCTAATAAATAATATCTATAAACACTTTCACGTTTATAATATTAGTAGAGAAAACTGTTTCAGCCGTTTAAGCGTAGTACTTATATAATTATTAGTTTATATATGCGAATAATGTAATCACCGTGCACAATATGACATTATATTGTATGATGTGTCAGTACTGACAGATATACGCACAGCGCACTCAATTATCATAGCGCATGCGTTCTTACTTCCAAGAGGTAAATTTGTGCCGTACTGTAAACTTCTACCCTTTGCAAGGGCAAGCGTTTGTGTTGGTTGGCAATCATCAATGAAATAATCTCTATTAATTTTAACCCACAATCATAGATTATACAGCCCACAATAATAATATTATAAAATCAGATACTAGTAAGTACTCTAACGAGCACCAAACAAATGTGAAAATATATTTGGGTTATGTATATAAATGTCAATGAAAGTTGGAAATACAATATAAATCTACGAGCTTTTGCCCGCGGCTTCGCTCGCGTAAATTCGAAGTAACACAATTCTCTCATAATAGACTGATACTTTAATAATCATTGTCGTTTAAACAAACTGTTTATACCGATAAGAAATATATCTAACTGCAAGAAGTATTTACACATGGTATACAAACTACATAGTAGATGCTCAACATGACTGTTATTCGGTGACAGTGACTTTTCTGTCTTTTTTTATTATTATAATTTCTAATACTGTCAGAAGCATTAGAAATTAACAAAATACTCGACAATCCGAATTTTGCGGATATATGTTGTTGACTCGAAATCTTTATTTTTTATGTTTTAGTATTCAGGTAAAGTTTGGATCTAGTCTACCGTACCCTATGACAAATAGATGCTCACTCCTTGCTTACTCCAGCGTTAAACCATGGGTCTCCGCGGAGTAACTTTTATTCCTGGAGTAAATTACGAATAGTTAACTCCGTCCTTACTCTTAGTTTATTAATACCATAATTGCCTAATCTTGGCTTAAGTCTTGAAGTAAAATTGTTCTGACGTTAATCCTAGTTTATTAATAATACTGCATAAGTCTGAGGCCCTAGACAGAAAGGGGCTATCTACATAATATTGAGGTCTTATGTTTACGTAGAGGTCGGACCTAATTAGGTTTTTACGTCAACGCTTTTTAGTTAAAAAGCTAGCAACGACGGCCTATGTAACCTGTCTGAAACGTCAGATAGACTAAGGTAAAACAAATAAGTACGAGTACAGTCGCAACTAAAAGTGTTTATAGCAGTAAGTATTATTGTTTTTAATATAAGAACATTAATATCCATTCGAGCATACCGGAGTGTGTTTTTGTTGTGCTTTCTGCTAACACAGGTATTACATTCACATAGCCTTTAAGTACTAATTTATAATTCTGCTTTATGTAGCTTTAATTAACCCATCATGTTTGAAAAACAAACATGCTTTTAACGCAGCTCTCATAATAGAAATAAATAATGAGGGCAACGAGCGAGCTAACTTTTTGCTCAATATTTATCCAATATCAGTCGTGAAGTCTTTAAGGATAGAGGAGCTCAACGTCATTATCCTATTTCATTCATGTTCGAAGACAGCTGGGTGAACCGACATCTTGCATCGACGGAGTCTAGTAACGAACTTAAGTGAAGTTAATGACTCCCAACTTGGCTACTCTCTTACCCGTTCGATAGAATTGCCCGGTAGAAAATTAAGCCACAATCGTTGGATGTATTCGTGTGAATTGTTCTTTTATCTGATACTTTTTCTTGTCAATGTTTTGTTTTGGCCTTATATTTACATCTTTTGTGTGAACGATAACATTTTATACGTTGGGTTGAACTTATCTTTGACCTATCTACGTTTCCATAGTAGCAATGTGCCAGTTAATGTACTGAACAAAAGATCGTTAAGTATATTAAAACATTTTGAGGTTTACTCTACCCTTACCCACTCTGAAAAATAAATTGGGAATGTGTCATGAAGACAGTTATTTTTCTTGTCGCTATTACAAGAACAGATACGTTACTACAAATTGTGTAAATTCGATCAATGATCTAAATGAAAAATAAAAAGAAGTAGATATGTTATAGGCGTACCAAAAGCAGGACGCTAAACAACAACATAGAATAACATAACTTTACGCCTTTTATCCCCGAAGGGGTAGGCAGAGGTGTATACACACCCACACTTCGCCAGTTATGTTTAGGTCCCAATGTAATAGGGGGCGAGTCTATTGCCATCTACCAGGCACATTATTAGCGAGCGATAATTAACATTTTTAATACACACATAAAATAAAATATGGAGTTATCGATATCGTGTACTGTTTCTACGGATTGAGTACGTAGGTAACGTATCTACCCTTTTCTTGTAATATCATTGAAATTCGATATAGAAATTTATCGAGCAACTGAGCAAAATTGACGGTGTAGTTTATAATTTGCGGTATTGGGCAACTTGTTATTGTGTCTCTAAATCTATCTCTAGTGCTAGAACTCCAATGATACTGGTCGTTTCGAGAACTATAATAGCTTCCAGCGATTATCGCATATAGTTTGGTTTCCATCCTTCAGAATAATCTTAGTGATGGTTATCAAATCTGAGAGTTTTGGATCGGATAAAAAAAATTGGCAAAAGACTAATATGTTCAAATATAATATAGCGGGCCTACTGAATCATCTAAATGATTTAAAACAAAAATTTACTCAACAGTTTCACCTGTATGGAAAAGCCTAGACTAGAGTCATTGAAAAGACTTTTTGTTTGTACAAGTTAGAGACATTTTGGAACATTTATTTTATGAAACAAATCGCTCTTTAATATAGAGCGAGTCCGTGCATGGTATTCCTCATCACTACCCAAAAAAACTGGGTAATTTCGTTTGTCCAATTGCTTGGGTTTTGACTGACTGGCCTCATTAGGCTTCACTCTTACATTTTATTGAAAGTGGAACCATCATTTTGCTTAGAACAGTAGAATTTCTTAGTTATTTTGAAAAATATTCTCTTAGGCATATAAATTTAGTAGCGGTATCCTTGTGGGGATCTGTCCCATGCCACTCAGTCAAAGAACAAAAGAGATGCACGCTTGTATTTACTTAAATGTGGCTTTAATTACAAATGGTTGAGACAGAAAAAAATGAAAGAGGCAATACGATAAAAAATGACACATGACATCAATTATAACTTTTTCAGTGATTATCAAATTCAAATTCAAATCATTTATTCACTGTAAATAGGGTTACATAAGATGTTTGCATTCAAATAATTATACAATGTTAAGAACAAGCCCATTTAGCCATAGTCCATTGCATGCAAATATATATTTTGCTTTTCTAGTTATAATGTGGTCAAATTAGTAAATGAGATACGTTTAAGCAATAGGGTTATAATGTTGCATCTATACCAGAACTATTTCCAATCCAGAAACTCTTTAACGGAATAAAACATTTGTTGTCGTAGCCAATTTCTCAAATCCCTTGTGAATTTTGATAAATTTTGCTCTTTTATGTACATTGGAATTTTGTTATATATTTTTACACACATAGCATAACAATTATTTTTAAAGCGTGAACTTTTTGGTATCATGTTAAGAACCAATCTGTCTGGGTTACGTATATTACTTCTATTGGTTACAATTTTGGCAAGACTAAATAAATTCTGATTTTGTTTGACGAATTTTCCGACTTCCAAAATATATAAACAAGGCGAAGGCAGTATACCTAGGTTGTCAAAATAAGAACGACAGGAAACGTCCGGCGCAATGTCACAGATAGCCCTTATACACCTCTTTTGGGCAATAAAGACCTTATGTATATCTGTGCCGTTTTCCCATATCAACAAGCCATAGGAAATGTCCGGCGCAATGTCACAGATAGCCCTTATACACCTCTTTTGGGCAATAAAGACCTTATTTATATCTGTGCCGTTTCCCCATATCAACAAGCCATATCGTAGCATAGATTCAATATATGCAAAATAGGCTATACATGCCGCATGTTTACTTGCAACCTTTGCAAGTTTGTACAGCGCAAATGAGAATCCATTTAATTTACTGCAAGTTTTTTCGTTATGTTCTTTCCAGTTGAGTTTATTATTAATAATTATACCAAGAAATGTCACTTTATCATTATTTAATAGTATATGTCCATTGTTATTAGGATTAAGAGAATTGTGTTTAAAATTATTGAAATTAATTAAATTTGTTTTTGAGATGTTAATTTGTAAATTATTATTGTTCAACCAATTTATAACTAATGTCAGTGTATCATTAATGTTAGTTTCATGCTGTGCAATTGTCATGTCTTTATTAGTAGTTATTATAATTGAAATGTCATCTTCAAATAGTATTGTTTTATGATGCGTAATGTCAGGTAAATCATTGATATATATATATATATATATATATATATATATATATATATATATATATATATATATATCAAAAACAAAAGAAGACCAAGCACGCTCCCTTGTGGAACTCCAAATTTATTATTTTCACAATCAGACCTATATGATTGAACGGATCCTTTTTCGTTGGGTTGGCGATTTCTACGCATTAGCGTCTATTTCCTAGATAAGTTTGCAGCCAATTTAGGGCTTGTCCTCGAATACCGTTGTTTTCTAGTTTTTTTAACAGTAGACTATGAGAAACAAAATCAAACGCTTTAGACATATCTAAGAAAGCAACTGTTGTGTATTTTTATCGTTAAGTTTTTATAATATGTTGCTTACTAAAGCAAAGGTCGCACCTGTTGTAGATTTACTTTTTTGAGAACCATATTGATTATTTTTTATAATATCATGTTTATTAAAAAAGGATGTTAATTTATCATGCATAACCTTTTCAAATATTTTGGAGATAACTGGAAGTAATGTGATTGGTCTATAATTGCACATGTTACTCCTATTACCTTTTTTATACAAAGGTCTGACCACCGATAGTTTAAGCTTTTCCGGAAAGCAGCCTGTTTCTACTGACAAATAAACTAGAAAAGTAAGTATTGGGCTGAGTTCATGACTACATGCTTTTATTATCTTGGGACATACAGAATCATACCCTTCAGAAGAAGTGTTTGCAAGAGACATTATGGTTTTTGTTATATAAGTTTCATCTATTGGTGATAGGAAAATAGAATGTGGCTGCCCATTTTTTAAGTGTGTGTTAGGAAGTGTGTTATTAATTTGATAAGTAGATGAAATAAAGTGTTTATTAAAACAAGTTGCTATTTCTAGAGGGTCTGTAGTTTTTATGTTATCCGCTTGACCGCTAGCGCCAATTCGCCGAATTCACTCGACCACTCACGTTCTAAACAAAATGTCGCGCCACCGCTCGCCAGATGGGTGCGCTAACATAAACATTTATTGTTGATAAGTCGGTAACATGAGTAAGTTGAAGTGATGTTTTTCTTCAACCTTATACATTTATAAGGTTGAAGAAAATCATCACTTCAACTTTCAAGAGTCATTATTCTTTCAAGTCGTATGAATTCTTTGTTGATATTTACTTTCTAATTTATTATACTTAGCAGCGAACATTGACTATCGTTGAAAAAAACATTTTGTGAATTTAAAACATTACGTAATAGAAAGAAACAGTAAATTCAGACCGAGTATAGCGCTGTAACCAAAAAAGGAAAATAGTCACTTGTGCGCGGTCTACGGAATTTCTAAAAAGGGAGAATAGTCACTTGTGCGCGGTCAAGCGGTTATGTTCATTTAGTATATTTGTTATATAATTATGGTTCTGAGAAGAGTCAGTTTCAGTTTTGATAACCTTGCAGGTTGCTTTGCAAGTATTTTTCCTATTTATTATATAATTTTGAATGCAATTTTTTTTAGCACAATTAATACATCTTTTTAGTAATTTATTATAATTCAAATAGTTCTCCTTATCTATTTTTGAGCCATTGAGTAGTATTTATATCTCAATTTTCTTTTAATTTTGCTGCTTAACTTTAGACCTTTTGATAACTAAGTGATTCTTTCAGTTAGATTTATTCTTACTTTATTAATAGGAAAGCAAAGTTAGTAAAGCAAATAAAAGAAATCATAAAATTCGTTAAATGCTGTATTTAAATCAGTTTGTTTATAGAGGTGCAAGTATTGTAAGCTAGTCAGATATTGTTTAAACTTGATTGTATTTTCAGTACTATAGCATCTCTTAAAGATATAAAGATTTTTTCTTTGTGCTCCACATGGACATGTAAGGATTTGAGCAGTGTTATGATCAGATAACCATAATTCTAGGACTGAACCTGAAGCATTGGTAATATTGCTTAAAATCAAATCCAGACAAGATTTACCCCTAGTTGCATTAATTATATTTGAAATTAAATTATATTTTGGAATGGTCAAGCATGTTTATATTTAAGTCATCAGTAATAATTATTTTATTTTTTGAATGTGTAGTCAAGTATTTATAAAGCATTAAATCTAATTTGTCAAGAAAATAATTTAGATGAGTACTCTTTTTTGAAGGTATTCTGTAAATGCAAATTGTTATGATATTGTTTTTAATAGTTTGATAGCACTAAGTTCAAAATGATGAATTGATGTAAATTCATCAAAACAGGTTATTTTTTTATAAGCGATGCCCTTCTTTACCAATATGCATGTACCACCTCTTTTATGCTGCCTACTATAAAAGGATGCAAGTTCATAGTTTACAATATTTATAGATTTTTCGGTGCCTAATTTGACAAAGGTTTCAGAGAAGCACAGTATGTCAGGTATACATTTATTCCTAATTTCCTTTAAAGTTATTTCTAATAGTTCCTTTTTACGGATTAAGCCATGAATGTTTTGGTGGAATAATGTCAGAGTGTCTATTTGCTTAGGTGCGAAAAAAATTACATTCATTATCTGTCTGTGTTGTTGAATTCAATAACATTTGAGTCTGGTTGTTGCAGGGATTATTAGTAATTGTATTTTGTTTATTGTTACATTTGTTACTAATTTGAAAGTAGTACGGTATTGTCCCTTTTTTATTACGCATTTATGTTGCATTGTTGCATTTTCATTTACTACACTGTGTGCCTTAGTTTTATTAATGTGCAATTTTATGTTTGCTGGTAACAAGTATTCTAACTGATAAAGCTTAAAGTTAATGTGGGTATTTATTTTGTTACATAAATGATTGACATATCCATAACGATTTTCACAATAATAGTTATGATCAATTACAGTACAATTTTCTACATGGCTAGTCCACACCTTCAGACATTTATTTAACACTAGCTTTTGCCCGCGGCTTCGCTCACGTTAAATTCGGTGTAACACAAAACTCCTTCAGCTTTCGATAGTAATTTTCGTTTTAATTCTGTTCATAGGAACTAATAAGAAATAGAACCGCAAGAAGTATTTATAACATTTTTGAAAACAGTATTTTTAGAGTTCCGTAGTCAAAAATTGCTAAACATGGAATCCAAATGGCATCCTTATTGACGCGCTGTGTCTGTCAGTCTATCCGTATATCATAGCCACTTTATGCCGAAACTATTCAGTTTACACATTTTAAAATTGGTAGCTAGATGTATTCTGTGAACCGCTTTACGACATTATAGAAAATAAAAAATATTGAATATTAAGGTTTTACATACATGGAACTGATGTAGAAAATGGGTTTTTAAAAATTATATTGAGGTTCCTAAAACCATTGTTTCTCGAAGTCAATCGCTTGAAAGATAATACGGTTCCAAAGTGGTAAAATGGGTGTGTGTGACTAACCCCTCTAACTTTTAAAGTAAGAGAGGGACAAATCTATAAAAATACATGCTGTAGATCGTTATAAAAACCTTCAACGAAAATTTTTAATTTATAATAAATAAGCAGTTTTTGAAATAAAGCACATCTTAAAAACCGCAAATATAGCTTTATCGTTTATACAAATACTATTAATATTTAGTCGAAGATAATGGCTATGGTAAGTCGATACCACCACTACGGAAGCGTTCATAGCGAATAGCTTTTATAATGTTTCCTCCTAGGTGTTACTCGTTTGCCATTACAAAGCTTTGGTGCATTAATATTCCGCATTAACAGGACTGGAACACCAACGATCAGTCTCAAGTTGCGTGAAGGTACTCCATACTCCTGATAATTGTAAGGAGCTCAGACACTCTATGGGGAACGAAGAAACATGGCCAGTATTCATGACATTATCTACCGAAATACAGTCAAATGTCAAAGCCATGGTCCGATATATCTCTATATACACTTTCGCATTTATGAGTAGAGAATATTGGTTCAGCCGGTTTAGCGTGAAATTGGTACATCTTCGCACTTATACCTTATATTAGTAGGTATTAGCCAAGGCTTTTTCAATAACTATTAGTTTATATAAGTAAGCGAACAAAGTAATGACAGTGCACCATATGACAATGTATAATGTGACAGTACTGACAGATAGCACATGCGCAGTATTCAATTATTACAGCGCATACGTTCTTACTGTCAATAGGTAGAAGGTTTGTCCCTATAAACTTCGACCCTCTCCAAAATCCCTCCCAGATTATGTTTTGCATTTCATTGTATCCTATGTGTTTTTCCTGGTTTTGAGCTACCAACCCACCAATTTTCACCTAAATCAGTTCAGCCGTTCTTAAGTTACAAATAGTGTAACTAACACGATTTTCTTTTATATATAGATTAGCAGGGATAGTAGGGATATCATAAGAGACTTTCTTTATACACAACATTATCTAACTGTTTTACCACCTTCATGTAGGACATGTAAATTATTTTTACGGCTTACTTGTGAGCATGCCACATATAACTGACCATGTGGAAAAACAACATGTTCGGGGGTCGATTCCAGCTGTTTCAAGTCTGTCCCTGCGATTTATTTAGGAAATACACACAGGGCTACGAATATCCAGCCCTGCCGAAAGTAAGATAGCCCCGTTGAGTTACTCAAGAGGTATCTGAATTCAGGCCTCAGTCTCCGACCCACGGATTCCCACGTACGTGAGGTGTTGGAATTTGGGAATAATGAGACACCTGTATAAGTACAGAACACGAACGAACGAAAGAAATCAAAGAAACACATCCACATTCATTATTCAAAAGAAACGACGAAGACACCAGTCCGACGAAAACGAAAGAAAATTAATCAAGAACCTCATCAATCCACGGAGAATCTTAACACCGCCATTCAGAAAACGCCATCTATGTTTACACACACGAATTGACCGAGATAGAAAATAAAAATTATGGACTAATCGACAATTTGTTGAAAAAAGGATCTATAGTTATTGTTTTTATCATTTAAAATGAAATGAAATGATTATATAACTATTATGTAAACATAATAATTTGAAATAAATGAGATTGACCGTTTAAATTAAGTGGACATTGTAATAAATTTTGACACAGATACTTTTTGTTTATGAAAGTGCCGTGTACTCTATTATTTTTTTTAAGAACAGAAAGATACCCGACACATAACTATTGCCTTTTTTGCAAGGAAAATTTAATTTGCTAGGAAATTATTTGAAAATAATGACATCTATCAGTCGGTAAATAGCCATAAAACACTTTGAAGGTACCTATTTAGACTAACTATAATTTTACTAACAAACTTTTAATGATCATAGATGGCATCACATATATAGCCAGTTTTGGATGATCCCTGTTTTGTTTGGGACTACGTACAAAGGAGAGGTCAAGCTGTACACTGAAAACCACTCAACCGATTGTGATGTTACATATACTATTTTATAGGTTTGAGTATCCTTTGTACATGAGTGTAAGTTTTATTGAAATCAATTTCGCCATTTCAGAGATCTTTAGCAACATAGGGAAAGACGTCGAACAGACAGACAGACATAAATTCTAAAAATTAACAAGTATTGCTTTTTAGCATTTTCCTAGATTTTTTAGCTAATTTTCGTCAAAACATCTTTAATGTACAGACATTTTCACCTCTACAGTTTTATTATAGTTATATATTTAACATTATACTCATTCAAGTAACGGCTATAGAATATTGGAGCTATATAAACATGTTCTTTATGTAATTTATTTATAATTATACTTAAGTTAAAATGTAATTTTTGTGTGTTATTATTATTACTACCTATACAAATTATTACAATGTCATCTTTGGTTAATTTTTCTGCAATAGTGTCACATTTTGATATAAATTCATTGCTACTGGCAACCGTTAATATAAATGCAGTCGGTGCACAGATATCTTTCCAGTTACCTTTCCTTGTTTTCAATAACGACGCTGATAATCCCTTTATTTGTTCGTCTCCTATTATAATAATTTTGTGTCGTCTATTGTCAGCTACGCCATCTAGGTTGACATCCTTGTAACTAATCGTGGGTGAGGCATCGTCCTTGGTATTATTATTATCGTTGCGTCTATTATTAATTAGTTCCTGGCTATTATCGCTAGATAGCGTTACTGCATGGTGTTGTTGCACTGCCAACTTATGTTGTTGGTTCAGTGTGTCGTTTTTATTTGTCTACGCACTGTTATCCGGATTTAAACGATAGATTAAAAACAAAAGATTTATTTCGTTTAATGTAATGTTAAGGATTATTTATAAAAATAGACGAGTTCGGTAGACGTCTTGAACGTTTAGGGATTAGTGACCGACTGTCTGAAAGTGGACATCATACTACAGATTAGAACGCGGATTGCTGACCAAGCATTTGGTCAGCACAGGGTAAGCACAAAAACATACATTTTAGGGATATAACAACCCCCCCAACAAGAGGAAACTTACACATTTCAGTGCTAAGTTTTAGGAATCTATTCTAATTCGCGGAATTGGTATTTGTTCCAATTCCTGACTATCGTCTGTTGCTATTCCGGAATCTGTTATATTAATTTGTTTACGTTTGGGACATTTACTGAATCCGTTTAAGAACTTATACAATACAATGATTATAATTATAATAGTCACAAAGATAGTCATTATAGGATAGTAAGACTTATATTCTATCAGCGGGCTAGGTTTATTTATAATTTCGTCGATATCTGTCATGAACTGATTGTTTGTAAATACTTGTGATTTTATCTAAGTTTGCATTGAAAAGTTTTACAGGCTCTAATTTTGGTTTAAGTAAACTAAATTTATCATTATCACAACAAGGGTCATCAATTAAATTAAAATCTGATAATATTGGTTTTATCGTTATCGTAATGTTAGATTTAGTTATAAATTCTTTATTATTACTGTAAGCTTTGCAATTTGATTTTAGGTTCAATATTCCTGTACCCAAAAGTTTGTACTCTGATGTAGTTGTCTGACACTCGACCATAAGTTTAAGAGGTTCAGTTTCAACGAATAGCCATCTATTACCTTTCAATTCTTGCCAGATATCATTTTGTCCGAAAATTAATTTGGTTTTACATTGAAGTGGTAATTTAATAGGTATTTTACATAGCATTTCTGTTTCACAAATCGGAGAATTTTGAATTTAGTGTATATTTATATCATTACATATGAATATTTAGTTGCCCGCTATAATAAATTTTCTTAAATCACTAAACATATATATGTATTCTTATCACTACTTATAGCTACATATTTACAATCAGGTAACACCATTGCATAAGAATTTGGTTGCTGGTTGTCATGTGAAATTGGTATAGGTATCGGTTTAAATAAACTATATTCTATTCTATTGACTAAGGGTATTTTTATAATGTATACTATTTTATTATTTACATAGATACATGACAGTTTGGCTTCATCAATTATAGTATGTATATTATTAAGACTTAAGCTGACAGGTAGTTCTTTATGTTTATCTAAGTGTCTAATATTGTCTACTAGTTCATCATACAGTTGTTTAGGTGTTAACACAGATGGATGTATAGAATGACTTTTTGTAAACATTATAGCATTAACAACATTTTCGATTCTGAATGACAAAGTAAGTAAAGAAGATGATAATTCATTAAATATTTTATTTAGTTTAATTTCGGTATACAATTTTGAATTTATTTCAGATGCGTTTTTAAAACTTATGACCAATGAATCAATAGCGTCATTTAAACGGGCCTCATTAATATTTATTATTTTTAATGTTTCAATGTAATGGTGTTATGCTGTATTTGTCATTAAAACATTATCCTTTACTAAGGATGCCAATTCTTTATTACTATCATTTAAAGTTTGAATGGCGTTATTGTATTTCATCGCATCATCTTCATCCATCCTTCCTATAATTTGTTTGAACATAGTACCAATTCCAGCAAACCATGGTGACCTTTTCTCTCTTTCAGTAATGAGATGAGAGATGGCACTGTAGTCTCTTAGAATACTATCAAGACGTGGCACTAAGGGTTGAAGAAAGTTATGGCATTTAGAAACATTCAACTCATTTTGTTGGCAAATGAATCTAGCAGTTCCTAAAACAGTTTTAATATTATCAATATGCGGTTTCATATACCCAATGTCAATAATGAACAATAATGAACTAAAACATGTAGTTATTCGTTAGAAATTTTAACGGTGCCTGAGGTTTCAAAATAGATGCCTTGGGCTTTTGTCTATCTGTTGTATAACATCTGCAACAAGAACGCAGATGCTCGTTGCGGCAATTCTGAAAGGCGACATATTCTATCACTTAATCTAATAATGTAAAACTTCTATATTAAATAATATAAAAGTTAATTGTATAGTTAGATAGTAAAATGTAAAATAAAAGTGTATATCTGCTAGTAAAATAAAATAAAAGTTTATCATTCTACGTTGACTTCTGCCAACTTAATCTCATCGTAATGATACTTTACGTGTCTACGATTCATGAGTAAAGTTAGGGTATTGTTGCCATTTATACGAACAACCTTAAAGTGGCCTTTCCAAATAGGTGATAATGCTTTACGTAGACGTAAATGATTCTTCGCATAAACCATATCTCCAGCTTTGTATTGGACTGGTTTCATATGTTTATCATAATAGGTTTTTGAAATAGTTTTAGATTTCAAAATGTTTTCTATAGCTTTCTCACGGGAAAGTTTCAATCGTTGCTGTAAAACTCTAACGTAAGTATTATAACTAGGTTCCAAAGGGGTTTCATATATTGAGGATGGGATAGAGGCTTTATGACCAAATAATAGCTCGTAAGGGGTGAAATGAGTAGTTGAGTGAATAGTTGTATTATAAGTGAGCATTGCAGTATAGACAAATCTAGGCCAGTTGGTTTGGTTATCATTTATGAAAGATTTAAGGTACTCTTTTAAAGTGGCTTCTTTCCAGTGCCCCTTGAGTATGCGGATGATAAGGGGTAGACCAAAGTTGCTTTACTTTCAGAAATGTGCATGTTTGCTTGAACAATTCGGCCGTGAAATTAGTTCCTTGATCGGTTAAGATGGTCTTTGGAATACCGAATTGAGCAATTAAATGAACGAGGCATTCAGCAGTTTCTTCTGTGGTTGCATTTGAAATTGGATAAGCTGCCGAATATTTTGTGAGATCATCTTGCAATGTTAAAATGAACTTTAATCTGGCATTGTCAGCCTCGGGTAGGGGGCCCACAATATCTAAAGCCACTCGCTCAAAAGGCTGTGTCGAAGTTGTGGTGATTTGCATGGGAGCGTGGTTAGTTTTGCGCAAAGCTTTGTTAGTCTGACACAATTCACACTTGCGGATATAATTTTCAATATCACTGCGCATATTTTGCCACTAGTACTTTTCGTGGATTCTGCCTAACATTCTATTCGACTCTAGGTGACCCGCAATTGGGAGATCATGATTTTCTCTTAGAATTCTTATAATTTCGCTCATAGAAGGATATATTACGGTATTTTTATAAATATTAATCGTTATGTTAGTGTCATGAAATAGGTACATAATTATATTATATATTTTCATAAAAGTATGAGAGTCAAAAGGATTTCGGAAGTCTGAGATACTAAATTCGTTGACATTTTGTGATATTAACTGTTTTTTTAACATATTCAAACTTTTAAAAATATCTTCATAACTATTGGAATCGTAGTGATATACTTTAACAAAGAGAAAGTAATAGGTGATACTATGTTTCTCAAATTTTAATTATGAATAGAGTGTTCTTTCTCTAGATAGAAATTCTTTAGAATCAGAAAGTTTACTAAGAACATCTATGACGTAATGGTTTGACTCATCTAAATCAATAGATGTCGGTATGACGATGCATTTAGATTTAGTTTTAAGCAAATTTTCATTATATTCTTGTATCTTGGTATTAAATATAATTGACTTGTTATTTATACTCTTTAAGCATTTAGAATATGTATCATGATTAATATTAATGGTTTCATTGGATGGTGGGGTAGGAATATAAAAATCTTCTGGGAGTTCTACGTCCTCTGGTATTTCAAAGTCATCGGGTAGTTCGAGTATTTCAGGTAAGTCGGGGTTTTCTCTAATTATAATTTCAGGACTTAAAGGAGGAGGAGGACGTTCACGCTCTCTACTAACTACGGGTTCTTCGACAGGTAAGTCATCAGGATTTTCAGGATCAGGCTGGGATGGAACATTATCAGGTATAGTATTATCATTTTGTTGGACTGGATTTACTACATATCGCGAGAGGGCATCGGCGTTTGTATTAATTTTACCCTTCTAATATTGGATTTCATAATCATACTCCTCTAACTTTAAACGCCATCGTATTAGGCGAGATCCGGGGTCTTTACAATTGAACAGCCAGTTAAGAGGTTTATGGTCGGTTATAATTTTAAATCGACGGCCAAAATGATATGGGCGAAATACCTTGGTGCCGTGGAAGATAGCTAGACACTCTTTCTCAGTGACACTATAATTGCATTCAGCTTTATTTAGTGTCCTTGAGGCATAGGCAATAGATCTGTATCGAATCTGGTCTGGTAGGTCTGTCTTTTCCGACTTCTTCTTGAGATAATATTGATTAATGATAAGACAGAAATTGCACAATTAGAAGCATCACAAGTTAAAATGAAGGGTTTTGTGAAATCGGGATATATAAGTACTGGGGCTGTAACTAATCTATCTTTGAGCTGTTCAAAAGCTAATTGGTGACTTAATAGTCAACAATTAGCCCATTTATCTGGACTAATGTCCAGATAAATGGGAGATCCTTTTTAGAAGAGCTGTAAGGTATTTACCAAATTTAGAAAATTCGGATATAAAGCGTCTGTAATATGAGGCTAGCCCAAGAAAAGACTTTATGTCTTTTGGATATTTAGGGATAGGAAATTGTACTACGGCTTTTATCTTTTCGGGGTTAGGTTTGAGTCCTTCGTCGCTAATAATGTGACCTAGGTAAGCTACTTCTTTTCTGAGAAATTCGGATTTTTCTGGCTGCAATTTTAGTTTATAGGTTCTCAATCTTTCAAAACCTAAAGCGATCTTTTCGATGCTCGAAATCAAGGAATGTGAATATATAACAATATCATCGAGGTACACAAAGCAGTGTGTACCTTGTAATCCCGATAGTACAGCATTCATTGTTCTTTGAAACGTTGCAGGGGCATTTTTCAAACCAAACGGCATCCTGTTGAATTAAAAATGACCGTCTGGAACGCTAAATGTGGTTTTAGGGCTATCAGCGGGATCCATTCACACCTGATGGAATCCAGATGACAGGTCTAATGTTGAGAAATATTTGCTTTGACCTAGCTGATCTAATATCTCGCTAATTTGAGGAATCGGGTAAGTTTCACCAACTGTATTGTCATTTAACTTACGGTAGTCTATGACAATTCGCCACTATCTCTGCCCGGATGAGTCTGTCTTCTTTGGAAATATCCAAATTGGAGAAGACCATGGGGATTTGGAGGATTTAATTATATTTTCGTTTAACATTTTATTAATTTGGGTCTTGACCCCATTTTTATGAATTTCGGGGAATCTGTAAGATTTTACACTTATAGGTGGGGAAGATGTTGTTTTAATTTCATGTTTGATAATATCTGTGCAGGTCAATTGATCTCCTGGTAAATGAAATACATCTGCATACTGACTACATATATCTTTCAGAAGTTCTGATTCTTCTTCATTGAGGTGAGACATACGTAAGGGGTCAAATAGCTTCTGTGTTCTTTCGATACTATTATTAACGTCATTGTTATTTGGATTGGCATAAGCATTAAATTGTTGATTATAATCAATAGGATGTAAGGTAAGTAACAAATTAGAATTTATTTAAACTGGTTCATCAGAGGTGTTAAGTACTGTAAGGTTAACTCTGTTGTTAGTTTTAACTTTAACCAGGCAGTTGGATATTAAAATAGAGTTTGATATATGTTGACCAAATATAATCCCTTCCTTAAGTTCGGGATTTTTAACTGAGCACTCAATTACCTTTTCAGTGCGAGATTCGACCTTATAGGAAGGTTTATCAAATGATAATTTAATATTGGTATCATTTATTTCAAGAGATTCTAAATTATAATTTTATTAATTCGGTATCCATGTTGCATGAATAGGTCATTACCTATTATGCCATCATACGGTAAATTAATGTTGTCAAAAACATGGAAGGTATGTAGTAGTTTTACTTGTGGGTTAAATTGTAATTGTAACATTAGGCTGCCTATGCTTTTCATAGGATCATTTTTTGAATCTATTCCTTTAATTTTAATATCGTTTTCATTTCGCGTTATTTTCTTACTAATACAATTATTTTTAAGGATACAGATGGATGCACCGGAGTCAATGAGAAAGGTAAGTGGGTTTTGATTTATAGGTGTTTGAATTTTGACATAAGGTAAGTATCTGTTGTGAGTAACAAGTTCATAGATCTGTGCAGATTTCAATGGATTAGGGTGACCTTGAGTTTGGGGCTGGTTACCCTGTCCATTGGTCGATCTGATTGGATGACCTTGAGTTTGGGGCTGGATACTATTTCCAACGAATTAGGCAATGGACCGGCCATTGGTCAATTCGTTGGAAATAGTATCGACTTGGGTAATGGGGAATTGCGCCGCGCAATACCTAGACGGGACATTTATTAGTTTAAATTATTATCAACGCATTCATCCACTTCATCTTTACTATTTTCTTCATCAGTTTCAGCAAAATTCACACGTGGATAAGGTTTAGAGGTAGAAGGTTGCATTGGGGTAAACGGTTGAGGGCCATTAGAGAATCTTTTATTATTATATTCACGTAATTTGCAGTTTTCAAGAAGGCGACCCTGCTTCTTGCAATATCTGCGAAACATTGAATCGCGAGAAGAAGATGTGTTTTGGTAGTTATTATTAGGTTTATGTTTGTGGGACGCGGCTATAAGAGTCATTTCTTTTATTAAAAGGTTCAGTAGTTTTTGTTTTGTTAAAGTTTAGGGAAGTGTTACGGAAAGAAAACTGTTGTATTTTCTCCTCTGATATGGCGCAGTTTATTGCGTCATTCAGGCTTTTAGGATCTCTACTTCTGACTAGGTTCGCTATTCTAGGATGCAATCCTAAAGTGAAAGTATGGAAGGCAAGATCTTCTCATCTTTATCCACTTGTGACTTGTATTTTTCAATTTGTTTAGCCTGATTGTTGTTTTCGGTTATTAGATTTTCAGTTTCGTTTTCTGCTATCTGTAATTTTTCTTCGAGTGCCTGCAGTTTTTTTCTCATCATGCTTATGTCGTCTATAGTTATATTTGTGTGAAAGTCAGGCAAACTTCTGTTTAAATCATGTGTTGAGTTCGATGATAAACTTTGAATATCGTCATCCGAGTTTTCTGATAGGCTATTAAATGAGTTATGTATTGGGATGTTATATTTACTTCAGTTTCGCATGGTCACATTCATTCTACTCGTTTCCGTATGAGATGAATGGCAAAATCTCGTAACTGGAGTTGTACTATTCCTAACCTGTATATTTTCTCGAGTTGGTTCGGTAGCCATATCATGAACGTAGTGCCCTCTCGTTTAAAATGTTGCCAGTTTTTATGCTGCTAATTAATGACAATCGAGAGAATCGATAATAGTTTTTACTATTTTGTGTAGATATCGTTGTCCTCAACAATTTTCTTTCTGACAGGATAATGATTTGGCGGAATTTGAATGTTATGACTAGTCTTTAGTCCTTTACGAATATTTGTTACTTTTCTTATTTATTGCATTTCACTTCGATTGTATGTAATTCTCATTAAGTATTCAATGATTTGTTGTGTTCACGCACTTTTCACTGTCATTAAATTGTTTGTTGTTGTTTAAAAATACTTGCAAATTACTTGACACGTATGTACGTCACAAGTAGTCTTTATTTAAACATTCTTATCTCAGTCAGAAAGGGCTAGTCAAGGAGTTGGAATGATTCTGTCGGATAGGATGAATGAGTGTGTGAAAGAATATGAATATGTTAACTCCAGGCTTCTTTGGATGCGTTTACGACTTAGCTTAATTAAAGTCTTCATTGTTTGTGCTTATGCTCCGGACATGTCCAAACCAGTGAAAGTCAGGCAGGAATTTTGGGATTAGGTCAGAGATGTGCTTGCTAGGTGCGAGAATAATGAAAGAATAATTATGTTAGTTGATTTTAATGGATGGGTGGGTGTGTATCGTGATGGATATTAAAGAGTGCTAGGGCGATTTGGTGACGACAGAGTGAATGAAAATGGTGAATGTTTGTTGGATATATGTATGGAGAGAAAGCTAGTGGTGACAAACACTATGTTTAGTCATAAGAGGATTAACATGTATACATGGCAAAGGCAGACAGAAAGAAGTATGATAGATTTTGTTGTGATTTTGTGTTGAAAGCGAAAGTAAAAGATACAAGAGTGTACCGAGGCATAAATGTGGGTACTGATCATTTTTTGGTAGTCAGTCGTATAGCTGGTCTAACTTCTAAGTGGCATCATCGCCCTCGCATACACTTACCTGTCATAGAAAGAGTGAAAGTTGAAAGATTTGAAGAAGAGGATGTACGTAGTCAGTATAAGGAGGCATTGGAAGAACGGCTTAAAGAATTGTTTGAGGAAGATGATTGCGAGATAGAAGAATTTTGGAAGGAGTTTAAGAATGGAGTGATAGATACAGCAACACACGTATGTGGCGTAAGTAAGAGGAAGCATGTTAAAAGGATATGTAATGAATGGTGGGATCAGGACGTAAGTGGTGTGATCGCGGAAAAACGTAAAGCATGGGTGGACTTGCTGGCCATAAGAGCCAATAAAAGGATACAAGGTAGTGTGAATGACAATGCGAGGATTGTAAAAAAAAAGTATGACAGGTTGAAATATAAAGTAAAAGAGACAGTGAGAAGAAAGAAAGAAGAATGTAAGGATAAGTTTGATAGGAAATTTGCTAACAATTTTCGGGCCAATATTAAATTATTCTGGCACTTGGTCAGAACAGCCCGAGGCAATTCGTCAGGAGACTCGAAGGTTGGGGTGATAAGGGATATGAACGGAAATATTATTAGAGAGCATGGAGATGTTCTGAATCAGTGGAAGGTATATTTTGAAAATTTGTTTGAACAAGGAGAAAGTGTTACCAGTAGCGGATGAGGAACATGATAGTGAAAATAATATAAGTATGGAAGAGATAAGGTATGCATTGAAAAGTATGAAAGCGGGTAAAGCTGCGGGATATGACAGGATATCTGCTGAAATGCTCAAGGTAGGCGAAGGCGTCACGGCAAGCCTGCTGTACCTGCTTTTTAACAAATGTTGGCGGTCCGGTCGAGTACCAGGTGACTGAAACAAGGCAGTAATTGTGCCACTTTACAAGGGCAAAGGGTCTCAACAAGAATGCAAAAATTACCGCGGTATAAGCGTACTGAGTGTTGTTGGCAAATTGTATGCAAAGATACTGATCGAAAGAATTATTTCTGAAACGGATAGTAAGATTTGGGATGTACAAGCGGGATTTAGAAAGGGCATGGGATGTACGGATCAAGACTTTTCCTTAAGGTGCATTGCAGAGAAAATCTTAATGAAACACCAGAAGGTTTTCTGCGCCTTTATTGACTTGAAAAAGGCTTACGATCGAGTGGTGAGGGATGAACTTTGGTCAACACTTTCCGTGTATGGAGTGAGCAGCAGTCTGATACGGGCACTTATATAGGATTCAAGTGCCTGTGTCAGAATAAACGGGGCCTACACGGACTGGTTTAACATTGATCGTGGTGTTAGACAGGGATGTGTAGCGTCTCCTTGGCTGTTCAATCTATTCATGGATAGTTGTTTGACTGATTTGAAAGAGTCTGAATGTGGTTTAAGAATGGGTGAATCTGTGTTTAAGACCCTGCTGTACGCTGACGATCAGGTTTTTTTTGCGTCGTCAGCGTCTGATTTACAGCAGATGGTCACCGTAATTAATGAGGCATATAAGAAGAAGGGCATGAAAGTGAATGTAAGCAAGACCAAGGTCATGGTCATAGAGAAGGAAGCTAGTGTAACTGAATGTAACATAATGATAGGAGATGAAAAAGTGGAACAAGTGAATGAGTTTGTCTATTTAGGGTCATTGTTTACAAGAGATGGAAAATGTGAGGGCGATATTGAAAGGAGAGTGAAAGCAGAAATGAATGGATATGTCGGTAGAAGACGCCCAAGACGGACTTATGCCGACCAAATTATTGACGTACTGCGGAAGGGCCAAATCAAAAGTACTCGTAACCGACGAGCATGCATGACGAGGTTAATGAATGTCGAAGAAACGAAAGAGGTATGTTTGAACCGGAGCGTTTGGCGTTCCATAGTCTCTGCCTACCCCAATGGGAGACAGGCGTGACGTTTAGATAGATAGAGATAGATCTTATCACAGTTTTAGCATTGTTTCGATTGTTTTTTACTATATATTTACTTCTATGGCACTTTTATTTAATTATAATGATATATATTATTTATTTGGAATAAAATTTTCAAGAGCGTCACGAACAACGTATTTACTTCAACACGCCCTCTAGCGGAAATGAAAAATATCAAATCATAATCACTGATTCTATTTGATTATGAAAAGAATTCGAATTCCGGGTCTTCTCACGATTCTCCTAGGGGAACCGGGGGGAAACTGATACAGGTGGTGTCCTGTCTCAATAGTGTCAGCCGCCGCCTGCAACTGCAGACAGGTCACGGGGGTGTGGTCCTTGCCACTGGCGTCGTATCCGGGCGTTTGGTCCCGGTGTACTTCACGCCGCTAGCGAGACCTAACTCCACCGGCAGTATTCCCACGTCCGGTGAGCGGTCTACGAGCCAGCGGCGGCTTGTTCGGTGGGGGCTTCGCTTACGTTGGCGAGGTCGAGCTTGCCGGGGGGGGGGCTCCCGACAAGCGCCCGTCAGCCGACGTGAGCGAGCTGGAGTCAGTTCGGTGTGGTTGCTGCGGGCATTCAGGTCCCGTGGCAGTGGTCGGTGGGCGCCCATGGTATGGTGCCAGCTCCCGCAGGTGGTGGAAGGATGACCCGTCAGCGCGGGCGAACATGTTCGTGCTCAGGCGACCGATGAAGTCGTCGAGGCTCTCCATACGTAGGTCCCTGGAGATGACGTCGTTCCTCACGTAGCGAGGGGCGTCTTCAACGGCGCGTAGGGCGAGCGACTGCTGCGCACGCAGCCGTTTGCGGACGGTCTCCGCAGCCAGCGCGTACCACGCTGGGGAGGCATAGGTGAGGCGGGTGTGGATGTATGCCTTGTAGACAGCCAGCTTCGCTCGGAGGGGAAGTCCGGACGCCACAGATTATGAAAAGAGTATAAACATTGAATCAAATTATATTTTGTGTAATATACCAATTTTAATTATTATTACAGTTATACACGCACCTCACTAATTTAAAATAATCCCCTTGTTATAGCAATCTATCCTGTTTGAATAATATTACCCACGCATAAAGTTATCAATTATCAAGAAATATTAACATTTAATTATCTTTGATGTTCCTATGAGCTAACTCTGCTGGCTGCAAATGGTAAAATAATATCATGATAATGAAAATCAGCACATGCATTATCGTTTACTGTATGATTATAATGGTTGCATAACTGTGAAATTTGCTTTTAGTGACCGTTTTTGCATTTTCGTAGGGAGCAGAGCCATGTTAAGGGCTTGCGTGGAAGGCGACGTAATGTACAGTAACAGTATCTGTTCTGTTTCGTTTCGATCGGTGAGTAAGAGTGTCGGTGGGACCACCGGGTCCCATGCTCCTTTCCTTCTTCCCTTCATTCCACTCATTTTCTATCAAAAAGGCCAGCAAAGCACTACTCTTCGGGTGTTGCATATGTCTATGGGCGGTGGTAATCGCTGACCATCAGGCGATCCGTCTGCTCATTTGTCGCTTATTCCATTAAAAAAGCATTACTTATCAAAGTTGTGACGTAGCATCCATTCCTAGTATAGAAAGTGGCTTCTAAAGACCAAAGATATGTTTCGGAAGCTGAGTGACATTCGTGGAAGACAACCACGAAACTTTGCAAATAAGTGATACCACTGATGAATGTTTGAACTAGCACACCGCTCAGTGGCCGACGACTTTGGAGGATAAGCAAATAACGGCATAATTGCAATCATCGTTATCGTTATATACCTATACGTGAAGATAAAACGTTTTATACGTTATTGTTCTATATCTTTACCTATCAAGAATAGTTATCTATAGCCTTGTCGCAAAAGTCGACTTAATATCTCTAAATTGCATTATAAAAGCAAACTTACGTAGTTTACGAAGGAAACAAAACCAATCAAATAATTGCCAATTTTTATTCCATTAACCTCCACGTAGTTCAATTAAAATTATTAAAAGTGACATTATCTCTTGATCCATCAGCCAAGATTATTACGTCATAAAAACGACTTACGCGCAACATTTATAATAATACCTACATCCAAAAGTTGTTTAAAACAACAACGTCACACACTAGCTTTGCTAAAACGGGACTACACAAAGAATACAATATTCTAGTGAAATTTGCAGATTCAAGGAAAATCCTAAAAGGTTAAGTAGGCATTCGACAATGGGCTCCCATGTGACGAGGGCGTGAATCCATCGCATTTTATCGACCACAATAATAATTTCCCATGGTATAGGTAGCTAAGGTTTTTCGAACAGAGAAACTCAATTATTTTACCCTAGTTTGGGGTCGGCAAAACTCAACCTTTATTCGGATTTCTTAAAAATGTATCTGCACAACCATGTTCAAATTAAGCTATTCAAAAGGAGGAAAAGCCGTACATTGCTTAAAATTCAAAGAAAACAAGCTATATTGTCTTTGTTTTTCTCTCAGCTATCGTAATTCCTGAATGTGTTTACGTTGATAATCTACAAATCTCTGCTGCAGGCGATTAAAACATTCAAGGGACCCAGAGATGCAGCAGATAATATTTGCCTTATTCAAGAATATTGCGAAGTTAATAGCAAAAATGTATAGACAATGTATAAACATAGGTTTATATTATGCGTAAATTCTTATATAGGCACGCAGAGGCAATATTTATTTACCAAAGCCGTAAAAATTGAAAAACTAACAACACATAAATGTAATCAATTTCGACGTAAGCCAACTTACAATTTTATGGTCAGTGGACCGTGAAAATATTCAGTTAGGCCACGAACCAACAAGTTTGCTTCATGTACGAAATCATATATCACATTATATAACCTGAATGCCGTCATCGCGTCGAGTCATCTGCTATTTTAGTACCGCACTAGTTTAGTTTCGTGGCAGTTTTGAGAATAAACCACGAGCCAACTTTGTGGGGAGCTGTTATGGTGAGTATTATTAGATGGTTGCATATTATAGTGGCAACTGCTTTACCACGTTGGTGAAAGTTTGCTAAGTTTTCATTTATTTTGGCAGCTGCTAAAATACGCATTGCCTTTTTTGCGTAAGTATAAATATTAATTGGAAAAGAATAATAGGATAATGTAATAAAGAAAACATACTTGCCGATCATTAACGAAGTTCTGAAAAATGCAACAATTACACGGGGTAAGTACGTTTCTAAGTATATCAGAAATATCTTGGGAAAACTCACACAACGATCTGATCCTAAACCATATAGAGCGTGTACTATAGAAACCAGATAATAGATAAAATACCTATATATGTATGTCTATAGTTGGTGCCACGAGAAGATAGACTTTTTGTAAACACACATTCAGGGCTGCACAAGCTTTTTTAAACAGTTGTGTTTTTCAATGCCTAATTATGCCACAATGTGTTTAAATTTATATTGTTAAATTTTACTGAAATAAAAATATTTCATTTTGTGTTTGAATGGTCGAATGTTCATAAATTTGCCGATTTATTTGTCATTTTACACGTAAGTTGTTCTGTAAATTAAGGAAAAATAGAGTACCATGTATGTACATACATGTTACTCTATCATGGCCATGATTTTTTTTAAATCATTTGCTCAACGTAGCCTACCTATCCTAAAATTATTATATTATTGACCAACAATGAATAATGTTACAGATAAATAGCTAGAACATTGCATAAAAAATTCTAGGCATGGAGATTTTCGTTGGTCTCGCGGCATAATTAATGTGCGCGTGGGATTGGAAGGTCTCGGGTTCGATTCCCGGGTCGGGCAAAGTCCCCCCGTGGGATCTCCACCTTGTCGTGGTGGGGGGGCTCAGTAGCCGTGGATTGGTCACCCGCGGTGAAGCTAAGAGGGATCCAGGAGGGGACGCTCCGCGTGGGCTTTGAGGGGCCTGCGCAGGACGCGTCCAACGGCGCGGGTGCGGGGGACACTTCTGTCTGTCCCTCGCAGTCAGGTGCGGTCACAGGAGGAGAGGCGTGTCGGTGTTGCGTTGGCGCGCGCCCTATCTCCCGCGACCAAATGGGGGCGCACCATTCGATGCGTCGCGGTGGGGCCGCAGAGGAAGAGGAGATGCGGTGTTGCGTTGCCGTCCTCCCTATCCTCTGCGGCCGCTGGGTGTTTTGGCGGCGGAGCCCAACACCTAAATCCGCCGCCAAGGGGGTTTTGTTCGGGGCCCGCCTAACCATCTGGTGGGCCAATGCCCGTCGGAGGGTGGTGACGAATGCTTCGGCGATGCCCTACCCTCCGACACACGGGTACATGAGAAAGTCGAGGTGGTTTTTAGTGGAAACACCACATACTCCGGCTCTCATTTCCCCCAAGAGTCGAAGATCCGAAGGGATTTTCCACCCCGTAAAACAAAAAAAAAATGTTCGGGCAAAGTGTTATTGGGTTTTTCCGTTAGGAAATTCTCAGTAGCAGCACGGAGTCTGGTAATGTGCCCGGTACGGCAATAGGCTCGCCCCCTATTAGGTGGGGCCTAAAAAATTCTTGGCAAAATGTGGGTGTAATATTACACCTCTGCCGACCTCTTCGGGGATACGGCCGTGAGTCAATAAGACTAAAAAGATTTTACGTTGCCTGTGAATGAAATCGTCAGAATGAACTTAAACAAAATCGATTCAAAGTTACGGTACCTAGTCTGAAAACGCAATTTCTTTTTTAGGTATAAATAATTATTATTTTGTGCGTGACTAATAATTATTTGCCATCTGCTATTCTGCACCCGCTTTTTCGAGATGCCGGCAGCGGGAAGAGCGTTGCGATCCTATAAACTTGTATTTAACTTTACATTTACCCCTTCTTGATAACGAGAAAATTTAATTTTGTCCTCTGATAAATGCATGCTAAGCCCAAGAATGTAACATTTCAATGAACTAACGCCTGTTCATATTCCAGGCGTCAGTACATACCTCAAAACATTAAAAGATTTTGTTGACAGTACATAATATCGATAAAAACCCGATCCATTGACATATTAGTTTCCAATGACACGTATCTATGTACCGTTGCGCTCATTGGATTTGACATTATTTGTTTTTGACAGAACTATCGCTAAGTCACTTATTATAAATTCTTTGTTTACAAAAAGTCTATGTTCTCGTGGCACGGAAACACAAACATTCTTATTATAGATAATTTACACACAGACAAAAATGATGTCGTGCGCTGAAATTAATCTCACCCCTAACGTAGCATTCAGTATCACTAACCATTAGACCAATACACTTTACAATTCCACAAAAAGGTAACAAAAACAGTCAAGTAAGCGTAAGTGAGTTTCTTGTATAATGCAGCTGGTGTATAAGCCAGGTGGCATATCGATGCTGTGTTTACTAAACCTCCACGGTAAGTAACAAAACCTTCAAAAAATCGTAAATGTTTAGGCTAGACGAAATGCTGAATGATATGGATGGTGAAATTAATAGTGCTGCTACAATTTTCTAACGATATTGTTTAATAGCTTCTTTTGTCCAATACATTCAGTAACAAGTCTTAATCAAAATAAGCCGTATTACTGTGGTGATATCCGATAAAAGCCGATTGAAACGTCGCGCGTTGGTGCAGAGAAAGATCCAAGATAGAATAAAATCCGTAGCAAATAATATCTTATAATTTATTTATACCTTACTTGCTACTATTACAACAGGATAATTCCTAATCTAACAGTATAATCCTTTCACTACTTGTATACCATGTACGATATGTAGATAATCGGGTAGCTACGGACAAATAAGAAAAACTCAATTTATTTTTTAAATGGCCATGATTAGACATTTATTTAGTATCAGAACGTTAAATAAAATATATATAAAGTATTTTAGTACAAGTAACAATAAGATAATTTCTTTATCTTAGCTTTAATGAAGTCTAACAAACAGTCCTCAATTTTGGACAGTTATTTTTTTGGCGGGTAGCTCCGGACATTACATAATATCGATGACCAAGTCGTTTTCTGGCTTTGCAGACGTCGCAAAAATAGCAAAGCTGTGTAGGGTGCATGCATGCTTCATGCGCCTAGTCTTTACATTCTTAGCATTGTATCCAATCTTCTTCAAATGTTTCTCCGCATATGATTCACTGTGTTCTCTGATCTCTTGACAAATTTTACACGACTGCCCAAAAAAGGAGTGTTATGTTTTTTGGATGTTCTGTTTGGTTTCCTTTTTATTTTTATTGTTTGCTGGTGCACCCTTCTTTTAAGTCTGACGCTTTAGCTTTGGTAGTTGCAATTATAAGTATTTTCTCCACCAAAGCTCCAAATCTAAATCTAAAGCTCGAAATCTTCCCAGTTTTGGTACTAAGCTAACCTTTTGCCCACTATTAAGAGCTTTTATCCGATCCGATACCTGTCAGTTACTTCTCTAAGCGAAAACTTATTTTCTTTCACTTTGTATAGCCTCAAACATACTATCTGCATCCCGACTCCCACGTTCAGGGACTCTTTCCTTCAATTTTCGTATTTTCCAGTGTGTCTGCAAAAAGCAAATAGACTATAGTTACTTTCCCTATCATAAAAAAACCTATGTCATACAAAAAACGCGATAGAAGTATTCAAATAAAAAAATTCTCTCCATTCAAAAAGTGTCCGAGGGTACCCGACAAAATTGTGTCCGGTTTTACCCGACCGGCTCATTCCAACCTTTAATTTATTTAAAAAACAATCATCAATGCCAGCGACATAAGATAACCTAAACTTTTAACTGCAACAATTACTGCTTAGAATAATGTATAAATGATAATGAACTACTAATATTTAATGTCCATAAACTGTATTTGAAATTTAATCGGCACGCGAGAAAATCTCGTTGATGACTATTAACTGTCACTTGTTATCCGCTCGATAATTACGTCACTGCTGCGGCGAATATTCAACTACAGGTCAAAGCGAACATTTTGACGTGTGCACTATTTATCTATGTATTATTCTTATTAGTATGTATGTTATATTTGTATAGAATTTCTACTAAGTGACTTAGCGATAGTTCTGTCAAAAACAAATAATGTCAAATCCAATGAGCGCAACGGTACATAGATACGTGTCATTGGAAACTAATATGTCAATGGATCGGGTTTTTATCGATATTATGCGCTGTCAACAAAATCTTTTAATGTTTTGAGGTACTGACGCCTAGAATGTGAACATTTGGCGTTAGTTCATTGAAATATTACATTCTTGGGCTTAGCATGCATTTATCAGAGGACAAAATTAAATTTTCTCGTTGTCAAGAAGGGGTAAATGTAAAGTTAAATACAAGTTTATAGGATCGCAACGCTCTTCCCGCTGCCGGCATCTCGAAAAAGCGGGTGCAGAATAGCAGATTTGGCATTAGTTCATTGAAATGTTACATTCTTGGGCTTAGCATGCATTTATCAGAGCACAATTTGCCGATCAGAAGAACACTTTGATAGGATGATAGTCCTCAATAACGCGGGTGTAACCGCGGGCTCAGCTAGACATTGATATAAAATCGAAGTGATACAATTGGCATGTCAGATTCAAATTCATTTATTTTGCTGAATAAAGGTTTATAAAGGTGTTATACAAAAGTTTGCTTTATATTAAATACATTCCTCTTTATTCCACCTATTAGGCATGCAATATTAAAAAAAAAACACTGTAAAGATTTTAAACGAAAAATTTGTAACAATGTCTCAATAGTATTCATGAAAAATAATTATTATTTTTAATAGTATGTATTTTCAATGTCAGAATAAAATAATATGTCAATGATAATAATAGTCAATGTTATATTTGCACAGTTATGTCAAGCAGGTAGGTATATAATAGTAAAATAATATGATGAAAAATAAAATAAAATAACATTGTACCATAGTTAACAAATTAATAATACATAAAAATTAATTGCCCTCCTGGAATTCATTGATTTTGTAATGACATTTATTTACTAAATACTTATGCAACTGGTTTTTAAATAAATTAATGTTTAAATCTTTTAGCTCATTTGGTAGTCTATTATATATTGCAGGTGCCATACAATATATACTCTTGTGGAGTAGAGCTGTGTTTGACTTGCGCAGTCGCAGCCTATTATCTGTTAATTGTCTCCTATTGCGGGTAACAGTATCCGCCAGAGTAGGAAATAGTTCAGGATTTGATTTAACAAAGACTGCGATTTCAAAAATATAGAGAGAGGGAAGGGTTAACAGTTTATACTTTTTAAAGAATGGTACACAACTTTCCCATGTTTGTACTTTAAATATTGCTCTTATACAGCTTTTTTGTGCCTTGAATACCATATCGATATCGGTTGAGTTGCCCCAAAATACATACATACATACATAGACTCACGCCTGTTTCCCCGAAGGGGTAGGCAGAGGCATATTAAACGCCCACTTTTCGCCAGTGTTTTGATCCCACGTAATAGGTGGCGAGCCTATTGCCGCTTATTGCCCCAAAATATTATACCATATCTTAGATATGACAAAGTTGTACCATGGTAGGCCGTAAGCAAAGCTTCATAATTTAGTACATTAGCAAGTTTGAATAGAGCATAAGATGAGCTGCTAACTTTTTTACATAGTGATTCTATATGCGCTTTCCAATTAAGGTTATGATCTATTTGCAGCCCTAGAAATTTTGTGATATTAACTTCGTTAATTTTTATATTATTATATTTGATATTTAAATTTGTGGAATGTCGTCTTTGGAAAAATTGAATTAAATTAGTCTTCCTTAAATTTATTTTTAAATTATTGTTATCTAACCATTTTATAATGTTTTCTAATGTATTTTTTATGTCAATTTCATAATTATTAATGTTTTTGCACTCAATCGCAACTGAACTGTCATCTGCGAATAGTGTGACAGGATGGTGTGTTATTTTTGGCAAATCGTTAGTGTATATTATAAACAATAAAGGAGCTAGCACACTACCCTGTCCCACACCGTATTTCACGGTTCGCATATGAGACACGTATGTTTCTTTCTTATTACTGCTACTACTAACATATTTGAGTTCAACAAATTGCTTTCGATCTGTTAAATAAGATTTTATGAGGTTGAGAGCGTTATCTCGTACACCATAACATTCAAGCTTTAATATTAAAGTCTTGTGTTTCACATAATCGAAAGCTTGTGTCATGTCACACATTATAGCACATGTAGGAACCCTTTTGTCAACTTATAACATAATTACTTCAAAAAAATCATATATTGCTCTATTTATACTAAAATTTGGTCTAAAACCTTTTTGCTGTGCTGCCAGAATGTTATGTTTCTCAAAATGATTGAACAGTTGCTCATATATATATTTTTCAAAGACTTTTGAAAAAACCGGTAAAAGCGTGATAGGTCTGTAAAATTCCATAATTTCTTTGTTTTCTTTTTGAATAGAAGTTTTACTGTAGATATTTTTAAAGCATCCGGATATATACCTGAACAAATACTCAAGTTTATTATATGGCTAATATATATATGGCATATAATGTATATATTATATGGCAATAAGTGAACTTGTGGCTTTAATTATTTTTGTTGATATGCCATCATATCCCATACTATTTGTATTCTTTAAAGATAATATAATCGTTTCAACGTCGCTTGGAATACAGGGAAACAAAAACATGGAACTTTGGATCGTGTCTACATATTTTGTAACGTTCACGCCGTGATTAGGTATTGGTGTAACTTTATCCACAAAATAGTTATTAAAGGCAGAAGCAATTTTTTGGGGCTAGTGATAATGTTATTGTCACTCAGTCTTATTTTGGGAATCGTATTCGGAGGCAAATTCAATCTAGACTGATTTATTATTTGCCAGGCGGTCTTTGATAGATTTTTAGAAGTTTTGATGTTATGGATGTTTTGAGATCGTTGCGTTAACCTAATTATGTTTTTATACCTACGTGAATACACTTTATAGTTTAATTTATTTCATTAGGCTGTAACCTACATTTCCCTAACAGCTTTCGTTTATTTTGACTACATTTTTTTCTTGATATCCACTTAGCTTTTTTTGTAGACTTAATTGTGGTTGTTTTGTAAGGAAAACATAAATTATAGAATAATTGAAAGGTATCCATAAACTCATTATAGGCAACATTTGGGTTACAAGTATTGTATACTTCATTAAACGATAGGTTATTTAGGCATGTCTTAAATTTATTTATATTTTCTACACAGTAGTTGCGCTGTGTTTTACGCCAAAACTTAAGTTCTCCTTGTTTTTTTACTGGGCATTCTATTAATTGTGCCGTGTGGTCAGATAAAGAAAAAATCTATTACTTCCGATTTACATTTTTTTATGAAAATTGTGTATAAAATTATCTATGCAAGCTCCACTTGTTAACCTAGTAGGTATTTTAATTTCTAGTTTTAAACCATACTGTGCTAACAGACATACAAACTCTATTTTAGTCTTGCTATTTTTCAAAATATCTATGTTGAAATCACCTGCAATGATTATATTTTTATTGCGCTTACAACAAATCATTTTAAACATAGTTTCCATCTTGTCAAAAAATAAAATGATGTTATTAATTTTGGGCACCCTATATACACAAATAATAATTATATTACAGTCAATTAGTTCTACAGCACAAGTTTCAAACACACCAGCATTGGATAGTTTTTCAATTTCATTTAATTTTCTCCATTTGTGGCCTTTTTTAATCAGTATGCATGTACCACCTCTCTTGGTTTCTTTACTGCTGTATATTGCAGCTAAATAAAAATTAGATATCATTATATTATCCTCCAAACCTGACTTTACGAAGTGTTCATACATATCACACTCGTACTATATACATATCACATCTATGTTGACATTTTTCTCGCTCATTTCTTCTTAACATACCGCAAGGCAGCCAGATTTATTTATTAAACCTGCAATGTTCTGATGTAGTATATGTATATTTTCATCACTGAAAAATCGTTTTTTCTTTTATTTCATTATCCACATTTTGACTATAATTAGTTTAATTTGTTTCAAAAGTGAAATTTTCCGTTGTCGGTGAAAATGGTCTTCATGCCAGTGTCATTTACTCTTGCGTCACATGTAGAAAACATAGTATAGTCGCAAGTCGTAGTGAACTAGTAGTGACCTCTATTATATCAATCGTTATGTTTTTTTATGCTTATAACACCGCCATCTCTTATCCAGTAGCAAAATCAAGCAATAAGAACATGGATATTCATAAAGTTGCATAGATGGGAGCGATAGATGGCACTGTCCTTAATTTCGAAGCACTGAGGTGATATTTACTCTGTCAACACTGTGTATTTAGTAAGCCTACATCAAGTGACAGTTAGTACTCATTTCGTCCATTATTTACTTGGTGGCGTTACTGTCTTCGTCAATACATTATTTTAAATAAAAAACGGTACTTATCGTAACAATTGTAATTGCAGATAATTGTTCAATTCACCACTTTTAAGGGTTTGTTAGGTATATATCATTGTATTTACGTTAAGAAAGTCTGAAATCACTGTTTTGTTCGCATTTCGGTTCTTATTTATAAATATATTGTCACTGTTTCCTATGTTAGAAGTTCACTTTTATTTCGTTTTTATATATATCACGGGCGTCTATAACACTGTCACTGTTAGTTTATGTGACCATTATCACTTTTATGCACTGTAAGTTGTATTTACTGTAGGATAAATATTTTTTACTACTGACTTTACGAAGTGTTCTGATATACATATCACATCTATGTTGACATTTTTCTCGCTCATTTCTTCTAAACATACCGCAAGGCAGCCAGACTTATTTATTAAACCTGCAATATTCTGATGTAGTATATGTATATTTTCATCACTGAAAAAACGTTTTTTCTTTTATTTCATTATCTACATTTTGACTATAATTAGTTTGATTTGTTTCAAAAGTGAAATTTTCCGTTGTCGGTGAAAATGGTCTTCATGCCAGTGTCATTTACTCTTGCGTCATATGTAGAAAACATAGTATAGTCGCAGGCCAGATTCAGATTTGAGTCAAGCAATGTTGCATAGTTGTGGGTTTCTAGATCAAGATAAAGAAGGTTTGCAAATGTCTCAACCTGCCAATTATACATCGCAGCATAGTTACTATATTTGTAAGTCGGCAAGTATAGTATAATATTAGTGTGAGATATGTCTCGGCAAGTGTGTCTTAATTCTAAAATTAGCTGATAGTAATTCAGAGTTTGTTTAAAGTCTTCTTCTCCGATCATGATTATACAATAATCAGTCTTTGTGAAGTTTTTTAATTTGTAATGTATATTTTTCAACATCTCACGTATTCCACAGTGTGGTAATAGATAATGGCATAGTTGGCTCCTTCTTAAAGTATCTTGGGCTATTGATAAAATATTATTGTTTTTATTGCCGCTTATAATGCATATTTTTTTCAGGGTGTTTGACTTCTTTGTATCAATTTAGTTTTTTGTCTGGCGTAATATATCATCTCTACTTGCTAACTTATCATGCGATTTTAAGTCATTTTGATCTAATGAGACATCTGATACGTGTGTTGAGACTTGGTTATGTTGTTTAAATGTTTGTATGCTTAATGATTTTGGTGAGGTGTTATTTGATACAATATTTTGGGTGTTGTTAAAACAGGCGACGTCTACTGATACGATTTTTGGCTAATGTCTTTTTGATCGATGTGACGACATAAATTTTTTGTAATATATCTACCTCTTGTCCCAATTTCTCAATTTGTTTTTTAAGGTCGACATTTTCTAGAATTGTATTTTCTAGCTCATTTTACGTGATCTCTAAGTTTGATTTTAGTGCATTTATTTCATTCTTCAAATCTTCTACTACATCGGAATGTCTATAATTCATCATATCGAGGCTTCTTCCTATAACATCCTCTGATATAGTTGAATTTGGCGAACAGCTATTGCAAATATTTTCAAATGATATTATGTTTTTTGAAGTTTGATTTCGTCTAACGGTAACATTTGATTCTTCCATTTATTATTAATATTTATTTATTTATTTATTTTATACTTTATTGTACACTTGTATAAAACATTTTAAGGAATTATAAATGAAATACAGTACAATGGGCGGCCTTATCGCTTAAAGCGATTTCTACCAGGCAACCTTTGGATGGAGATATTATTGGTAGGAAATAAATGGTAGTTGTAGAAGTGTACCAGTACCTATGTAAAAATTTGCATAGACTTAATATATATATAAATAAATATAATATTGTGATACTTATACAATAATAATATGCTTAAATACATGTATATAAATATATATATATATATACATACATATACCTACATAAATACTTATACATACATACACATATATAATACACAAATACATAATAGTATAAAGTAGTGAAACAGGAAATTTTATAATGTTAGATAGTAGACCTTGACTAAAGTTTTGAACCTGCTAACCGTCTGAGCCTGTCTAATATTTAATGGTAACGCATTCCATAGGCGGACAGCAGTGACAGAGAAAGATTTATCGAGAAATGACGTGGAATGTACCGGCATTTTTAGTTTCAAATTTTCTGATGACCTCAAATAACGATTATGCGTATCATGAAGGAATTCGAATCTTCCTTTAAGATAGGAGGGAGTTGAAGGGTTGAACAGTATATTGTACAGCAAAGAGAGAATATGAGCATTCCGGCGATGTCGTATGGGTAACTACTTGAGCTGTGTTCGAAATTGTGAAACATGATCGTATTTGCGTAATCCAAATATGAATCGTATACAGAGATTTTGAAGGCGCTCAAGTTTGTCTAGCTGGTTTTCGGTGAGATCTAGATAGCTGACATCTGCATAATCAATAATGGGTAGAAAAAGAGAGTTAGCAAGCGCAATTTTGGTGGCAGTGGGTAGAAAGTTTCTTAATCTTCGTAGTGATCCTGCTGAAGCAAACACCTTTCGACTCACTTACTGTATTTGCGACCGCCACGTAAAAGAAGAGTCAATAGTTATACCCAGGTTCTTTACTTTATCCTGTATGGGGATTACAGTGCCATCGAAAGTAACGTGAGGAAGCTGGGACCAGTCGATCTTCGATATCATTCGTGAACTACCAATAACAATGACCAGGGTTTTCGAGGGATTGACTTTAAGTCCAAAGGATTTGCTCCAACTACTGATCAGTACCAAGTCACTGTTAATAGTACTCACAGAAGATGATATCTGTGCCAATGGCGACTGTGTATAAATTTGGAGATCATCTGCATATAGGTGATAAGAGGAGCGAAGATTATTTGATATAGAATTTATAAAAATTGCGAAGAATAATGGAGACAGCACGCCACCCTGGGGCACACCGACAGTTGTATCACACCAGGAAGAAAGTGAGTCTTCAATGCGTATACGCTGTCGGCGGCCATACAGGTAACTTCGAAACCAATCAATCACCGTAGGAGATATGTTAAAAGAGCAAAGACGGCTAAGTAGAATACCAAAGTCCACTGTGTTGAAGGCGTTGCTAAAATCTAGCAGAGCAAGAATTGTAAGCTGACCGCCTTCCATGCCGGTCCTGATGTCATCCGTAATATTGACTAGGGATGTAACGGTGCTATGACCCGAACGGAAACCGGATTGATACGGATTAAGCAGATTATTTTTGGAGAGGAACAAGTTCATTTGGTTGAAGACAAGGCGTTCGAGGACTTTGAAGAGGAATGGTAGGATAGAAATTGGTCGATAATCAGAAAAGGATTTAGGATGAGAAGTTTTCGGAATTGGGGTAATTAGGGCGTCCTTCCACGTTGATGGAAACACACCACTGGATAGGGAATAATTAAGAATGTGGGAAATGATGGGTAGGATTATGTCGAGGATAGGAAGGATCATATTACGGCTGACACAGTCACTACCAACTGCGTTGGATGTGATTGAAATAATGCTCTTCTTAACATCACTATCGGTAAAGTGATTAAAGACAAATGGTGAATAACTAGGGGTGGGGATAGATGAAAGATAATTAATAGTGCTTTCCTTAGTAGTCCTATCAATGTTGAACGAGGCAGAGAAATGTTGATTGAGCAAGTCAATATTGAAGTCATTAGGAGTAGTGTTTAAACGAGTTTTGCCCACCCCCAAGGTTTTAAGAAATTTCCAGACCTTCGCCGGATCTCCGTTATTCACAGAACTATGGATATGTTGGCGTTGTGCATCCCTACACACCCTATTGCAGTGATTCCTAATCGCAACATATTTTTGTAAGTTTACAGCATCAGGCCTAATTTTATACTTGAACTTAGCTGCAGCTTTTTTGTGTAACAATTGTTTGATGTTGTTAGTGAGCCAAGGAGAGGGACGGTGCTTAATTTTCACAGGTCGTATTGGTGCATGCTTATCGTACAGTTCTGTGATTTGATTTGTCAGGATGCTGACCTTTTCATCGACAGATTTGGAGTTCACAAGTGGAGTCCAGTCGATATCTCCGGCATCTGTACGAAGAGTATCTATGTTCATGCCACCAAAATTGCGCTGCAATAGAACTTTAGGCTTAATCTTAGGAGGACGGATTTTGTAGGAAATGAAAAGCAAGTCGTGGTAAGAGAACATGTCTGCTGGGTATTGCCCGTGCATACCGACATGTTCTCTTGAAGAAACCATGATAAGATCAAGAAGAGAAGGTGAAGCATTTGGAAAGTGATGAGTTGCGCTTAAAGGTAATATTGACAGATTACAGCCTGAAATACTAGAAAGAAGAGAAGAAGAGCGGAAATCATTTTTAAGTAAGCAAGTATTAAAATCACCCATTATGATTGTGTGACTGTAAGAGGGTACAAGATTAACCAATATGGTTTCGAAACTAGAAAAATAATTTATTCGTAATGAAGGACAATAGTAGACACCGAGAAGGACTTTGGTGAAAATTCAGTTTGGGAATAATTCAATCGAGTGACACCTTCTTGTTATTTATGCACGCTTTATTTCTTAGGTATATAAAAGTCAATAGTGAACTAGTAGTGACCTCTATTATATCAATCGTTATGTTTTGTTATGCTTATAACACCGCCATCTCTTATCCAGTAGCAAAATCAAGCAATAAGATCATGGATATTCATAAAGTTGCATAGATGGGAGCGATAGATGGCACTGTCCTTAATTTCGAAGCACTGAGGTGATATTTACTCTGTCAACACTGTGTATTTAGTAAGCCTACATCAAGTGACAGTTAGTACTCATTTCGTCCATTATTTACTTGGTGGCGTTACTGTCTTCGTCAATACATTATTTTAAATAAAAAACGGTACTTATCGTAACAATTGTAATTGCAGATAATTGTTCAATTCACCACTTTTAAGGGTTTTTTAGGTATATATCATTGTATTTACGTTAAGAAAGTCTGAAACCACTGTTTTGTTCGCATTTCGGTACTTATTTATAAATATATTGTCACTGTTTCCTATGTTAGAAGTTCACTTTTATTTCGTTTTTATATATATCACGGGCGTCTATAACACTGTTACTGTTAGTTTATGTGACCATTATCACTTTTATGCACTGTAAGTTGTATTTACTGTAGGATAAATATTTTTTATAACAATTTTACGAGGAGCACTTTAAAAGTTATATTTACGTTGGCGCGCCACCTAGCGGAGATGATGTCAGCTATATATTTTGCATCGTAATAAAATATAATATACCTACTAAGCATCTATGTAACAAGTATTTTTTGTTTTGCAATATAAGATACCTTCTGTGACATTTCTAACGCACGAATATGTACTAAGAATTGTTTTATTAATTATAGTATTTTTTCATGTTCGCTACGAAATCTGAAAAAGGTAAAGGTTGTCTGTGCAAATATGCTATAACCTCCTGAGGGCTGACGGGTCATATATGGTACGTCTAAAACATAAAATACTGTGCGATTTGTGCTTGCATAGAATAAAATAACTGAACGTGAAACGAAACGTTATGTCGGCAATTTGAAAATCTAATATTACCAAAAAAATATTTTTTTCCTTATTTTTCCTAGCTTCAACACTGTATTAGTGTGATGTGCCCACATTTTCAAAACGACATTCGTAAAATACGTACCCCAGAACTCGGGAGGATAAGTATAATATCAAGGTCACCTTTTGTTAGCGGGCATAGTATATGAATTATGACAATATCAGAAGATCCTCATAAACTATTCCACTACAAGGTACAGATCACTTCTCAATGTAGTGGGTTCGTCCACACTAACGAAGTTCAGATTAGCAGACATTACGTGACATTCGAGATTACCGACAACTCTCACATATGCAGACTTCCTTTATCATCAGCGATTGTAAAATCAACCATTAAACACGCACTTGAACTAAAATGTCAGTGGCTCGCTGCGGTTTGAAACCAATACTTTCTGCGTAGCAGTCTTTGGTCAAATCTTTTGTGGAGAAGTATATGAAAGTACGATATGAAACTTTTCATTGCGGGCATATTTTAACTTCAGTCCAGTTACTAGTCTACAAAACAGACCCATAAGTATACCAACCCAACATACGCAATTATGTGACCAACCACTTACATATACCATTTAATTCGATTAACAAATGGCCTGCTACATAGTAGAACATAGTCTTCCACCAACTGTACAGATAGTACTCCAGTTAAAACAAAACGCCAAAGGTACAATCAAACAAGTTGGCGGTGGACCAGTTTGAAAAAAATAACCCTTGGCTCGCTCTGAGGTTGTGAAACTGGTTTTGTATACGAGTGTCAATGTGTGTGTAAAGTAGCACTGAAAGCGACGATGTCTTGCTGAGCGATTCTCGCTCTTATGGTGGTCTAACGGGAAGTTGTTCGACTGTGCAATGAAATAAAAAAACTAGCATTGCTTATAATATTACTGCAGTAATAATTTTGATCGTTTACATATAATCACGATGAAAACTGAATGCACAGACAAAAACGCTTCCAAATGAAAACCAAACAAACAAACACCTACGTAGAATTTACAAAAGCAAAGTGAATAAGCTTTAATGAAATCGAAACCGGCCAAGTGCGAGAATAACTCGCGAGCCGAGAGTTACCAATACCAATATTTGAAGTGCTGATTGCCGGATTAAATGCGGATACACAGCCTTGTGCTACTTCAATATTTCTGACGTAATGTGCGCTCCTTACTCTATCCACCGCTTGCCTGTTTTCGTGTCAACGTAGCTTGTGATTGCTTTGGCTTACGTTTTATGGCCCGAGATGAATTGTGTATCAACCGTCCCTGATATTTTTCTTTTTGCGGTATCGTATATACTACATGCTTACATGCTTAGATAATGTTTTTTGCAATTGTCTTTATTTAAGTAAGGATGTTTTAACTGACTTGACATCGGATCACTGCGGGCAAAAGGTTGTAATTCCAAACTAATACAACCCCTAAAGTACAAGAAATTACATGTAGGCCAATGACCTCTGCCTGCCTCAAACACTTTAGTAATGATGTTGCTGCCAAGATTGCCAGTATTGACTTAACCGTTGATGATCCTGATGAATTATATGAATGCTTATTTAAAATTGTTTACGATGAGTACTATAAAATTTTTAAACTGAAGACGTTTGCAAGGAGCATTAAAGTAAATTTTTGTGATTGGGCAACAGTAGGTATATACAAAAGTAGAGCTAGGTTGTATGATCTATATGGTATGAAGAAATACAATTTTAATCCTGAATTTATTCAATATGTTAGAAATTATTCAAAGGTTTTTAAGAGGACATGTGCTTTAGCCAAATCCTTATATTTGAGCAATAAAAATTAAAGAATCCAACAACAAAATTAAAACTACTTGGAGCATTATTAACAATGAGACTGGTCGAGCTAAATTTGTAGATAACAATTATGAATTAAAATTTAATGGTGAAATTATTACTAGGAAAAATGATGTTGCTCAGACATTTAACAATTTCTTCATAAACATACCAGTGAACACAACCAGCTGTCTAGATTCATGTCCAAGCAAAGCAGAAATGTTGGTTAGGGGCAATGTGAATGAGTGTGATGTGCTTTTTAATTTTAAATATATTGACACCAATGACATACTGAAGGTATTCAAGACGCTCAATAATAAAAAATCTGTTGACTTATGGGGCATTTCTGTTAAACTTGTGCGACAAATTATTTCTAGCTTAGCTCCATATTTAGCTGCATTATTCAACAGATGCGTAGATACAGGAGTATTTCCTGATCTAATGAAACACAGTAAAGTAATACCATTATTCAAAAAGGGATCAAAGAGCGACCCTAGTAATTTTCGGCCAATTTCTATCTTGCCTGCTATTAGTAAAATTTTTGAAAAGATTATTTTGCATCAACTAGAGAGCCACTTTCACACAAATAATTTATTTCACAGTGAACAGTATGGCTTTACTAAGGGTCGCTCCACCATTGATGCCAGTGTAACTTTGTTAAAGCATATTTTTAATGCTTGGGCAAACTCGAAGGATGCCATTGGTGTTTTTTGTGACCTATCAAAGGCCTTTGACTGTGTGGTACATAATACACTTTTACTTAAATTGAAACTTTATGGTATTAGAGATACCGCACTCAATTTTGTTGCCAGCTACCTTAGTGATAGAATTCAGTATGTACATAGATGTTAATGGGAGTAGGTCTCTAGATTTGCCAGTAGAAATGGGCGTTCCACAGGGCTTTATTCTCGGTCCATTTCTTTTTTTAATATTTATTAATGATTTGCCGTTCTTTGTAAAAAATGTATGTGATATTGTTTTGTTTGCCGACGATACGTCACTAATTTTTAAAGTTGATCGTAATTTAAGTAACTTTGATACCGCCAATAACACTCTTGCACAAGTATTAGATTGGTTTTCGACAAATAATTTGGTACTCCACTCAAGCAAAACCAAATGTGTTAAATTCTCTTTGCCTAGTGTCAAAAGTGTTCCTACTAATATAATTTTAAATAAGGAAACAATTCAACTAGTCGAATCAACCGTATTCTTAAGGCGCTGATACACTTGAGCATTCACTTGTAACAGAACAGCGAGCATTCGCCGGTTTTTTGTTTTGGCGAACCGAACAACGAACAGAGCCGAACATATTGCCAAATTACGCTACGAACATTTTCACGAGCATTCTAGCGAATGCTCGCGATGATGCTCGCCAAAACATTGTCACAAGTCACAAAGATGTCAGATCTGACAGTGGCGTGTGCTACACTATAGACTAATATCAGAGAGGTTGGACTAGGATAAGGTTATATTTCTTTGACCAATATATTATAACTGGAAATGCTACATTTTTATTAATCGGTTATTTTAATATTAAGAAAAGGAAAAGTAAAAGTCGGTGGCAAGCCAATCTGTTTCGACTTAGAAATGGAAGTGGAGATCTACAATTAGTAGCAGAATTAAAACAACAAGAAATAAGCGGACACTATAGAAAAATTCTGTTATGTCATCAAGGGATTTCGAATATTTGTTAAACATGATTGGTCCTAAAATACAAGAACCAGGCAGCGATAGCCGAGTGGATATACCAACAGACTGCCATGCAGAGGGTATCGGGTTCGAATTCACGGCGCGCACCAATGACTTTTCGGAGTTATGTGCGTATTGAATTGTTAATTATCGCTTGTCCCGTGCCTCGGAGAGCACGTTAAGCCGTCGGTCCCGGTTGTCATGAAGATCTTTGACAGTAGTCACAGGGCGACAGTACCTTCTAAATAAACTGACACTGTTCTAAATCATGGAATATCGCTATCCCTTCGGGTTGCAGAGGTCAGACAGGCAGTAGCTCCGTGGAAAAGCTAATATTCAGTAAAATCCGGTTAGACTAGAAAGCGGACTCCAGATTGAAACTGGGATAACGCTAAGAGGATAAGTATAATGAGATTGGTCCTAAAATAGCCAAACAGGACACAAGGTTTAGAGCTGCAATCACGATAACAGAAAGGTTTTTTTTTCCTCTTTTTTATAATATAATATAATATTCTATCACAGTTAGCATTAGGTTAGCAGTAACTCTCCGTTTTTAGGTACGGGAGATAGTTATGTAAGCTTACAGTATCTTTTTAAAATGTCAAGACATGCCATTGGATACATATAATACCAGAATTATGTAAAGCAATATCTGAGTTATTGGAAGAAAACATCAAAGTGAGTGCAAACAGTTTATTTTCATAAAAGTAAAGGCTCTATGTGACTTTGCTTTAGCCCTATTTCGTATCTAGTTATTTATGAATTCGTTAATTGACTCATTTCGCACAAATCGGTAAGACTGCCATCATAAGCATTTCTGTCCTGTTGACTTGCATTTTGTACAGCAGCAGAACTAGACGCATTTGATGGAGAAGACTGCACTGTGCCATAGCCCCGAAAACTTCCATACATATCTGTATCGTAGTTATCAAATTCTCCTTTATCAGCGCTATATAGTAAATTAGATATCATGTGTTGGACATGGTTTTTGTCTTCTCAGTATATTTCCTTAACTTATTTGCTACGAACATCCCAAAGGTACCGAACTCGTCATTCAGGGTGTTAAGAGAATTTGTTTAATTTTGTAGCGTATCAAATGCTAATCGCATCATCATTTCAGCATCCGTTTCCCTTTCTTTTATTACCTTGACGTTGAGGTTTATTAAAATTAAATAATTCGCGCTGAGACGAACCTCATTTAAAAGTTTGAGACTTTTTTCATAGACATTTTGATATTTTATCCATATAGATTGTATTGATATTCGTTTTAATGATTTAATAATATCGATACCAAATTTTACAGACTAGCTTCGACTCGCGGCATCGCCGAAATGGTTTTCAGTTATCGGAAAAGAAGGTAGCTTAATATGATGTAAAGCTATTCCGCAATAGTTAATCAAAGATGTATTTACATAAAAGGTTAACAAAATCTATCAATCATCACAAGCTTTGGCGTTAATTATAGTTTATATATAAAATCATCTGCGGCAAACAGGATGTTGAGATTGTCGCTAAAGGATGTTGAGTCATTTTGGTCCAATCCCTAAGCAACATTGGATGTGATAACAAATGATCGGTTATGGGGTACACTTTATTTCGTATTATTAAGCCTTAGTCAATATCCAACCCGAACATAGTGTAACCCGATGTCCTCTGCATGGCAGTCTGCTGGTAAACAGACTGCCATGCAGTCTAGATACCGATGCAGTCCAGATACCTCTAGGTTAGGAAATCGCAACCTAAGATATATAGAATAATAATGTATAGATCTTAATTTGAACAGGTTAAATAGGTACATCGCATAGGTTCATACGACTCATTCCTTTATTTTACTTGATCTGAGGATTTTAAACTTTCGCGATTTGTATACATCATACAAAATGAATTAGCGAGTCTTAATCGCGTACAATTAACTTATTTAAGGTGTATTATATATTTAAGGTATAAATTCACCCACATACGGTTTGGTGAAACACATAAGCAAGGTACTACAACCGTTAGTAGGCAAGATACACTCTTTCGTGAAGGACTCTCGCCACTTTATAGGAATTATCAAGAGCACGAAAAAGGAACCAGACGAGGTGATGGTGAGTTTTGATGTTGAGTCACTATTCACCAATGCTCCTGTTCAAGATTGCTTTGAGGTCGTACAGAGGAAATTAAGGGAAAACGGTCTGTCTGATGAATACACAGTTCTACTTAAGAATTGCTTGGATGGTAACTACTTCTTATGTTGTGGACAACACTACCTCCAGATCGATGGAGTGGCTATGGGTAGCCCTATAGCACCAGTAATGGCCAACATCTCGATGGAGCACTTCGAAGAATCCATAGACATGCAGGCATCAAATGTGAAGCTATGAAAGAGGTATGTCGACGATACCTTCTGTATGAAGGGGAACCAGCAAGACATGGAACAATTCGCAGACAAATTGAACTCCATACATCCAAACATCCTATTCACATACGAAATGGAGGTAGATGGATCTTTACCCTTCCTCGACGTTAAAGTGACAATGAGAGATAATGGTACCCTTGGACACACTGTATATAGGAAACCGACACACAGCGACAGGTATCTTAACACGAACTTGCACCACCATCCGCGGCATTTGGATTCCGTCGTGTCCTCGTTAGTGAACAGAGCGTATGACCTATGTGACCCTGAACAGTTAAATAGTGTGCTGTCACATGTTCAGGAGGTACTTAGGCCCAATGGATACAAGAAGAAGATACTCCGTCTGAGGAGGAAAATCGTTGACCTGAAGTAAGCAGAGTGCCGGCGAACATGCTATATCTAAAGGAAGTGACGGACAAGGTTGGAACAGAACTCAAGAAATACTCCATCAAGACTGTATATAGTCCGCTCTCTAAGATTGCACACAATCTGCGTACCCCAAAGGATGTCATTCCTCTCCAAACACCTGGCGTCTACAAAGTCGATAGCAGATGTGGTAGTTCGTATGTCGGGCAGACTAAGTGTACAATCGCTGAAAGAGTGAAAGAACATATCGCAGCTGTAAAAAACCGACATATTAACAAGTAGGCGATAGCTTAGCATTTGTTGGAGCCTGGACCAAACCACTGGATAGGACTGCATCAACCACAAGTCTTATCCACCGATCGTCACTATTACTCCAGGATAGTACGTGAAGCGGTAGAAATCAAGAAACATAACAATTTCAACCGGGAGGATGGATATAGATTATCGGCTACTTGGAATCCAGTCATCAGCAAGTGTAGACACCGCCGCAGTGATCAATCTCAACAGTGTGTAGACGTCATTAGTGTAGTGTGTCGGAGTACCGACGTTGCGAACTTAAATAAGGACCAAGTGAGGGTAGGTGCCGAAACCCGCACTTCCACAAGACGGCGCTGAGCTCTCATCAGTCTCTCCGCGACCACGCTCGGTGCAAGACGAGCGAAACGTCGGAACCAGATAGGTATTTATACCTTAAATAAGTTATTTGTACGCGATTAAGACCCGCTAATTTATTTTGTTTGATCTGAAGATTTATCAGCATTCTACCTATATTCTATCGACATTCATTCTGAGAAAGCCCATCACTAACCAACTTAAAGACATGTCACTAAGACAACCTGTGACAATCTATGTATCTCAACAATTGTTCCCAATTAGGGCCGGAGTACATACCTACAGCAAACAGCATGCGAGCCGATACGCGCGGACGCGACGACGCGCTTCCGTGCGTATGTGCGAATAGTCAATTCGTCTTGCTTATGGTGGCGTTGTGGGTCGGTTGGTTTGGTTACCTAAAAATAGTTGAGCTAAGCTAAAGCTCTATACACGTCATACTCGTGAACGGGTGCCGTCTGCCGGGACTGGTCGGCTCTGAACTGTTGTCACAATTCTATCTATATTATTTAAACTTATTTCTACTATATTGTAATGTAGGCTTCTCACTTTGTTCTCATAATTATATTTTTATCTTATTTTATATATTTTTGTATAATAAGCAATTTTTGTCTAGACTTTAAAAGAGACTATGACCTCTGATTTTGTTTCGGATGATTCTTCTCAGGGTAGTCAGGTAGGAAACACCGGCTTCTTCTAGCTTAATTAAAAAGAAAGTATGACTTTGTTTAAGTGTTTGTAATGAACCTATGAACAAATAAATGATTTGACTTTGACAGTGGAAAAATGCTCTCTATTCACTTCGCCTTATGTGCGTGGACCTAATTCAGACCGTCTGATTGGCCACTCCGGTTGTTTAACTGGTCTGGCGACGAAAGTGGCAGTGACGGTACAATGTGTATAACTTTACAGACGAACTTGAAAAACGCCTAAACGGCCGGATCGGACGTAGCGTGAACGACTAGCCGGTGAGACAATTTTGCCAACAACCAGAAACCACAAATAAAAACTTCTCTAGGCACAGCTGTTGAAATTAGCACTAAAAGTTATTTCCACATAAGAAAAAAAAAGTTTTAAGATATAAGGGTTGCCCCATCCATTGGCAAAACATGATGATGATGATGATGACACTTATTATTTGTTTCTCTTTCACGGCTATTCTAAAAACCTTTGATTTTATAATATTACCCGGTCTTTTGGCAGGCATACACGGAGACATGGGTCCAACGTTAAACTCGCAAACTCTAAAAGGCCAGAAACCTTTTAGAGTTTGCGAAAAAAAAACAAATATAGATAACTCCACGTATTACTCAATTTAATTCGCAATAGTCGATATTTATACGTGGTTTTACACGTAGCTTATCAAAATACATATATATCAGAATGGTCATCAGTATAGGACGTCAATTGACTACGAAACGGAAGTGCGAAGATTGCGCGCTTCGACAGAGTCTACGCGTCACGTTCGCTACAGTCGAAGAGGGGGGATGACGGTTGACGTTCAACGGAGCAACGACAACTATCACTTCTCTTGGAGGCTCCGGGCGGGCAACAAGTACCTAGAAACTGTCGCTCGTTTCGTGTTCAGTAATACAAAATAATTATAGTCAGTTTTGTTAAATTTGATTTGGTGTGAACTTATAACGAACTGTGATGTGAAGTATTGATATCGGCCAAGAATCAAGCAACCCGCCGTCATATAAATTATATAGGCAGCGTGATGAAAATTCAAGAAAAAACGGAACGTAGCTGCGTGCGAACACGTCGTTGTACAAACAGCGTTACACTTAGGGTTGCCATCTATGCTTTATAATAACGTATTCTACTATGGAAATTATACTTTATACTTTTCAATACGAATACACTATAAGATAATACTTTATTCTCAACGTTTACTGTGATGGCTAGACCAAACACTAATTATGGATTCTTATCTATTTAAGTTTACACATAAGTTGAAACGGATAATGGAAACTATTTAGACTTAAAGAGATCCAAAAGAAATTCACTAGTGATGATAATGAAATTTCAGTATAAAGGACCATGAGTCAAATTGGGCTCAGTGTCCAACAGAGTTATGGCATATGCCATTGTAAAGGATTTTGTTCGTACTAAAATTGTTACTACCGGCACCACCTTCAATTCCATTGCAAAAAAACATATGCACTTAAATAGATTTTGTAGAAAAATACAATTGTTAGTCATAAAACTGTTGTAGTAACAATATATTCATACTTTTATAAAGGTAAACAATAGATGCGCTTGCGCCTGTGTGATTTACAACACTCTCCATCCCTCTCACACCTCTCGGACGCCTGCCCGGGCGCCTGTCTGCTCTCACTGATCTCAGTCAGTCGACTCGTGATTCTCACGGTGTTAGCTGTGTGTTTTCGTTAGTGATGTTCTGTAGTATCCGCGGATATCCGAGGAAGAAAAAAGATTCGTATCAGCTTCCGTATCTTTTATCACGGATCTTTTGCCTTATTAATTTTCAATTGACAGGATGGAATGCTATAGGTGGTTAGGTAAAACTAAAAAAACTATTAAATTCCATTCAGAGTATTTTTAATATAATTTCAATAAAAGTCAAAACATGATCTGTCTATTGTTCCGGTGGGCGTGCGTGACGTCAACTATCGCTTCAAAGTCGCGCGCACCGACATCGATTCAGTTAGAAAATAAAGATCCGTATCCACGGATCTTGACACCAAATATCCGTATTCCGATCCGTATCTGCGGATATACATTTTTTACGATCCGGCACATCACTAGTATTCGTGTATTCTCTCGGCACATACTATTTAATCCACTGACAGGTCATCTAAACGATATTATTATTGATATTGATTGAAATGTTAATAAAAATATTTTAAACTGTTAGTAGCTGTTTTATTTTTTATGTATTCCTTGCACCTGGAATTAAAAGTAGTTAAAGATGTCAAACAACAAAAACTACATACCATAACAGCATTACTTCGCAGGATTATAGTTTATTTACGCTAGGAGAAAAATATTTATAGCAGAATAACCCCATGGATTCTTCGCAAAAATGAGTTTATATCTTTATTTTTAGTGCTTTACAAGTATATTCAAAGTGATCTCATCTCTGTTGGTGGGTGAGCCCAGGCTTCATACATTTTTGCCCATGGTCCTTTATACTGAAAAAACTGCTGTTAGCTGTGAGACTTCGACGAGAAGCGCCGGGACTACTCACTAAAATCATCATGGTATGGTGTTCCTCTATCCGATCCCATTAAATCGCGGGGCCACGGGAACTGGGTTAGCATTACCAACTTCCACGAGCATGAAGCACACAAAAATACGTTCTTAAGACAATATAAACATACAATGTGAAAAATACTTTTCTTCCAAATACTTTATTTTTGTCCTATACAAACTATTTTATACTTGATTTTTGGCAAAATAAGTTGGCAACCCTAGTTACAATGACAAGGGCGCGACGACAGAACAATGACAGAAGCTGTGTTCGGCGAAAAGCTCGTAACGAATTTACTGTCCATTCGCGAGAATGCTCGCCAGAACGTTCGTAAGAATGCTCGCTGAAAACACACTCGTTTGTTTTTCTGTCTTGTAACATTTGCGAGAATGCTCATTACAGGTGAATGCTCAAGTGTATCAGCGCCTTTAGGTGTAACTTTAGATTGTAAGCTTCAGTGGGGCGCCCAAATACCCTGTCTTGCAGTAAAACTTAGTTCTGTAGCGTTTGCAGTTAGAAAAGTTAGGGAATTCACAGATATAGATACTGCTAAACTAGTTTACTTTAGTTATTTTCACAGCGTTATGTCTTACGGAATAATGTTATGGGGTACAGCTGCTGATATACAGACAATTTTTGTCATTCAAAAGTGAGCCATACGTGCAATTTATAAGTTAGGTGCTAGAGATTCTTTACGTGATAAATTTAAAGAAGTAGATATATTGACAGTTGCATCGTAATATATATATGCTAACTTAATGTACATTAAGAAAAACTTAATTCTATACCGCAAAAATAGTGATTTGCACAAAGTGAACACAAGGAAAAAGCATTAACTGGTGGGAACTAACTACCGTCTACATAAAGTTCGGAACTCATTTGCGGGGATTGGTATACGATTTTTCAACAAATTGCCTCTTGAAATAATGAATTTACCCATGCACAAATACAAACGGACAATTAGGAACTATGTTTCACAAAGGGGTTATTACACTATTAAGGAATTTTTAAATGATAAGACACCGTGGGAATAGGCTTCTTGTTTAACTCACGATTATTTTATTTACATGTTAAGTGGAGGTGACTCGTGAACACATGATTTTTGCAGGATTTGGATATTTTTATGATTTGTTGAATGTACTTTAACATTATTTATCCCTGATCATACCATTGTTCACTTGTCACCTTCACAAAATTCTTTCTTCATTTGCATTCCTTCACGCGTTCCACTAACTTATGTTAATAATAACGATCTGGAAAATGGAGGTAATTGGCGGTCATGGTCAGTATACCAATAGATTGTTTCTTACTGCTGGTTCGTATACCGTTGTCGTCATGCTCACTAAAATGTCATTTCTTGTGGTGGCGTCGTGTGTCGGGTCATCCCTGTCCCTCTAATATGGCGAGAGGGATGATGGCTGGCACATGCGTCATACTCGTGAACGGGTGCTACTTGCGATGACTGGTCGATGACGGTCTTTCGGGCTGGTATTAGATTTTAATATTTAACTGCATCATTTCCATCATGGTTCTGATCACTTTCGCGGATTGCCTGCATTATTAGGTATATATAATGTAAGAGGATGCTCCTGTTTCACCATGCCTATTCTGAGGAGGCTAACCAAAAGTATTCTGCTTGAGTATTATTATGTACAGTAAATATATACAAGTGATATAGAAGGTGTAACAGTTGCAGCACCTTACAAAATGTAAATTGTGTATTATGCAAAACCTGGCGATGAAAAAGAGTGACCGTGAGTTTTATTGCCCGTTCTTTCTCATGGTTCTACCTATTGCTTTGCGAACGTGGCAGTAAATGTAAATGTAGAGTCTATAAGTAATTATTTGATAAATTTATTATTTTGACGTTCATAAGCGTCACATTGTGACCCAAATAAATAAAGGATTTTGAATTTGAATTAGTAAGTGAGAGAATACCACATTTAACATCAAACAAACTTAATGCCCTGCCAGAGTTCAATGTTATTGTTTAATGTTGTCAGAAACAAACATGTATACAATATGTTGGCTGTTGAAACGATGCTGGTTGTTTTTAGAATATTATATTCACTACATTAACGAAGAATATTATATTATAGTAGTTAGTTTGAAACAACTATAGAATTAAATTGCCTCCGGTGTTCGGTACTTGTTTGATTTGATTCCAGGAATATATCGAATCGTTCGTTTCAGTTCTGCATCAGACAGCGTCCACTAGAAAACAGAGAAAACAAAACATGCAACATAAATATGAATATTTATGTTTATGTTATTAGCTGAGATGAGAAATTGAATATTCATCTGAATATTAAGTTTGCCCGTTCTCATCGCCAGCAGATCGTGGCACTATATTACTACTATATACTGGTCTGCTAAAGCTATAAATAAACTTGGATAAGTAAACTTAAATGAAAATCTATACCAATCGTATCTAAAAATCTCCTGATTTTTGATTATGCACGTAGTGTTACATGATATGTTCGTGTCGGAAAGTTTCAACGTCACAGTGGTTATCGCAATGCACGCAAACTTCAGCAATCGTGTATTTAGGTAAATAAGAATCTCTTGGTTTAAAAGAATATTACTGTTCGGCTCCGCCAATCAAAAACAAGCCTTAAAATATACGATAATCTTAACAAGTAATTATTTTTTTCTTATTATTTGTGTAATATCCCTCCAAAATAAAGAATACTTTAACTACAACTGCATATTCACCAAAAGTATCAGAGATCATTAACGAAATATATCAATCCGTTTTCTTGGCGATAGGCTCCAAAATATCCGAGTGAAACGAGCAAAGCTCGCGAGAATTGTTAATAATTACAAGAATAAAACGAAAGACAGAAGCTGTGGCAGATTGATCACTGTCGTACATTTGCGGGAACAAGAAACTTCACTGATAGATTACAACAGACGAAATAAATCAAAATGTCTGTAGTTTTTACGATCCAACGATTGCTCTGTTCGCAAATTAATTTCTTGTTTCTTCGGTGTCCGATTTTGTTGTCTACGTTTTAATACGTTTTGTTTATCAAATATTTTAGTTCATTGAATTATTAACCAGAATTTTGGTAGTAAAGTGTTGGTGAATTAATGGAATTGAAATTGTTTTGTTAATAATTAAACTAATATTAATTATTTTAGCATTGACTAATCGTTCGCTTTGGCCTATGCAACCTTCCCGGCGCGATCGCGGCAAAGTATGCTAAGTCTAGTCTGTATATTATTATACCTTCGACGTACAAGGTATTGGTTAGGTACTGAACCTCTCTGTCCAACCAAGTGGCGAAGAATGATCTCATCCTGTGATTTAGATTACTACTAGTAAGAAAAAGTCTTTCAAGGTTTGTTTTTATCAAAATTATATTCATATTTATTTTAATGTTATTATATAATTGACTAAAGCGTGCATCGGAACTAGGTAACACATGCATTTTGTATTCCTTTTAACAAGAAACCGTTCCATTCCAAGCGCTGTTCACAAAGGCCCGTATTTTACTAATCACGCTCGAATGAGGCTCAGATAAGGGTTCCAAGATTACACATACATTGCAACAGTGGCACTCAGTAGATACTTCTAAATTACGCCACAGGCACGATTACAGATGAAATGGAATGTGGTAGGCATGTCACTCACACGATTTACTGAAGATATTGATTTTGTAAAACTTGCGTAACTTTGTCTTCCAGGAAGTGCCATAACCTATAATGCTTGTGTTATTCTATACTAATTTTATAAAAGAGTTAGTAGCTTTATCATGGTTATGAGTCGACTGCATGGTTAGCGTTGTAATTTGCGTTTTAGCCTCGCTGCTTTATAGTACACCAGGTGTTGTGAGCTCGATTTCGAGATGGCGCAATACTTTGTGTTATCAATACTAGTAAATTAAATTAAAATAAATAATTATTTATTACGTTTTTATAAAACATATTAAGCAAGTAAGTACCTTAGTTAATTAACCCATGAGAAGGCGCGCCTTAAAAAGTTACACGAACAGGCGCGCGTGAGCAAAACTCTCACGCTAGGTACTTCAAATTACGTTTTCTTTGAGGTCAATTATATTTTTAATATAAATTTGCATATTTTAATAAATTAAAAGTCTTTATTTATTTAAATTAAGTGTTTTATTAATAGTTAATAACAAAAAAGTTTATGTGCAAACTAAAAAAATATTAGACTTTGGCCTTAATATTTGGCTTACTTTACATAAAAGAGATAAAGAAAACAAAATAACAATAAAAATGGAATTATTTTATCTTACATGATATCTTGAGCTATGAGTATTTCATAATACATATGGCACAATACATGCTTTTTTTAACGCATTTTGCTAATGTGGCATATAGGAAGTGTGGGATTTTGCGAAAGTGACATTTTGCGAATGTGGCATTGTACGCCTAATCCTACTAGTATCTACTAGTAATAAAACAATTGGTTTGCCTAGCATATTTTTGTGCATATTTTGATTCCCTGATGCTCTTTCTTAGTTGTTCGCTCAGAGAAAACCGCGCAAGTTTTATATTTTAAGCCACTATATCATTTTCCCTGCACAAGTTACAGAGTTGCGCCCATACAAAAAGAAAATACTCTTATTGAGATCTTTTATGAATATATGAAATTATTTCGTTACTGACTGACTGACTAGGCTGGCTACTAGACTGGCTAGTCAGCTACAGCCAAAAATACGAGGCGCACGAACCTGAAATTTTGCATGTATGTTCCTTGGTAAATATAGGGATGTCCTTAGAAGAGATTTTCCCGAAACTCCCACGGGATCCGGCAGAAATAGTTGATGTGCGAGTGTAGCTGCGGGCACCCTCTAGTCTGATATAGTTCTCATGATGTTACAACACATGGGGCGAAACCACCCATTCTCCTTTGAAACGCTTGCGGATCACCCATTGTAGACCTTGTTTACTGTAAGAAACAAATAAAACATGTAAATAATATATCCACTAAGTTAGTCAATAACTGTGCACAATAACTTCGAAAAAACAATCATACCAATTTTGTTATTAAGAAAAAAAATACTTACACGAACGGGCGCGCGATGAGCAAAATGGCGCGCTTCACGATGCACCTCACACAAACCCATCACCACGCAGTCATGGTGGCACTGAGCAGCACGGGATTTGCGTCAGGGGAGCGGGAGTAAAATCTAAGAAGGTACTGTGAAGCTTGTAGTGACACAGTATAGCTAAAGTTGAAATTTACAGCAAAGAATTTATGCGTGAGCAAAATGCTTATAGTGCGCCTTCTCACGGGTTAATGTTACATGACAAACGGTACTTGAATATAAATTCGATAAACTGAGCTCTCATTTGGTAAATTGATGAGTTTACTCAAAGAATAGTGATTACATTTTAAATATTTTAAAACAAAGCCTAACCGAATACTGAATAAATAAAAGAGCAAAAAAAAATTCACTAAGCGTGTAATAACAATACCTGTATTTTATGAAGACCTTTCCCTAAGCTCTACTTTATCGGGCTTATTTTTTCAATTTAAAAATCTTTTCTTCCTGTTTCATGTAGTATTTTTTTAGACAGGGTTGGTGGGCGTCGTTTGACTGTTGCTATATGGTTATTTTCCATCCCTTCTCTTTACGACCCTTTTATAATGAATGAGTAAAAGCGTCGAAATAAAGTATCCAACTTTGTAAAGGTCTATTGCCCTCGTAAGAGGGGCACAAAGTTGCTCAATGCGTCACTTCAAGATAAAATCTTTCTATGCGATAAGATCTGAGTTGAAGAAGTTTGTTGAAGAACTAAAGCAGATGAAATAGTGCTCAGTAAGTCAGAGGGACAGTAGAGAGACCATATATTTGAGAGAATCGATAACTATTCTCGTATGGCGATCACGGATACGACGCCCGCAAACTAGATTGATAACCTAGCTAAAATCTATGTTCTTCGAGTCGTTCGACTGAGCAGATATTTATGTGACGGTTATGTGGATCTTTGCCAAATACTAAACTAAATAAACTCTTGCGGTACCAAAATAAAACAAGACTGATAAACCGATCTTCTCTGAGTGTAATTACTTCCTTTTTTACTTTATGTCTTTTATTAAACCTGCCTTTTAACATAATTTTAATAACTAAACTAAAATAGTATTCAGTTATTAATATTATGTGCCGCATATTATGAGCGTATTGATAAGAGAAAATTACGTTAATTTATTTAGGTAATTAATGATTTTTTGCAAATACTGTCGTATATATGAATAAACAACAAAATATAACTTTTTGTAGATAGGATCTACCTATAATTTATGTTTAGTTAAAATGTGTTTATCGTATGAGTTTTTTCCGAATAAGGTGATGATAGTGGAAAAAAGATACTTCTTATATTATGTAATTAAATAATAGTGGTACTAGTAAGAATATATTTGTCCTGTGGTCGAGCTCTTTAAAATTCGCATAAATTTTTACACAAACTGAACTGGGTAAGGAATGAAGTAAGAGTGCGTTTACAAAATGCTTAATACTGTTCTCCGAGTTTTAAGTCGACATTCCAAAAACGAAAGCTTGGGGTTGTCGTGCTACGATTGCAAGTCTTTTTAATTATCTGCCAACCAAAACTTGATCAGAAAACAAACTGTGACTTTGGTCATTAAATTTCGGATTTATGTGTTCGTTAAGAATTAATCCAAAAAAAGGCAGCGATAGCCTAGTGGATAGACCGACAGATTGCTACACAGAGGGTTTGGGTTCGAATCCACGGCGCGCACCAATGACTTTTCGGAGTTATGTGCGTATTAAATTGTTAATTATCGCTTGTTAAATGGTGAAGGAAAACATCGTGAGGAAACCTGCATGTCTGAGACTTCTCCATAATGTTCTCGAAAGACATGTGAAGTTTGCCAATTTATATACAGGGCTCATATTATTAAGAATTATATTTCAGCCCTGGCTTGGGTTGTCACATAAATACGGAAATAATCATTTTAAAGATAAAAATAACATTTATCATTTACACGCAATTATAGAATCAAAAGACTGTCCTTTCGCAATCCACTGCTGTACATAAGCCAATTTGCGTCAAAATAGCATTCTGTGTTAATTATAGGATTTGGTGTACCTACTATACCAGGCTGATCAGACGGGTTGATATAGGATTAGATGTCCAGATTTCCGTCTCTTTCGAAATATACTATTGGCCTTAGTCGTCTTTTACGACACCCGCGGGATGACATTCATGCAGAAACGAGCCTTGCTGATTTCAGTATAAATGATCCGGTTTGACTGAAGAAGACGTAGGTGCTACCGTTTCACTGAATATTGACGTATATTAACAGTATCTATGTTGCGTTTCGTTCGGTGAATGAGTCTAACTATTGCATAGTCTTTGACGTGTTACGGGATCAAATACAGTGAAATGATTCTAAGAAAGTGATGTATTATCGTGTATAACATACAACCCGATGTAGTAGAATGAATTTACCTCAAAAATATGTTATGTTCATAGGCATATATTAATTAAGTATGTACCTAATCTAATGCTGATATATAAAGCTGAAGATTTTGTTCGTTTGTTTGGTTGAACGCGCTAATCTCAGAAACTACTAGACCGATTTGAAAATTTTTCGGTGTTAGATAGCCCATTTACCGGGGAAGGCTATAGGCTATAAAACATTACACTATGGGCCACGGGAGCTGAGCAGTAGCCCTAACTAACGCGGGTGTAACCGCGCGCTCATCTAGTGTAGTATAAAAAGAGTGCTCAACATTATGATACAAATAAGCACTTTTTTCATTCAAGTCTTAGTCCGAAACTAGTTTTCAAGTAGACTTGCCAGAACATACAGCACCTTCCAATATTTAGGCAGTGTTGCAAGCGCTATGATCACGGATGCAGTGCAAGAGTAACCACGAAGTTTGAATATGTTATTTATATTTTCTGGGAAGTAAACATTTCATATTATTATAGGTAATATTTAATACTTTCGAAGACAACATTACTGGAGCGACCCGTGTGCCAGATATAGAAACAGTGCCTGAGTCTGATAGCCAATTATTGTCATACATTGTGAACGATATTCACTCGCCGATGTAATGGAAAATTTTATAGAAAATCTCGTTAAAGTTATGTAAGTCACTGTAGTAAAATATCGGTACGTTTGTCTACGTAAAATAGTATCAAATGTTTTTCATAATATTCACGAATATGATAATATTATTCGTTGTGATCAAATGCCATTGTACTTAGTAAGTTGTAAACTTCACTTATGTAACTCAAATAAGCCATGATTAAACAAATGACGGCATACAATCACGTAGGTATCTATTTTTTACAAGAAAGTACTCAAAATACTGTTTTTTTTTTTTATTTAATGAGTAAGTCAAATTATTTCAGATTGTTTAACCTATGATACAAAATGTATGAAATATTAAAAATACATAGTCCACAGAAAATGTCTTGATTTATGAATGACTGAAGATGATGACTGAACATTCATGCAGATTCTAAATGAATGTTGAGTACTCGATCGGAGAGGTCCACGGCAAAATGATGATAAAAATACACCGCTTGTACTGGTGCAGAAATATTTGTGCGTTCGTGACTTTCCATATTCCAAGGGAATTTTTCGTTTGCCATTTGTATTTCTGAATTTGTTTAAATTGTCATCACATATCTTTCTACTCAACAAACATTCTGGCTACTCATATGGCGTAACAGTTTGAGCGATTGGTTATGGCAAGAAAGATTTGGAAAAATGTTCTAACATTACAAACTTTTGTTCTAGTAATCAAAATTTTGACTCAAAATTGGCTCTACCAGTAATGCCCGAGTTGGCGACTTCACGTTAAGTAAGTTATTCGCATGTTGCCATCAACAATGCCATGCAAAGTTCAGAATGCGAGTGAAACTCAAACATGTAACACGGTATTAATATTTCAATGGTGTATTCTATTACAAACAGAGTGTTTTGAACGATAGTGAGCTACAACTAAGTTAATTATTTATGGGTCGCTACACATGAAACGTGCCCGATCTCCATACATTATACATACGTGTTTATGTATATGTGAGTCCGCCCTGTATTATGAATGGGTTTGCGATGGACGTTTATTAAATTATATGTGGACGAGTGCATTTTTCTTTCACTTATAGAGTAATGCTTAAGAATAGTTTGACTCATTATCTTAATATATAAAATCCTTGCGTTACTGACTGACTGACAGACACGCTACAGCCGAAACTATTGGACGCAGGAAGCTGAAATTTGGCATGTATGTTCCTTGGGGACCGTAGGGGTGCACTAAGAAGGGATTTCCCGAAATTCCCACGGGATTGGCCAAAACGGGTAAATTAAAAAAAAATGCAGGCGTAGCTGCTGGCGTCCTCTAGTTTCTTATAAAATAAGGCGTCTCAGTTGTCCTGTCATAAGTGTCACCTTAGATGATAAGTGTGAAGCGTATGTACGTTTCTATTTATCGGCATCCTCGGAATTTAATATATCTTTGTAGTTATAGCGTAATATGCACAATATTCTATATTTTCGTTATGATATGGTGCAATTTAATAGTTAACCAATGAAAGTGGCCTGCATACCTGGTAACAAAGGACGATAAAAAACCAAGCAAGTGGAGTGCGCATCACATACAAATCTGTCTACTTACTGCAATTTTACTATTATTGGTCACTCACTCCACTCACTACAGACCGCGTAGTTCTTTCCATTCGTCATGTAGTCTACCCTGCATATTTTTCCAAAGGGCGTGCTAGTCTATAGCCTTGTGCCTAAATACATGTTCTTTTATTATTTGCTGCGTAGTAAATATGTAGAAGAAGAAAGGTGTGGTGTTCCTCAAACTACAAGAAGGATCCTCTGACCAGGCTGGGTACTCGTGTCGCACGAGTGATTGATTTTCACTGGATAGCCGGGATCGATCACTCGCCGAGCAATTAAAAAGAGATGATTAGGTTGTCTTACGGGAAATAAATAAAAAATATCACCAGGAAAGATTAAACTCGCGTTATATTCCAGATTCACAATGGTTTTGATTACATAAAAGAACTAACACTTGAGGTTAACCGACTAGACAAGTATCCAGGGCGTAGGTCGTAGGTTGACACTCCACAGGTCCACGGATGAATACTCAGCTTTGACGTGTCTCCCAGCAGAAGAAAAGGGCCCAACCACGTGTGTCGCTGGTATATATATGGTCGGCAAGCGGGTGAGGCTCCCCACTGCAGTGCGTCATCGTAGTGGGGCTCGCAAGCGCCGAGGCACGACGTCACACACCCCCCCCCCGTTAGGCCGGGATTTTCCCTAAGGAAAATTCCCTAGCCCAACGGGCGTAGCAGCCCTGAAGATACTCCCAGGAATTAGAGAAAACAGGGGCATGAGTACCTTGAACAAGTGACAACCCTAAACGCTAATTAGTATACCTAAATAATAATGACCCACGCTTGCATTCTTCACGCGTACAACGGCAGTCTGAACTTGAACATAAACATTTATCATTCATAATTCATCACACATACCTACATGTAAATGCCAAGGCCAGTGTAATGGCCCAATAGCAAAGATAACAATCTATGGAGAAGCGCTTAGGGTAATTATTAGGTAATAATGATTTGTAGATATAAGAACCTGATCTAGCCCTACGACTTAAAAATCTTGGGTTCGGCCTTTGCCACTAGATAAGTAAACTTTTTGAATATAGTTAGGTGTAACAACAGATTTTTCGTAACGATGAACAAAAATAATATAAGCCGCAGACACGACCGGACCGCCCAATGTCAAAGGAAAGAATTTAATAAATATTTTGCTCTAATTAATAACTACAACACGACCAGTAAACACCTTTTGAATGTAAACAATGGTGAATCATTAGTTAGGCATTTATTTATCGGCGCGTCGCTGAGTGAACGCGCGTGCGTCATAACGACAACTAGGTAGGTACGATCTAAATGGTAGGTACTATTCGACTGTTCCGAGCTCGCGACGCACGGTTAATTACTCTGAATGTTTATAAAGTACCTATAATGACAATTTGATTATGGAATTTATACAGAATTCAGAATAACAACAGAACTTCAGAACAAGGCACGGCGAAAAACAACACGCCAATCAATATGCATTTATAGAAAATACACATGCGAGAATCGAACACCAGACCGATCCTACAACGACCTTTTAACCACTGAGCCATAACTGATAGTTAGATAAACAACAGATTCTTTGTAACAATATTACATGTAATAAACTTTATTACCATTTATAACTGAAACATTTATTCATTTTATGTTAGCATGTTTACATAAATCATTAACACAATACAATACATAATCTTGTGGGCTTCGACTCGAAAACATAAGAACCATTGTTGGCCTTCGCAAATGATTATGTAGGTAATTATAACTTAGTATAGATATGCGTCTTACATTGTTGTTTTTATGCTTTTATTATTCTTTGTAATTAATCAACTTTAAGTCTTTGATGTGCCATTCTCCTAAAGGTTTACCGGCCATGTCTTTAAGTTTGTATACTAGGGGTGACTTTTTTGAGGCAATCTTACATTTAATAAATTTAGGCGCCAATTTCTTGCTAAAGTATTTATCCTTGTCACTAAGTAGAAACGTTCTGCGCCATACTATATCACCGACATTGAATTCTGCCGGTTTACGGCGAAGATTATAAGATGAACAATTTCGTTGGTGGGCCGACAACAGAGCTGAATGTACCTTCTCGAAAATAGAGGATAAGTAGCCTAAAGTTTCGGCATAGCCGTCCCGTGGTTCAAGCACCATATTGGAATTAAATTCCTTGTCAATATACTGAGAACCACATGTTATGACCTCCCTACCAAAAACAAGGAAATTAGGAGAATAACCAGTAACCTCACTAACTGCGCAGTTAAGGGCGAACTGAACCTTAGTGATTAAAGTGTCCCAGATTCGATGATCAGATTCTATGAAAGTTGAAATAGCTGTAATAATGGTTTTGTTGTAGCGTTCAACTGAGTTAACGTGGGGAGTATACAACGGTGTAAAATGCAAATTTGGAATTTTATATTTTGACAACATACTTTTAAAGGTTGCGCTAATAAATTGTTTACCGTTATCCAAAACAATAGTAGATGGAATTCCATGCACCAAAAATACATTTTCCTCGAGAATTTTTGTTATCACTTCTGCAGTTGCCCGTTTAATGGGGAAAAGCAAACAATATTTAGAGAAACAACAACTGACCACAAATATAAAAGTGTTTTGTTTTCTGCTGGGGGGCAATGGACCAATCAAATCAATACTAATCGTCTGAAAGGGCTTTTGACATGATTTGGGCTTTCCCATTAGACCTAAATTTGGGTGGTTTTGGTGTTTATGGGTGATACAAGGTTCACATGAACTGACGAACTTGACAACATCGGAGTACATACCAGGCCAAAAGTAATTAAGTGCAAGACGTTTGTATGTCTTAAAGATACCCAGATGTCCAGCAGTGGGCGAAGAATGATTCTCCCTTAGAATGTCAATTCTTTGGTCAGACGGAATAACCTCTTTCCATTGAAATTCTCTAGTGAGAGGGTTTAATGTTTTTTTAAAACAATACAATTTATTGTTTATTACTTGATAGTTAACAAAGGAAGTCGGAGAACTTAAACAGCCTTTATAGATATTTAAATACCAAGGATCATTAGTAGAAACTGGTAAATTCTGATTAGAATTAATATCTATATTTATATCATTAGCAATAGCAGAAACGGGTAAAGAGCGAGACAGAAAATCGGGTAAAACGTTATCGGAACCCCGACGATGACGTATTTCGAAATTATAGGAAGATAAGCGAACTCCCCATCTGGCTAACCGGCCAGTAGGGTTATTTAAGGTCAAGAACCATTTCAAAGCAGCGTGATCGGTGTAAACAATAAACTTTTTACCATTTTCAACGTAACAACGCCAGTGTTCTATAGCAGATAGAACAGCCAGGGCCTCGCGCTCTGTGGCACTGTAATTTTTTTCTTGCTTACTGAGTGATTTGCTATAGTACGCTATGACTCTTTCCTCACCATTTAACCTTTGACAGAGGATCGCGCCAAGACCAAAATCGCTAGCATCTGAGTGTATTTCAAACGGTTGCGAGTAGTCAGGACAAGCCAACACCGAGGAGGAAATCAAACAATTCTTTAGGTTATTAAACGCCTCATTAGCCTCTGTCGTCCAGCAGAATGGAGGTGCGTTTTTACTTTGAGATGTTAACTTATTTAAGGGTGCAGCAATAGAGCTAAAATTCGGTATAAAACGCCTGTACCACGAGGCTGCGCCTAAAAATCGACGTACTTCTTTTCTATTAGAAGGAGTGGGATAATTTTTCATTGAATTTACTTTATCCGGATCGGGATGCAATCCACTAGAGTCGACAACATAGCCTAAATATTTTAGTTTATCTCTAAAAAATCACTCGTGCCCCACGTTGGGCGCCAATGTCGCACGAGTGATTGATTTTCACGGGATAGCCGGGATCGATCACTCGCCGAGCAATTAAAAAGAGATGATTAGGTTGTCTTACGGGAAATAAATAAAAACTATCACCAGGAAAGATTAAACTCGCGTTATATTCCTGATTCACAATGGTTTTGATTACATAAAAGAACTGACACTTGAGGTTAACCGACTAGACAAGTATCCAGGGCGTAGGTCGTAGGTTGACACTCCACAGGTCCACGGATGAATACTCAGCTTTGACGTGTCTCCCAGCAGAAGAAAAGGGCCCAACCACGTGTGTCGCTGGTATATATATGGTCGGCAAGCGGGTGAGGCTCCCCACTGCAGTGCGTCATCGTAGTGGGGCTCGCAAGCGCCGAGGCACGACGTCACACTCGTGATTGGTGGACAGCTGTCCGACGGAAGTATTTTGGAACTTGTAGGTAACTCAGCGTGTGCTAATTCTGCTTGTGCAGTGTAAATCTTCAAATATTATGAGTTTATAAAAATAAGTTCACCACTATCAAAATCAATGTATATCAGTCTTAAAAAGGAAATCTAAAATCTCGTCAGCCATTACAATATATTGAGCACGTTGTATCGGTTGAGTATTCCAGAGCACTCTGTGTCAAATTGTGCGAGCGACATAAACCAAGTGAATACGAGACAAGCGTAGAAAAAGTAAATGCCTGTATCATTTAAATTTAGCATAATTTATCACAGCTCCGCTGTCTTTGAGGTTTTGTTTGAGATTAGATGTAAAAGGGTTATTGCGGACATACATAATTACAAAGGCGTGGTATTTTAATCCCGTCAAAGCCTGGAACTTGAAACAACATCCGCTGACAAGTTCGTTAACGTCTTTAAATTAATTTTCGTTTTAAATTTGTCAATTGCCGACGGAATTAAACGAAGTTTGTCGTTTCTTGACAATACGAGATAGCTGGCTCTCGGCCAGACGTTATTTAAACCAAACTTTATTCTCCATCTACGTGGACGTAGCAACATGCCTGCGAATGCGACTACAATGAAGGTATAATAAATTTTAAGATCACGGACACACAACCGAGGAGTCGAATTCACCAAAATCCAATTAAAATTTTAATAGAACCATTATCTCTGAACAAGAATTAATTAAGAGCGACGATTTATCGCTATTATCATTGAAATTTCATATAATAAAATATTCCGTGCCAAACTTTATCTGAAAAAAGAAAATAAACCAAATTTGTCTGTAAATCATTACCACTTAATTTTGTGTAGCGGGCAGATATTTTAATATTATCATTATTAATACTTTAATATTTAATAATGCGGTTGGTTGTTTTAATCGAAAATGTTTCGCTTGTAGAACGTTGTTATAACGCTATCTTCTTATAAATGAACGGCTATTCAGTGAAGGCAGTGGCCAGACCAGCGGCGATTGCATGGGAAATTGTTAATTCTGTTGGAGCGAAACACATAGAAAGCGAAGTACCACGAACGCTGCGACTTGGCAGCCGTCCAGTCAGCGAATCTGCTTTACTATGGCGATTATTTTCACTGGTGCACTATTCAAACTGATTCGAAATACGACTGAATAGACACGAAAGAATTTTCGTGTGCAACAACCGACTGTAATGACCGTTTATTCTTTGAAACACGCTCGCTGGAAATCCGTAAATAGGTACAAAGTACCGGTAGACGCGACGTTCGAATTCCCCTTTTGAAATGTTTACAATTGTTATTTTATGGGCCGCCAAGCAAAAATATATTGTTTTTTTCGTAATTATCGTCTTCAAAGGTTTATTCTTGAAAATGGTATTCGATAAAATTTGAATTTCTGATGATGTTTATTGTTTTATATTAAAGGATATTATTTAAGATTCAAAAACTGCTGTTATAAATTTCACTTTGTTTTTGGTTAAGTCATGATCTACACTGCATGTCTTAGACTTTCATTAGGGTTTGTAGAGATTTAAGGACTTAAATATTATTAACAAACGATAGTCATAAGTGCACAATCACAGAGTTTACGTGTCTGCTAGAACAATGTTACATTGATTCTGAAACTGTATAGTTGCATTGTGTCGAGTTTGTACCTTAATTAGCCACAGCATTAGCCTACTAACTAACAAGCCATTATTTCTCTAAAATTTAAGTAAATTAAGCCGGGTAGGTACATAGAAATAAAAACAAAGCACCACAAACTCAAAAACATCCTGCCTGTCGGCTCAAATATCTTGTAGTCAAATTAAATATTGTTGTTCTATGTCGGACATTTTCCATGACGATTACTCGGTAATTAATTTACAGTATTACTTTCCATTCGTGTTTCCATTAACAATGTGGTAAAATAACATTGCTTTTACCCCGAATATTGTATAAACATAGTTATATAGAAAAACAATTACGCGACGAGCCAACAGGGACGCTCATTTTAGAAAAGTATTGTGCACTATATTCGTAGAAAGGGTTATATTGGGTTGTTATAGGAAAACGATTATTACCTTCCCTATTTTGAATATTGTGCGCCGAGCTACAAAACTTGTATGAACAGATGACGTAAAAGTTAGTGGAGTATGGATATTATTTACTTTAGTTGCGAAATAAATTACGTCTATTTATAGGACTGATTGCTCGAATGTCGTAGTGATTTCAACAGTTGCCTAACCGTTTAGAACTCTGCACAAGACAATATTTTGTGTAATCTATAAATTGTTGTTAAGACTCTGGGTGTAATTTGCTAACGTAAATTGAATGTTTAAAAAGCCTCCCGCGAAACAGGATTGCCTTAAACGGGATATTTATTTTTAAGACGAAAAGAAAGTAAATATTTTTGTACGTATATTGCCCAGATAGCAGACAAACTTGTGACAAGTTTGATTTTTCTTTGATTCTAAATTGCTGCGTCAAATATGATGAGACAACTTTGTGACAATATAGCTGCAACATTGTTAAGTCAAATATGAAGTTTCAAGTTTGCGACAATATTGCTCAAATATTGTTATGACAAATATGATATTTCAAGTTTGAGGCAAGCTTGATGCAAACTTCACCGCTACTATGACGCACGCGCGAGACTCGCGCCACCTATTTGCTTGATCCGTTCGGTAAAGTTCGGTTAACTTCGGCTCGGCTTTTGATTGAGTGACCGTTTGCTTGTTGTTAAAATAATTTGCTTCTGCTGAAGCTTCTTACTAGTATATCTAATTACCTAGTTCAATAGTTCATAAATATTTTTTAGTTCGTAATTAGCTACTATATACAAAGGTACTCTGTGATTGTGCAAAGTTCTACTTGCACCCGATCAGTTTGTGCTTGTGAATTATCCTTTTTGTTTTGGCCGAATTGAGGTAAGTCTCTTTTATATTTTTGTAGCTTCTAGCTGTATTCACATACAATCTTAAATAAAAAGTCCATGTTTAATGTTATTTACACCCTCACAGGGTTTTAGATGATGTATCTAGTTGGTTAACCTCAAAAAAATTACTGTCTTATTGATATTGCACACATGGGTACCTATATTATTTTATAGGAATTTAAACTTTCATGGTCATTTAAACTTAATTTAAATTGTTTTTCGTGATATATACCACGTACCTTTGTTTGGAGTAACCGATATTTCGGCACTGTTGCAAGCGCCAGGTTCAGTACATCCGTAAACATGGCGCTTGCAACAGTGCCGAAATATCGGTTACTCCAAACAAAGGTACGTGGTATATATCCCGAAAAACAATTTGAATTATATTATTTTAGTCTAAAATTCAATTCAATTATTGCCACTCTGTCTTTTCTTCATATTTCATTAACACGATTTAGGCTATATAGCGCTAAGTAAGCCAAAACAAAGAAGGTTGGAGTGTAGGGGTGTGCAAGGTGCAAGGGGATTGGGATTTCGGCAAAAATTTCAAAATCATAATATTGACTGTTTTTTGATTTCATTGCTTAGAATGGCTAAAAACAAAGATTTTTTGCTCTTGACAATTTTAATCTCCGATTAAGGGTTCACAGTCAAATCGTCTTGAAAATGGGCGCGTTACTATAGCGTTCGACACTTAAAAAATTTGGATGAAAAATTTCAAAATCGACGGATTTGAGATTTTTTAATTTTATTGTATAGAACAACTAAAAATAAAAGCTTTTTTGTCTTGATGTTTTTTCCACCGACCAAGGGTTCAGCCTCAGGAAGGAGTGAACATGGCTCGAAAACCATTTTTACTAATGTCCAAACAAGGAAGACTAAATGGCTCTCACTCATACAAATATCAATGCTGGTAGTATTGATTCTAAACAAGGAATTTCATTTTGTCATGAAGAAACTGTATGGCCTAATATTGAGAATGAATTTGAAAATTATTTGAAAATGATAATCTAGATTCCTGTTGAATGTACGCACAGAGGAGATGGTAAACAAATGATTAAGGAATAGGGGTGACCCCGACGAATCATGGTCACAACATCAAATAAAATTTCTTAAAAGATATGGTATGTCCTTTATTTTTCTATTTAAGTTATTAAGAATTATATATTTTTTTTGGGTTTCACCACTTCTTTCAAACTTAATTTATTTTTTTAAACCAGTTAAAAAATGCATTATATTTTCAAAAACTTATAATGAGGCACTTCTCCGCTTGAAAAAAGCAGAAGAAATCTCCAATTAAGGCTGATGATAAAGTCCTCATACGAAAAAGAAAGTTTAAGAGAGTATATTCACCTAAAGATTCGGATTCTCCGGATGATTATCCCAATAATTGTCCTTCTGGTAAAAATTTTAACGATTTTTTTTGTATTTTCCTTTACATGGGCCATTCAGATGTAACTTGCTTTTTATTACAGGCAGTATTCTTGAAATGAAATGAAATTGTTTTTTTATTTGCAACTCCAATGCAGTAGTGACAAACAATATAGTGAGAAATAGAAAACAGAAAAACAGTTTTTGGATCGCAAATAAGGTACCTGCGTCGTTATAAGTTGCAGAATCAGGTGAGACTACATCACTGATCTTCCTCCCTAGCATCCCGCAGGACCTACTTACTTACATACATACAATCTCTTAAAACTAGTTAAAATTAATTATAAATAGTACATACACTATGAATTAATATATAAATATCAAATAAATAAATAAATATACATACATAGATTAAATAATCACAATAAAAACAATCTTTCTTCTTAGCGTTATCCCAGTTTCAGTCTGGGGTCCGCTTTCTAGTCTAACCGGATTTGGCTGAATATTAGCTTTTCCACGGAGCGACTGCCTGTCTGACCTCCGCAACCCGAAGGGATAGCGATATTCCATGGTTTAGACTAGTGTCAGTTTATTTAGAAGGTATTGACGCCCTGTAACGACTGTCAAAGGTCTTCATGACAACCGGGACCGACGGCTTAACGTGCTCTCCGAGGTACAGGACAAGCGATAATTAACAATTCAATACGCACATAACTCCGAAAAGTCATTGGTGCGCGCCGTGGATTCGAACCTGATACCTTCTGCATGGCAGTCTGTTGGTATATCCACTCGGCTATCGCTGCCAATCATAATAAAAATAATACAGAATAAAAATTTATTAAAAATAATGCTCAGATATCACTATAAATAGATAACTTTTTTATGCGTTTCCGAACGCTTTACAATCACGTCTTGTCACACTTGACAGATGGTGTGGTGTGTTCTGTCGGCCATTGCAAACATTGTGCCAATATTAAAAACTAATTTATAAGATACATTCTGCTTACATATTGTACTACAGATGATGAAAATGTCATAATATACTACGTGTTTAATATCGATTAAATGTAAGTTACCACTTCACTGTATAATACCTATGATAATGTTTGTCGTTGTAATAATATTTGCTTAAATTTAGTTTGGAATATGTGTACTGTGTTATTCTGGCAAATCTTCCAGTAAAGGATGACACAAGTTTTTGTAATTTGAATGAGCAGTTGAAGAATAGCCACAACAAACAATCTTTTGTAGGTTTATACAATACAATTTAAGTACTTTCTTTGGGATTGCACAAACATTCTAGTAAGGACGCAAAACTTAATTGACAAAATTATTAATAATGATCTCGAATTAACAATTAACCAATTAAACAGTGCTGACTTCCACTTTCTTTTTATAAATTACTAAGTTATTTAATATATAATCACATTTTAGGTGAAATTCTTGGCTGGGATTGGTGGCAGAAATGCTCGTAGCCTTACTACGAACATTCTTAGACGAATATTGCTTGATGAAGTAGCAGAATTATATTTATTGACAGGAAAACCAATGAAAAATTAAAACAAAAATCATTTCTGACAATAGAAACATGTAAAATAATCTTTCGTAAGTATTTTTATATTGTATGACTTTATAAAAAACCATATTGTGAGATAATAAGCATATAAAGCATTGTGTTCCCATACTGGGCCAGCGCCTTACAACCTCGCAATGAAAATAAAACTAAACCAGCTGTAGGGGCTACTCCTCTTGTTTGCATTACCTACTTACCTGTTAAACTGAACGGTTATGATTAATTTATAATTATTATTTTTCTTTTTTCAGAAATCTGCAAAAAAATATATGATGATGTAACGGATGAACATCTTAAGGAAATTATTATTCTAACTTTTGCTTGATTGAAGCAAAAGTTAGAATAAGAAGGAGGTAAGGTTCTGAAATATAATAAACAATATTTTTTTATTATTCTAGGTAGGCATTGATTTTTTAATTTGAATCACTTATCTAATGGATCCCATGACTGTCCATGTCCATGCACTGGTGTACATGACTACATAGTTTTAGGTTTTATTGCAAGATTATTACATTAAAATGTTTTTACCCCTTGTAATAGCAGTTCAATTCCGTTCGTACAATAAGAGTTAAAAACAATTTATTTAAGAGTTTATAACAATTTCTTTTATTTGTTTCAGAGCTGATAGTCGAACTAAAGCATCGGAATCTGAAGCTAGCGGGTATAATCTGGGCTCTAATGAATAATTTTAGACAATGATTATAAATTGTGACTTGTGTGTGTAATGTTTTTCTTTAAAAAATATATAACACTTGTTATTTTCTATAGACTAGAAAGACTAAAACTAGATAGACTAGAAAGCCTACTCCTGGCTGATGATGATGAATGTTTTTAGCTAGGTATAGTTTATACAGTGTCCTATCCTACCATATCCTGTTTAGTACAAATATTTCTGTGATTTAGATATAATATCTAATCTGAGAGTTTTTTTTTTTGTTTGTAATATGTCCAGTAACTGTAATTTTTCTGGTGAAGAAAAAAAGAATAACTATAGATCAAAATATTAGATGTTAAAAGGCTCTAGGAAGCTGTAACACAGAACTTTTGGTCCCGTGAACATGTATAAAACACACATTTGCATGAAACATTTTAGCTGAACTAAAGTTTCAAGAAACACTTGAAATTGAAGTTTGTGATTAATGTATATTTTAATGTCATATTTTTTACGACGTACACTATGTCAATTTATTATAATTCGAAATTATTGACTGATTAAAAAATAAATAGTCATATGATAAAAAATTATAGTCTATTTTTATTCACATTGTTGTATTCACGAAGTCACAGCAATAATATTTTCTGTGAAGATTTACGTTGTTATGTTTTCTTAGGTCTGTGCAGGTTATAGACAGAATACACCACAGATATTGGAAGTACAGTAGTGAATGCTACATCTAATACACTGCATACATAAGTCGAACTGTATTGCTCCTTAGTACTCCGTTTTGCTTCGGACAATATGACACTATTATATTTATCTGTGGTCGCAGGATGTCTATTTGACCACATACTAGTCGCCAAATTGTCAGGTTTCATTAAAATTTTCCATTCTATTCAAGGTTAAAATTATTATTACTGCCGTAGCACAGGTAGGGCACGTTTATCGTAACAAAATTGTACGTAGTATGTCAAAACAAACCTTATGCAAGTTTGTTATATCAAGTTTGCACATCCTTTGCAAAAACAAACTTCATGCAAGTCTGTCACAGTGAAACTAGCAAGTTTGATTTAAACTTGCTGCAAGTTTGCAAACTTGCCATGTCAAACTTGATGCACGCCTGCTTATTTGATGTATCAAACTTGTTGCTAGTTTGTAACAAGTTTATATTGCTATCTGGGTGGGTTTGTACGTATATTGGGTGAGACTACCTCTGTGGTCCAGTGGATAGCGTATGCGACTGCTGATCGGAGGTCCCGGGTTCGATTCCCAGGTCGGGCAAAAGTGTTACTGGGTTTTTCCGAACACTCAGTAGCAGCAGAGTCTGGTGATGTGCCCGGTAACGTCAATAGGCTCGCCCCCTATTACCTGGGAGCTAAAAATTCATGGCGAAATGTGGGTGTAATATTTACACCTCTTCCTACCCCTTCGGGGATACAGGCGTGAGACTATACATAAAAGAAATAAAAGTACATTGGGTGAGCAATAAAAAGTCAATGAATTTATCTCCTTTACGGGTCTTTTTATTTATTTAACTTCTTTATATGTATTTCTATGTATTTTTTCTATGTATTCCTATGTATCTACATAGGAAATATATTAAACATCACACTATACTACCCACTTATAAGCGAACAATAAACGTTATCTGTCAACAAACAGATATATTGGTTCGTCAAAAAAGCGGCGTACTATTGTTTCCCTTGAGGGTTGTACTTAGTCGTTACGTCATCACACAAAGACTCGTGCGGATAGCAACTGGAGAGCTTTAAGGTAAAAACCAACAATGATGGATCGCGTTCGTAACACAATAATATTATATACAAGCTACATTTGTTAGATACAACATATTAATACATTGTACGGTAAAATATATTTACCTACTCACGGAAGAGATTGGAAGTAATGTTAATCTTATTGATAACATAAAATTGAGGTTATTTTTTGTTTTTGTGAGATTTCTTTACACCGTGGATTAACTTTGGTTGCCTTTACATTGAGATGCTAATATTATAACAGCTTTCCTATGACCTAAATATAATAATAAAGTTTTATAAAGTAATTTTCGAAGTGCGGTTAGCGTATCAGAATTTCCTAGCTGGACTAGATTACATTGAGCTTAGTACTAGCACAACATGCTGTCCTTTGATACCAAGTAATCCTAATATCTGGCTAAAGGCCAGATAATTTGAGGATACTGATGGCAGTCGTTATTGACATCGACATTAAAGCCGGAGCCGACGGCTTTACATGCTTTGCGATGCATTACACCATACAGATGTACATAAATGTATATACGTAACACAGAAGTACAAAGCAAATGTATTATTCTATGAACATAATATCACCGTACAGCCTTTTGTATTCCTTTGCTTTTTTTAGGCCATTTCTAATTTAAATCAAAATAATATTATGAGTCAATAAGAGCATTTGGTCTACCATACCACGGTAGCCAGTTGGGTTGTTATAGGCTGAAATGCCAAGTTTTCAGTTTTCTCTATTCAGTTTCTTCACAAAGATATTATTTGCTTCGTAAAGTTTCGTTAGTTGCTATGAAACCTAGGGAAATAAATGGCATTATACTTTGTATTCCTAACCGGTACCTGCACGAATGAACCATAAGTACAAAAAATTGTATTTGCGATGAGTTAAAACCGTTCTCATAATATATTTATTAAACAAGATATTCAGAAAATCGCTGAATTTGACTGCCTTATAAAACATGTAATGTATTAAGCCATAGAACGGACATTAAGATTAACAAATTGTTAATGATAAAATTCAAAAAACGGATGTTCCCAAGATGTAATCGTGAAACTACGGCCGCTCCGGAGGGACGGAGAAGAAATGAAACTTTCGTGTTAGAGATAAAATTAACATATCTTGTTCGTCTCTGGTGTATTTTATTTACCTAAAATTATTTGTATAATGTCTTTGCTTACCTTAAGTGCGTTTTTGTTTGAATTTGAATTATTGGAAATGTTGTCATATTTAAAGCTGTCGACTAATCAATACACTGTGCGTCAAAACAAAACCATGACGAGTATATGTTTGAAACAAAATCGCAACTAATATTTCCACTTTTATTTGGACTTTGTGTCCATTGTTTCGCTTTGTAAAGATTCCTATGACGTAGACATAGGATAATATATATTACGAGCATATAGCTGAAAGCTACATTCATGCATGCAATCCTTCAAAATACTGATATACCTAACTAACTTACTCTTACAAGTAAGAAAAACCATTTATTATTATGCGCTTGTTTGATACCTATTATTTTTACGTTAATTTTCACAATAAGTATTTTTACTAACCGTAATCAAAGAATAATCGCATCAAATCAAAACCAAAAAGGTAATAAAATATGACGTTTACATAGTGCTATACAGTTTTTTCTACATTGTTAATTACATCATTGGACGTTTGTTCATTTTCGCTCGAGTTCCAGAGCAAATATTTAGAGACCACTATGTAATTTGATGGTACTATCTACGCCCTTAGCCGTTCATAGAAACGTACCTTGTATGGACACTGTTTACACATGGGCAACCCTCCCTTAAGTGTTTCAAAGAGCATGTTTAGCTAGGAGAGCGGGTTTCCCAAGATACTACGATTAATCAGAGCCCGGGAACGTTTTACTAGTTTAAACAAACACGAAGATCATGTCGATATTCATGTGTTACATAATTGGAGCCATTTTCTCAAAATAATCATAAAGAGTACTTTGTGACTATTTTGATTTGATTGAAAATTGCCATTTAACTATCATCATCATCATGATAGGCCTCATTAGATCTATATAAAGGCGTCTTTTGAGATCTATTACCTACTCATAAAAACAAATATATACTACCTAAAGTCAATAAAACAAGTACAAATTACATGAATAAGCTGCCAGAAAGATTACAAATAGTATATAAAACGAGTTCGAAAGGTAACAAGTTCAAAATGAAGCACTTTTACATATAAGGTATAATTAATCATTAATTAAACAACATTGGTACAGATTATATCCAAGTAATATTGCTCATCAATAAACGGCTCGCCAGTACTCAGATAAACCCTGTGACGTTTTCGTAGTACGGCAACGTATCATGTAAGATTAAGTAAATGTGTTGGAAAATACAAATAAAAAAGGCAGATGATTTCTACAGAGTCAGAAAAATTATCGCGTTTAAGTATAAGAGTATACGCCTAGTTTTATAAGTACTTGAATTTCTATGTCGCTTAATAAGTTCTGCATTATGCATGTTTGCAACTCGAGACTGAATTAGAGAACCAAAATTATATTTGAGTAATATTTTTCGTACACAATAGTACAGGTATGCTTAGTGAGGTTTGTTGGATTCCATGTCACCCTTGAAACGAATATAGGAGTTTCACGAAGAGGGATTCTGTAATAGGGTCACTGTATACCTAATTTAACGATAATATAATGAAAATCTGATGATAATCTAACGAGTCTTATTTTCAAATTACCCAGCATTTATTTCAGTACTGGTAATGACCAAATAAGTGCCATAACTTATAATTAACTGTATTAAACAATTCTAAAGTTTTGTAATTTGTGGTTTGCGATTCAAGACTGCTTGGAGACTGGAGTGCTTGGTCCGGTTGAGTGTTATCTAGGTATAATGTTGAAAATTGCATCCAGTCACTCATAATCCATGTTTAGCTGGGCGTTGAAAGTCTGCGGTTGAATGTAGTTCAATAAAAAAATTGTCATTGTACTTCATTTAACCAATTGAACCAATTGACTGTGACATAATTTAGGATATAAATAAAGTACTAAATAGATAAAAAATACAACACTATTGGTATGTCGGTCACTTGTTGATTAATTTATGTATCAAATTAAAAACAAAATACCTGTATGTACCGTTTTCGTGAACGATATAATTAGATTTTACGAAGGAAGTCAAATCTAGACTGAATGAGGTCAAGGGGCTCTTGGACGATTTCGAGAATAAGCAGTGTTAGTAAGAATGGTCTAACGTAAATATCTTTTCCTTTTACTTCTTTTTATATTCATCAGAACCATGCTATACGATCACAAACTAGCAATTTAGTAACCGAAGCGCGATAAAATAATATAAACCATACATATAATGATGGAAATTATTGTAATATACCTAATATCAAGGTAAAAAAATAATATGCTTGGTTTCAATCTGTGTTGGGAAAAGAAAACAAAACACTTGTCGTTTTATTTTATTCGACAACTAATAAAAAATTTGAAAAATTACAACAAAAATCAAATGACCAGTACAACATGAAACAGAACGTTTTCGCACGGACCAATCACACGCTATCGTCCGCCCATAGACAAACAGTTGTCAATCTGTCAAAACACATGTTAGATCAAAATACCGAGAAAGTGCTTACCAGAGGTTTAAATTACGCGATAACTCCATCAAGAATACCGTATGAAACCATTATTTGCAACGTTGAGGATTGCCTAGTGAAGAACAATGTGAGTAAGGAAGATTTCGAGGCCATACGACAGGACGTTTCTGCTGTATTACGTCAATCGAAAGTGCCGGCAAGGAATCTACCAAAGACCGAATATCTCGCACTGAAGAAGTTACAAGCTAGGCCTGAACTTACAGTACTCCGAGCAGATAAAGGAAATGCAACGGTAGTGTCACGTCCGAGTATAAACAAAAAATGGAACATCTTTTGTCGGATGAAAGTACCTACAAGTTGGTTAAGTCAGACCCTACGAACAAAATACTCAAGCAAACTTGTGATATTGTTAAGAAATACTCCGAAAAACTTAATTTGGACGTGAAATATTTAATACCATCGTGTGTAAAACCTCCTCAAATGTATGGGCTACCGAAAATACACAAGGAAAACGCTCCTCTGCGCCCGATAGTTAGTCAGATAGGCGCACCAACTTACAGACTGGCTCAACACATGGCAAAGATTCTCTCACCGCTCAGAGGCAATACGAGAGCACATGTGAAAGATTCCTACCATTTTGTCAGTGAAATCAAACACCTACATCTCTCTGACAAGGAAACTATGGTTAGTTTTGATATACAGTCATTATTCACATGCATACCAGTACATGACTGTGTAGAAATTACTAGAAGGAAGCTGACAGAAAACAACATGCCTGAGGAATATGCAGAAATACTCAAACACTGCCTGACAACGGGCTATCTGTTATGGGACAAGAAATACTACATACAAGTAGATGGTGTAGCAATGGGCTCTCCAGTATCGCCTGTTGTCGCTGACATCTTCATGGAGGACTTCGAGGCGCGAGCCCTGCAGACTGCCACCATCACACCGAGGTTCTACAAGCGGTATGTAGATGACACTTTCACAATTTTACCAACAGATAGTGTTAATGCTTTCCTATACCATCTTAATTCTATTAATAACCAAATACAATTCACAATGGAATTAGAGGCAAACAATTCTTTAGCTTTCTTAGATGTACTTGTCATCAGGAATAAAAACAACTCCTTAAGCCATACTGTGTATAGGAAAAAGACCCATACAAATAGGTACTTAAACGGTGAATCTCACCACCATCCTAAACAGTTAGCTACTGTAGGAATGTCTCTGTTTCAGAGAGCCCGCGGGATCTGTGACAAGAAACACCTGGACGCTGAGCTTCAACATGTCAGGCAAGTTCTGCAAGACAACAACCTCCGACCGCCGCGCCACTGTCACAGATCCCAGAAGAAAGAAAAACCAGCCACAGTAGAAAGACAACCTGCTGTCCTCCCATACATCAAGGGCGTGACCGACAAAATTGGCTACATCTTGAAGCGAGCTTCTATCAAAACTTACTACAAGCCGCCAACGAAGATCAGTCAATTATTACCATCTGTCAAGTGTCAGTTACCCTTGCAAGAGGCCGGTGTCTACAAAATTGACTGTGAATGTGGGCTCTCATACATTGGACAAACCAAGAGAAGCATAGGCATTCGACTCAAAGAACATATAGCTGACATAAAACATAAACGCTCAACAAAGTCTGCTGTGTGTGAACATGTGGAACAGGGCCCCAACCACTACCTGCGATTTGATGAACCACAGATACTCGCAAAAGAACACCGTTTTCTTCCAAGGATGATACGAGAGGCTATTGAAATTAAAAAACACCCTAATTTCAATAGGGAAGATGGTTGGAATGTTCCTCCAGCTTGGGACCCTGTCATAAGGCTAATGAAACCCAAGAAGGACAAAGTCACCAGAAGACCTAAGGACACTGTGAGCTCATTCTGCGTAAATAGTAACACCAGTAGATGAAAAATGTTCGGGTACTTTGAGATAACTTATACATTCAGGAAAAAGACAAATATCACCTCAGTCTGCCGTGAACATGAATTCTGTAAAGAATTCGAAACGTCGGCTAGTAATAAATTAAAAATATAGTTTCTAGATCATTAGTTTCAAATGTAATAACTTAGTGAAACCAATACATCGCGATAAAATCCGTAAACTGTAGTTTAATTTCAATATGTAACATTCGCGTAAACCCAAGAAGATATTAAGTCTGTTTGTGGTAAGTCTTTTATCGGTTTTTGGACGTAAATATTATAATGTGTATAATTCAATCCAATTTTAAACCTCAAAATCGTGAAAGAGAGTTTATAATCTGTATGTATAAAATCCTTGCGTTACTGACTGATTGACAGACAACGTACAGCCAAAACTATTGGGCACATGATGCTGAAATTTTCATGCATGTTCTTTGGGGACCGTAGGGGTGCACTAAGAAGGGATTTCCCGAAATCCCCACGGGATCGGCTAAAACGGGTGAATTAAAAAAATGTACTAAAAAAATAGCTGCGTGTGTCCTCTAGTAATAATATAATATTCTACCACATACACACATCACCATCTAGTCCCAAGCTAAGCAGAGCTTGTGTTATGGGTACTAGATAATGGATAAACATACATATATACTTTTTTGTAAATATATACATATTATACATAGAAACACCCAGACCAAGACAAACATTCATGTTCATGCACACAAATGTTTGACTTGAGCGGGAATCGAACCCGCGACCATCGGCGTAGCACTCGCTTACACTCTCGCTGTGCCAACGGGTCATCTAGAGAGTGAACATATTATTATAAGAATCGGAAACTTATTTGAAATATCCAAATAATAATTTAAATGTATTTTCACGTTTGATCTGTATGCAAGCATTGTATACCATTGTTTCAATTATTTTCGCTGAAAAAACAAAAAGATGACTAAGAAAAAGCCTAAAAGCATTTTGGAAATCTATGCAATTCTTTTGTGCTGAAATAAATACTTACATTGTCATATTTTAAAGATTCTATTGATGTTGCCAAGGCACAGTCTAACTATACATTTGCTTATATTAATTGGTTAAGTGCTTTCAGGATCAAAGAATAGAGTCCTGTATCTCCAACCTACAATAAGTTTCCAGTCAATTACATGTTAGATACCTGCATACAAATCATTTAAATAATTACCACAATACTAGCATCAATCTGTCAATACTCTGTAGTATCCAAAAACTTAAGAGTGGTACCTCAATAATCAAAAGTATACAATCCAAAGATATTGCCCATTTCAATAGAATTAATTACATCCTTCTAGCAAACACCTATACATAAAATGTTCTTTCTATTAAGAGGGTTCATATGAATATAACATCTAAATAGAAAAAGTAAGTAAAAGAACATGCGAAATCACTATTCTAGTAAGAAAAGTTCGGACACAAGTTTTGCTGAAGCGTTATCTCACCAGAATATTTTTATACCCACTATGCTAACATTGGTGAACTTGTTCGGTTGGATATGATAACCCGTATTGTAACAAAACGTGCCAAGAATACGCGATGCCTGCAGGCCTTGTGGAGAACGAAATTACTATATTTATTATATTGGATGAATAATACGTGTAGTATTAACATTCACACTGTATTCTGAGAAGGTAGTGTATAAATAATAAATATTCAGGGTTGTATGTCTGTATACCTACAAGTTTCTTGCTAATTTATCATTTCGAGTGTGCTAAGCTAGGGTGGCCTATTTTCTCTACAAAGACAAAAAAAGACAATGAGCGTCTGCGTTGATATACTAAGTCTCACAAAATCTCATAATACCTAGGCGTGATTTACGAATGTCCTATTCACGAATTAAAAAAGCAAACTGCTATTGTACGCAATACAGCCATTGCCAATCTGCTCTTAGTATGCTTGCTAGATGAGCCTTGCTAAAAATGTTCAAGAAAGTATAAGCTTACTAAAAGCGGAATCATTTTAAATTATCCATATTACCACTAACCACATTTTCACACTAATGCTCCTGTGCGCTGGTTCCAGATATAACGGTACGTTACGGAACCATTTTGCGTGACCTGATGCGCGCTAAGCCAATTTTCACACGATAATGTTTCACTTTGTATAATACACATGGGAATATGCCAAAAACAAAATATTTTTGGGCTTGTTCTCGTGAACTGGCGCTTGTCTGTGGACATCTATTTTTTTTTGCCTAGTTTGACTTTATTTAACGTTAACGCTATGACCTAATTTTTAAAAATTTCTTCTTAGTGCACCCCTACTGTCCCCAAGGAACATACATGCCAAATTACATTTTCCTGCGCCCATTAGTTTCAGCTGTACGTTGCCTGTCACTTAGTCAGTAACGCTAAAATGTTATAAGTATTTACGAGAGATATTTGCTCTGGTAGTAGAAGTCAAGTATGCTTCCGAAATTGGACGAAACATAACACAATGCAATAAACAATATATTCAAAATCGCTACGTTTGGCCTAAGAATTTTATCCATATTACAACACTACGTTAAAAAGACTAAGAACCCCTTTTATGAAGTTGGTTAAAGTAAAGATATTTTAATATGATCAGAGACTAAACAATCTTCAATTTTGCTAAAAGATATACAGATATGCATTTGTTCATCTTGTAGTAAAATTGGTACCAGTTAGAATAAATATGGCTGTACTCGTATAGGAGCGGCGAGTTGGAATCCGTTGTAATATGTTACAGGTATGCACGTTTTGGCATGTGAGCTCCTTTGAGCGTCCGTCGCGCTATAAAGCTTAAACAGTAGCTTAAAGCAAATGCTTATCTACATAATATTTCGTATGTAAACTGTATGCCATCGGTATGAATAAAGCGTTGAATAGAAATTCCGGATGTAAAATTATCTTAGTTACGAAGGTTATTATTTTATTCATACAAATGATTGTCTCATAGGTGTAGTAAAAGTTGACTAGGCGTTCATAGGAGGCCGGGACGCGGTAATTTCATTACTGGATTAACTTTGTTAGAGATACCGTTCCTTTTTGGGGATCATTTAGATACACAAAGTACATCAAACAAAATAATAAAAGTTACCGCGGGTCAATTACTATAATAAGAGACAAATATAGGTATACATACTATATATTATATTGGCTTCTAATACTAAGAACATCATTTTTGGCACTAATGAAAAATTCAGAAGCTATTAAAATAGGTGCTCTATCAGCATTTTTTTATACCTACATATATACTATAATGCAAATTTTCAATGTTTAAAAGTCATAAGCACATATCATTATTTAAGCTTTCCTATTCCCTGTATTTAAATAGAAAATAAAAATCTTATTCATTTACTAATTAAAATTACCTATACCCAATGAGACTACCAAATACACGCCAAAATCAGTAATGCAATTTTCATCAATCACCTTTATGTTAATAATGAGCAAATTATGTAACCCACATAGACAGGTACTGGCGAGTTAGCAGAAACAAAATATAAAGTAGGGTGTATATAATAAAGTCAAAGTCAAAAATCATTTATTCATCTAGGTCACGACGTGACGCTTATGAACGTCAAATTTTTAAAGTAAATTAATAATGCTTCTACATTTACATTTACTGCCCATTCGCAAAGCAATAGGTAGAACCACGAGAAAGAACGGGCAATAAAACTCGTGGCCACTCTTTTTAATCGCCAGTGTATATATAATAAGTAGATTGGATGTTACATAGCGGCCCTTTTAAGGCTATAAGCTAAGCGATTAGCAAAGCGATATTCCACAGTCGATGCGATGTTGATAACAAACATACATTGTGGCAACAGTGGCGGAGATGGAACGCACAGCGAAATGGACATCGAAACGCCAAGTCTTCGCTGCAAATCGCGTCGCTCGACGCTACTATTGAGTCCGCGCCCCTAATAAAAAGCTTTTAATATTAATGTGCTATCTCGACGAAGGTCCCGCTGAAGTTATCAGCTGGGGACCAAACTGGCGTAATCACCTTCTCTGGTTCAATGGCCTAGTGATTATATAGTTTGTTTGCCGTTAATGAAGTGGCAAACTTACCTTTTGAAATACTGTTTAAATTCTTAGATTCGTGAAGGTGTGATTATTTTTGAACGCTTTTGGGAATTGCACAATATAGGAAAAAGAAGATTGAAATAAGCTTCCAAAAAAATCCTTCTAAGATCTAGATACAAACGTGCTTACGTTATAGTCCTTGCTTAATTCTGATTCTTCTTCTTTCTTCTTTCTGTTAGCGTTATCCCAGTTTCAATCTGGGGTCCGCTTACTAGTCTCAACGGATTTGGCTGAATAATAGCTTTTCCACAGAGCGCCTGCCTGCCTGACCTTCACAACCCAAAGGGATAGCGATATTCCATGGTTGAGACTAGTGTCAGTTTATTTAGAAGGTACTGACGCCCTGTAACGACTGTCAAAGATCTTCATGACAACCGGGACCGACGGCTTAACGTGCTCTCCAAGGCACGGGACAAGCGATAATTAACAATTCTATACGCACATAACTCCGAAAAGTCATTGGTGCGCGCCGTGGATTCGAACCCGATACCCTCTGCATGGCAGTCTGTTGGTATATCCACTCGGCTATCGCTGCCTCAATTCTGATTGTATTCAAGATTTTTGCCTTGGTGCCCGTGGTCTGCTTCTAGTCTAATCAGACATGCTTAAATATTTAGCTTGAACGCGGTCACGTAGAATCTAGTATTTTATTAATAACTGTAGTAACTTTGCGGCTGTAGTATTTGTTCTCTACAAAATGCATAAAGTGGATACATAAATATGTAAAGCTACCATAACTCATACGAGGGTTACTCTTGCTGAATCAGCAATTAGGTAGACCGATTTGATCGTGAAATTATCAGCAGTAAAACTTTGCACCTACGTTTCGTTCGGTGAATGAAAGAATTGGTGGCCTGTTGCTTAAGACTGCCATTTATGAGGCTTTAAATTGAAAAATAAATAGCCGTTCTGACATTTATTTATTTATTAAACTTAAGGATTTCCAACAAAGGCAGTACACTTAATATTACAGTTGTTTAAAATAGATTACAGGACTTTAGCCTGCATACTCCTTCAATTACAGGAAACCACATCATGCATAAAATTATAAACTTAATCTAAACTAACAAAACAGTGCAGTAAAATAAAACAGGAGATCTCGATTTACAAAATAAGAGAACGAACATTTCAAAATTAAAGTTTTAACGTTTCAAGGAGATAGGTACAAGTTCTTAAATTAACATTTTGATAGTCAGTTACAGATGACAAAGAACACAGGCATTATTATAATCTAGCAGAAAGAAGAGTCATAGTTTGTTTTTTGTAACTATTTAAACTGTCGCTAATATCTGCTCCACTGAGCTTAGCCAGCATGTTGTGTTGCCTACAGAGCCTTGATAGGGCGGCGTAGTAGCCGAGATTTGTTCTCGAGTAAGGAACGCTAAATAAATTATATACGTTGCTCCTTGGGACATGAGTAGGAATGTTGATGGCTAGAGAGCTCAGTAATTCGCTGCAATTAATGTGGCTGTTAAATAGTTTATGAAGAAAAACAGCATCAGTTATTTTTCTTCGGTTTGATAATGTAATCATATCATAATGTTTCAGCCTTTCCGCATAACTCGAGAGTTCCTTGGCTTTGTAGTCACGATAGCAAACGTGATACAGAAAGCGCTTTTGAACGCTTTCTAAGCGCTTGTTGTAAATGTCATAGTGCGGATTCCAAATAACTGAATTATATTCTAGAATAGGTCGTACTAATGCATTGTAAAGTAGTATTTTTGTTGATGCTTTTCTGAATTCCTTAGTATTACACAATACAAAACCCAATGTTTTAAAACCTTTTGCCGTGATATCTAATATATGTGCATCGAATTTTAATTGAGTGTCTACCCATACGCCTAAGTCTCGAATTTTGTCCACAGAACTAATCTTGACTCCACCAATATAATATTCATTTGGTTCTGTGACTTTTTTTCGAGTAAAGTGGATGTGATGGCATTTTTTTATATTTAAGTGCATATTATTGTTGTGACACCATTCGTGCAGTCGATCGAGATCTTCTTGAAGTTTTATCGTGTCTTGGGGATTCCGCATTGGCATGATTAACTTAAGGTCATCTGCAAAAAGATAGAAGTTTGAATAATGGAAGCACTTATTTATGTCATTGATAAATATATTAAAGAGAATAGGCCCTAAATGAGAACCTTGTGGGACCCCAGATGTCACTTTATAAGTATCAGAGAGGTACCCGTTAACAGCAACCCTTGCACGTCTGTTTTTTAAATAGGATTTAAACCAGTCTAGGAGTTTGCCATATATGCCTACTTGATTTAATTTGTTAATGAGAAGTGTATGGTCTACTTTATCAAACGCCTTACTGAAGTCTGTATATATAGCGTCTACAGGAATGCATTTATCAAGATGTTCGGTCAATGTAGATGTATAGCACATTAAGTTGGTTGCCGTTGATCTTAATTTTATAAACCCGTGTTGGCTGTCACTAATGAATTGTTTAAGTTGCCATGTCATTCGTTCTGTCACAAGCTTTTCAAATATTTTTCCAAACGTTGCCAATATAGATATTGGCCGCTAATTTGTAACCAGATGTTTATCTTCGGATTTATGAATTGGGACAACGAGTGCCTCTTTCCAAACGTCCGGAAAGGTACCTTCTGATAGTGATTTATTAAATATTAGGGCCAATGGAGTAATCAGTGCCTTTGCGCAAAGTTTAATAAAAACTGGTGGAATGCCATCTATTCCCGCTCCCTTCTCTTCGTTTAGATACCTTAGTGCATTATAGATTTCCGAGTGAGTGAAGGTTAACATGCCTAAACTAGGTGTATTAGCAGGAAGTTCGTTAAGGGTGCAGTTTGTGGTCGATGTCAGAGGTGCGTTGAAAATTTGGGAAAAATTCTCTGCAAAAAGGTTACAAATTTCCTGTCCAGTAGCAGCTGATTTGTTTTTATAGTGCAATGTAGCAGGATATGCACTATTCCTCTTTTGTTTTTAATGTGAGACCAAAACATTTTAGGGCATTTCACAACTGCGTCTTCCATATCACAGAGGTATTTTTTATAACAAAGAGTTTGAAGCTCCTTACACCTAGTACGCAATCTTTCAAATTCCAAAAGATCCAGGGGGTTCCGATATTTTTTTATCTTTACGTGATACTTATTTTTTTGTTTAAGTAGGCTTATTCATTCGCGTGAGTACCAAATTGGGTATTTACGGTTGGCCACCTTTTTTAGGGGTATTGTAGTAATGATGATTTTATTCAATTTATCATAAAATACGTGGTAGCGCCATCTACCTTCCTATATATAACTAATCGCATCAACATGAATCGTTCCACGCTTGTCTAGTGCGAGCGATATCATATTTCCGTCCCTCTCTTTCCCTCTCCCTGGAAGAGGCACTGCCTTGCGCCTGATTTCGTCGCCGCGATCGTGAACGCGACGGACAGTCTCGAACATTCCGCTCGCTAAGAACGCCGTCTCGATACCGCTCCGCGCCGCGCCGCTGTATGTGATTTTGCCGCTTCCATCAAGGAAAACCCGCTCGTGAGTGCTAGTGAAAACAAGCAGCTACATCACGAAAACACCAGGAGGAAAAGAAACGAAGAAGGCTATAAGGTAAGTGCCTTCCATCCTTGAAATAGCCTATACCCACTCAATCACCTCCTCCCGTATCCTTCTCCTCTTCCCTTATTCTCTCCTAGGCGGCTAAGAACCGCTATCCTCTCTATACAGTCCATTAATCCTTCCCAAGTCGCCTAGAACCTAACCGGTTTCGGCACCACGCCATACCATTTTTTTGATCCATACGAGTCGGATTCATTTACGTTTTATACGTTATACCGCTATACCTAGGCAGTTATAGCACCTAGCTATACTCCTAATATATTCATATAACCGTCACATGGTTATTTCCGCCCGCATTAGTAGGTAAACTTTTATGTAGCTAACTACTTATTAAATTATTATTTCTGCAACTATCATAGTTGTCTTATAAATCTCATATTTCAATCAACTTTTATTTCCTCAGCTCTAAAGTGTTGCCTACTTAGGTAAAATAATAGATACATTAGATATTCTTATTTTGTTTCGTTCTCATTAGCTTATACTTACGTAAGCATGTCACAACAAAAGAAGTCACGCGTGTCGGAAGACAAAGAGATGACAATCTTAGAAGCAAAACGCAATATTTTATTTGAGCGCATTCAAAATATCTATGAAAGATCAAAAACCGCATCGATGTCTAACAGTAATAGCGAAGCATTTCTCAGTTATTGTATAACAGTAGATAGTATTCGAACAGATTTTCATAAGTTGTTAGACGATTATAACGCAAGATTACTTTCTATCAATCCTGATGAAAAACCGAACTATCAGGCGTATACCTCATTCGAAGATCTATATTGTATTATTAAGCGTATACAATCGCAATTGGAGGGTAAATGTTCAGCAGAGCCCGTTGCCCGCAAACCGAGATTACCGCCAATCGAGATTATGTCGTTTGACGGAGATATACGAAATTGGCCGTTATTCTATGCGAGTTTTAAGTCTACGGTGCATGATAATGGTTCTCTGACAGATGCTGACAGGTTGTACTATTTAATAGGTAAACTGTCACCGAAGGCCCAGTCCGTATTTGCAGGTGTCACACCCAGTGCTGAGAATTATCAGGTCATATTTCAGTCACTACTTGACAGATATCAAGACACGCGCGTTCTAGCGTCTACGTACTTTGACCAAGCTTTAAATCTCAAACTGTCCAGCAACGCGTCTGTCTCGAATTTCCAGCTGTTTATTGATAACTTCGTAACCGCGGTTAATTCTCTTAGGAATTTAAAATAAGAAGATCTTTCCGACTTTATGTTGCTTCAACTCGCTTTAAAAAAGTTTGACACTGATACAATTCGCGCATTCGAGATGACGGAACGCAATAATAAAATACCTACACTAGATAGTTTTATTTCGTTCATCAAAGATCAGTGTCGAATATTTCATAATACGCAGTCTGGTTCACCTGGCCCGTCTAACACTAACAACAACAAACAAAGGTTGAATAAATCGCGAAATAGTAATAATAACTCAGTCCCTAATCCACAATCTTACGTAACATGTTCGGAATCTAATAGTAATAATTCACAGAAGTGTCTGTGCAGTAATATAGTGCACGATCATTACTATAAGTGTCCCACCTTTAATGATTTAAATCCAATTGCTCGTTTTAAAAGCGTAAAAGATAACAAAGCTTGCATTAATTGCTTAAGCATAAAACATAAAACGAGTAATTGTTCCAGTAGAACGAGATGTCGCACGTGTAAACAAAAACATCATACACTGTTACATTTAGATAAAAATAACCGGTTGTCAAGTCAAGCCGCTGACCTTGACACACTCACGCAAGTGCAGAACACGGTAGCTGCGCCTTCCGCGTCTGAGGGCGAAGTATCGTTGTGTATGACATCCATTGCGCGGGCGACGCGCACGCGAGGACGGCACTCGCGCATCTATAATGATCCGCGCAGGGCCAAAACGCAGTGTACGGCGTCTAACACGGTACTGTTGGCGACAGCGCAAGTTATCGTACACGATGTTAATGGGTCGCCGCACATGGTACGTTGTCTGCTGGATAGCGCGTCTCAGACCAATCTAATAACATCGGAATGCTTCAAACGCCTCGGATTATGGAATAACTTTTAAAATACTAACTCAACCGTCAAAGGGATAGGCGGATCAGAAAGGCATTGCAGGGGTTCCGTAGATATTAAAATACATTCGCGTTTTGATAGGAATATTAATTTTAACATTTCTTCGCTTATCGTGGAGCGTATCACGGACGCATTACCGAACGCTAATGTAGACGTAGCATCACTCACTCATCTCGAGTCATTGCCGTTAGCCGACGCGGAGTTTGCGAATCCGGCAGGCATTGATCTTTTGATCGGAGCTTCAATATTTCCGCACTTGCTACTAACTAACATAGTTCGTAGTGAGCGATATGATTTACCGCCCGCTATTGAGACGGTACTTGGGTATGTGATTATGGGTACCGTACCTACGTTACATACTTCTCATTGTATTACGTCTTGTTGTTGTTCTGCTCTTCAAGAGATCAAGGTGGGTGCTAAAACTGTGTGTAAGATAAAGCACTAATTAGCTACGCTATGCTATGCTACGCCATGCTATGCTATGCTACGCTATGCTATGCTAAGCTACGCTACGCTACACTATACTATACTACACATCCGCTCTGTATATAGATGACATTGCCTGTAATGTCATACCCGCTCCGCTAGCAATTTCGCTTTGTGAAGAGCTTATTCAGCTTTTCAAGCGAGGCCAGTTTGATCTTGTCAAATGGACAAGCAACTCTTAGGAGGTTCTCGCACGCGTACCAGATTCTCATAAAGCTTCTCCAGACATTGAGTTTGAGAAGTCTGTACCGCATAAGGTTCTCGGTTTACGCTGGGACAAATCCTGTGATAGTTTTCGGTTTGACGTCTCACCACCAGATGATAAGTGCGCCAAGCGCACTATGCTGTCCACAGTGGCTCGACTATGGGACATAATGGGTTTGTGGCTCCCACGATTTTGTACGCCAAGCTCTTGATCAAGGAGCTTTGGCTATCAAAGTGTGAGTGGGATGAAACACCCCCTGACCATATTGTCGCCACTTGGGGCCAGTTTTGTATTGAGCTTACCGCGCTCAATCAAGTTACTATTCCGCGTCATCTTGGGTTGGTAGATGGATGTACCATCAACTTGATAGGTTTCGCTGACGCCAGCGAGCGTGCTTACGGCGGAGTCGTATATCTGCAAGTCCGCATTGGTTCTAACTACTCGGTGCAGTTAGTTTGTGCCAAGTCTAAGGTCTCGCCTGTTAAACCATTTCGGTTGCGAGACTGGAGTTGTGCGCGGCCCTTCTGCTGTCTCAGTTGCTCTGCAAGGTTCAAGACACAGTTTTGCCCCACTACTCTATTAATAAATATACGCATCTTCCGACTCCAAAGTAGTGCTCGCTTGGATTTATTCCTCTCCTCACCGCTGGCAGACTTTTGTCGCCAACCGCGTTAGTAAATTGATTGAACTTGTTCCCGCTACTTGTTTCAATCACGTCGCGGGTTATCGTACTCGTCTTTAGGAATAACTTTCCATAGATCATATTGACTGGAAGTTTATTCCACCAGCATCACCACATTTCGGTGGATGTTGGGCAAGCATGGTCAAAGTAATTAAAACGCATCTCTTCAAAGTTATAGGTCAACAGATCCTCTCTTACGAAGAGCCTTTAACTGTCCTTGCACAAGTCGAGGCACTGATCAACTCGCGTCCGCTTCCAACTCAGTGAGATCTAGCCTGAAGTTGGACCTACCTCTTAGTTTAAGTATTTAGTTAGTAGTTTTCGCTATTATTGCGTTTGTAGTTTTCGCTAAAGTTAGTTTAGATTAATTTTATTGTCATATCGCTGTCTTAGCCTATTGATGGGTTATGCGGTAGTACACCCAACATAGCTAAGTTCAATTCTATTTTTTTAAAGGCAACCCTTTAGGGCCGGGGGGATATGGTAGCGCCATCTACCTTCCTATATATAACTAATCGCATCAACATGAATCGTTCCACGCTTGTCTAGTGCGAGCGATATCATATTTCCGTCCCTCTCTTTCCCTCTCCCTGGAAGAGGCACTGCCTTGCGCCTGATTTCGTCGCCGCGATCGTGAACGCGACGGACTCGAACATTCCGCTCGCTAAGAACGCCGTCTCGATACCGCTCCGCGCCGCGCCGCTGTATGTGATTTTGCCGCTTCCATCAAGGAAAACCCGCTCGTGAGTGCTAGTGAAAACAAGCAGCTACATCACGAAAACACCAGGAGGAAAAGAAACGAAGAAGGCTATAAGGTAAGTGCCTTCCATCCTTGAAATAGCCTATACCCACTCAATCACCTCCTCCCGTATCCATCGCCTCCGCCCTTATTCCCTTTCTAGGCGACCCAGAACTCGCCCTAATACAGTCCATTAATCCTTCCCAAGTCGCCTAGAACCCCCACGGTTTCGGTGTAAGCCGAACCAATACGCTCAACATATCATCGATTGAAAAGCTGTTTTGAAATTCTTTCTCCCATTCGATGGCCATCAGACATTTTGAAACAGTATCGTAGTCTGCTTTATAGAAGTTAGGCCTCAGGATTGAATTTGATTTTAAGTTTGAGTCGGCCATGAGGGGCAGACAGAACTCCAAAGGAGGATGTAGCAAATCTTCTACCGACAGACTACCATTATTACGCTGGACATTAGTAATTGTTGTGTTGCTAAGTATCAGGTCAAGGGATTTTGATTTATTGTTTAGGATATTATTAAATTGATTGAGGCCGTTGAGAGTTATGAAGTCTATAAAATTAATATTGACATCAGAACTAGGATATTGAGGTTGTAAATGCTGAGTGTTATCCTCAAGTGACCAAACAACGCTACTGAGGTTGAAATCGCCCACGACCAATGTAATTGCGCAGGTATCGATGCTTTTCTGAGCACTCGCCAGGTACTGATTTAGTGTATCGTGCTGTAAAGGTGGTGGTAAATATACAGCGCAAATGTGAAGATTTATCATATTATGTTTGGAGCTTTTCATATTAACACCTATCCAAAGATCTTCAATGTCACTCTCATACTGAGATAATCTAGTTGATTTAAGATGATTTGCAACCGCAATCAAGACACCGCCACCATCCCTCCGAGCATTGTATTTGGTTGATTCCCTATCACGTCGATAAACTACGTATCTACCATCGAACAATTCAGAGTCATATACTCCGCTATTCAGCCAAGTCTCTGTAAGCACCACTATATCATAGTTTTGAAGCAACATATTATTATAAAACAAGTCAGTCTTAGTTTTTAAGCCTCTAACATTCTGGTAATATATTTGAAGTGATTGATTGAATGTTACATGTTGTTTACAAGGATATCTAACGCTACGCTTATAAACATAAAATTTTAAAAAACGGCAAGAACGTTAAACTAAAGATTTTATAACATCTAAACTTTTTATTACAAAACTGTCAGACGAGTCGTCCCTTTTCATAAAAATTCTTCCGTTGCTGACCCAAACGAATTTAAAACCTAGTTCCTTGCCACGAGCTCTGGCCGCCGCATGAAGCGCCTTGTTGTCCAAGGAGAGGTGTTCTACGACGTATATAGGCCTAGGCTTATCAGTGGCTATACCAATGTGGCTTGTGTTCAATTTTTCCTTAACGTTAGCTCTGTTGTACTTTTTGGCAGCTGCTAAAAATGTGTCGCGAACTCTTGGCCTGATGAATTTGACAAGGATAGAACGTGGCCTTTCGGTTTGAGTATCCTTTTTGGCAATTCTGGTACAGTGCATTATGTCGTTTTCCGAGATGTTACATTTTATTACCTTACCCAATTGCAACACAGTAGTCATCAGGTTTTCTGATCTGTTTTCCGGTACGCATTGAGACATGTTATACATCAAAATATTGTTGCTTTGGGCACCTTGCTATTTTGTTGCTTACCTATATGGTATTATAATAAGCGTGCGGCGGTTTGAATTAAGTATTTACTTACATGTAATAAAATCAGAAAATATTATTTAGTGTACGTAAGATCACGAAAATCTATACTAAATTGACAGATAAGGATAGTTAGCCGTATTTCAAAAACACAAATTGATTGAAAAAGCTGTCGCCGGATTAAAAAACCTGCACGCCCAGCTCCGGAGCCTAATCAAACAAGAATAATTCAGAGGAAAGCTTTAAAAAATATTTTCTCTTGTGTTACAGAGCAGAACAGTATTTCATTGTGTCTAACAGTAAAATAAATGTCAGTTTGTTTAAAATCAATAACTAACCAAAATCCTTACACGTTAAATAAGTACAAAATACGTGCATGACTTTACAAGAACGTTTATTACGTAGTATGTTTAAAAAAGTTTGTTGCCAATCATGACATTGTGTGAATTTGTACCTCATTATAGGTGAATGAATTGATTCAATTATTTTTACAGGGGTTTCAGGTTTTACAGTAGATTAAATAAAGGTAGTACTAGAAAATGTGCAGTCCTGTACATATCTATCTATATAATTGTAAGGCAGCGATAGCTTAGTGAAGATACCAACAAACTGCTCTGCAGTAAGTAGGAAGCAGGTTAAAACACACAGCTTGCACCACTGACTTTATGTGTGTATTAAAATATTAATTGTCACTTGCCCACACTTCAGTGAGCACATAAGGCCGTCTGTCCCGACTGTCGAATATCGCTATACCTTTGCGTTACAGTAGACGCTCGCTCTGAGGAAAATAATATTCTGTCAATTTTAGGTAATCTAGAAAGTGGCTTGAGCTTCAAATTGAACGCAAGGATGATGATGATATCTGCAATTTATTTATGTAAGTGTTAATCGCAAGATAAATTACAGGACCGCATTCGATCTCAGGGTGAAATTGACAGCTTTGTTAAAAGTAATTAGCAGAAACCATCAAAATAAATTCCGTTGCATTCTAAATCTATCTGGATGATGTTGCTTATCTGGTGGTAATACTGATAATTAGTGTGCCGAGTTCTAAATATTCTAGAAGCAGTGAGAGATCAACAACTGCGCAATATAAATAAACTCATTATTCCACATGAAACGTGATCGCAACTCGAAAGTAAACAGAACTGGTGATAATAATTTTTGTTGTCGTCTGTGGAGTTCCCCGCGGGCTATCTTAAATGTCAGGTCGCTTCGGGGTTATCGGTTTATCACGTAACAATGCTTTCTTATCTTCTAACGGTTCAACTAAGTATTATTTTTTGAAATAATTAGCTGCATTCAATTTCAATACTTTTTATGATAACAATATACGCTCACGTAATATAGGGAAGTTGACATCCCGTACATGAAACTTAATATATACTCGTGGAATGAAAATTTAGAAAAATATATATCAAGGCTATTGAATTATTACCTACAGACACCAAGTTCGCGCACGTAATACGCGCCGTTCATTTGGGTCAGAATCTGACCCAATCGGCGGCCGCGTTGTCTGTAGTCCGAGTCGCACGGTAGCGTAAGCATCTCCCGCAAAATAATCGAAATTATGGCATATTGTACAGTGTTTTTGTGCCACAATGCTTCAGAAAAAGATTATAAGGTTGCTGGAGTATCATTCCACCGGTCAGACATAAATTTCATTACGTAGATTGTCTAATAATACAAATACAGTGAATCATAATAACTAAATCTAAGTACGAGCGGAGTGTTGCCAGTTGGGTGTAAAATTATCCCAGTTAAATTAACCTACACATTCCTTACCAAAATTATTCTATTGACAGTAGCATAGATAAAATAATGCAGTAGTTAATAAAAAAAAAGGAATTAGGTACATACCAATCGGTTACGACAAATTTGTCACGTCAAGTTCGGCTAAGATGATATCGTCTCAAAGCACTCGATTTTTCCGTTCTTGTATTGAAAGGCTTGTATCTAAAATCTAGTATTGTCTTGTAAGTGTAGGTACGCGTAACTAACTTCGTTTTTGTACGAATGACCTTCCCGACCGAATTATATTATAATTTTTAAACTTGTCGATATTTTTGGTCACCATAGTGTAACGGCGCACACATAGTACTCGCTGTTGATTTTTGTTAATTTTTCTCACAAACATACATAAATACTTTTATATAGGTACTATAAAGAGCATTTAACTAGGAAATCACTCGGCACTTATTAGTGCTTACGTTTGAGCGCACAAAGTTTCGTCAAGATTGATTTAGCCATCGTTAGTCAGTCGTAAAATCTTAAAAAGCAGACAGTGTGACTTTAGAATTTATAATATACAATTACTTATATTCATGCAAAAATTATGAATTTACCCTATTTTTAGGGGAAAGACGTTGTTACTGGCAACTCTATTATGGCGTCTGTGTGCGTGATGCAGCAAGTAAACAAAAAAAAAGCACAGTTCCGCACACATAGCGAATTTTCGGCTTAGCTTCTGAGCTCGCGTTGTTTGAATACTGACTTTCTGTAGGTAATAATTCAATCCCCCCCGTGGGATCTCCACCTTGTCGTGGTGGGGGGGCTCAGTAACCGTGGGTTAGAAGCCACCCACGGTGAAGCTAAGCGGGATCCCGGGAGGGGACGCTCCACGTGGGCTTGGTAGAGGCCTGCGTAGGATGCGTCCCATGGTGCGGGTGCGGGGGACAGTTCTGTTTGTCCCTCGCAGTCGGGTGCGGTCGCGGGAGGAGAGGCGTGTGGGTGTTCCGTTGCCCCGCGCCCTATCTCCCGCGACCAAATGGGGGCGCACCATCGTTGCGTCGCGGTGGGGCCGCAGAGGAAGAGGAGATGCGGTGTTGCGTTGCCGTCCTCCCTATCCTCTGCGGCCGCTGGGTGTTTTGGCGGCGGAGCCCAACACCTTCATCCGCCGCCAAGGGGGTTTCGTTCGGGGCCCGCCTGACCATCTGGTGGGCCAATACCCGTCGGGGGGTAGCGAGGAATGCTTTGGTGAAACCCTACCCTCCGACACATAGGTACATGAGGACTATAAAAAAAAAAAAAAAAAAAAAAAAAAGTAATAATTCAATGATCAAGGCCTATATATAACTATGTTTTATATATTTTTATTTTTCTTACCAGTTAAAACCTAAAGCTACGTGCTTTGGTGTATCTTAAACCTAGTTTTATAATAACGCATTGACTTGGTGCCACTACAAGTTTAAAGAGTATTTCAAGTTTTTATATCAATTTATTGTCCCAAATACGAATCAAAAATATAAAATTAACACTGAATACCATGTGACACCCATTACTGTACATTAATATTTCTAACCATCTAAACTTCAACAAAGAAAATAAGAGTGATTTATTTAATAAGTAATTTGAACAACGATTTTAAACTGTCAAAATTATTGAAAATCTTACAAATTAAATAAATAATCAAGTGATATCATTTCATACACATGCTTTTCATAACGGTATTCAATAGAATAATAAAATACTGACATTAAGACGACCTCTCTCACAATATTTACTAAAGTAAATATATTCAAAGCACGTTCAACAGCATTTTTAACATAAATACTTTATTACATTTTATCAACAAAACATCTAATATTTTGCCATTTATTTTCATAGACACGAAATAATTTAATTCTATAGGGTAAATTCGTTAGAGATACGGGACAGATGGCCAGTCGATTTATTTTTGACATTTACGGCTAGATGGGGTACAGTTCAGTTAGTATACTCCGATTAATGACACAATTACTGAGCAAAATTATACTAAAAAGTAACTAAATAACCTTTAATTTTACAAGGTATTGCTTAATTTTTTTAGTGTGGTGATATTTTAAGGTGAAATACTATTTTTAAATGTATACTTTTTGTGTTTACTAAGTTTATTGAATTTTCAAATGATAATGTCTATTCTAACCTCAAAACGGCGCCCGTTACGTTAATATTTCGTTTTAGAATTGATGTGGCCATCTCACCCGTACAAAAACGAGAGATAGCCACATAAATTTAGGCTGAGATGGCCATATCCATTATTGTTATTGTCAATGTTTTTAATGTGCTTTATGTCTTGGTATAGATGCTAAACAAGTATCAGAGGAAAATGATAGCCACTCGCGGTAATTAGAGTGAAGAATCATTAAAAGCTGCCATTAATGCGGTAAACCCAAAGATAATAAATCTGATAAAAGTAGGATTAGAAAACGAAAAGCTGCTAGGCGTTTTAGAGAAAGCAGGTCTGATCTCAGTGCACCAATAAAATTTGTGATACATCCGACGAATAAGATAAAGAAAATGAGGCAGACTCTGCCGGATGCGGAGACAATTATTATACGACTCATCTCGTTGAAAATTGGCCGCAATGTATTATTTGTGATAGATGGGTTCATGAAAATTGTACAGAATTTAATGGCATGTACTCTACATGTAAACAACAGAAGAAAAAAAAGATAGACAAGCTCAATTTCAAGGCAAGGGAATGGGAAAAGGGAAGTCAAGTACTGGCCATGTATCCCGTACAACTACGCTACCCCCCGATGGGTATTGGCCCACCAGATGGTCAGGCGGGCCCCGAACAAAACCCCCTTGGCGGCGGATGAAGGTGTTGAGCTCCGCCGCCAAAACACCCAGCGGCCGCAGAGGATAGGGAGCACGGCAACGCAACACCGCATCTCCTCTTCCTCTGCGGCCCCACCGCGACGCAACGATGGTGCGCCCCCATTTGGTCGCGGGAGATAGGACGCGCGGCAACGCAACACCGACACACCTCTCCTTCCGCGACCGCACCCGACTGCGAGGGACAGACAGAACTGTCCCCCGCACCCGCACCCTGGGACGCATCCTACGCAGGCCTCACGCAAGCCCACGTGGAGCGTCCCCTCCCCCGGGATCCCGCTTAGCTTCACCGTGGGTGTTGGACCTCACCCACGGTTACTGAGCCCCCCCACCACGACAAGGTGGAGATCCTACGGGGGGGACGGCCAACTCACCCTGATATGCCGGGAGAGATGGCCAGTTCTATTTTTTTTGTAAATTGATTTATCGTATGTTTCTTAATTACAAAATTTTATTTGTGGTTGATTTTTTCGAAGACTAATTACTGTTCATCATGACAAGAATAAAAGTCTGAAAATTAAAAGCCTATATATTTTTTTATTTCACCTCAAAAAAACTATGGCCATCTCTAACGAATTTACCACACGATAATATGCATGTAAAAAAAGAACTTATACTTAGAAAAATACTACGTGTCTCCTTTGTATTATCAAAAATGCAAAGCAGTTTTTATAATTTATTAGATTTGTATTTTATTATTATTTCATTATTTCTAAATAAGTTAATGCGTTCTTAGGTCTAAGTATTTAGGACACGAAATGGTCCTTGTCGCCTATAATGCGATTCCACTACGGACTAACGGATATAATTATATTTTTTTGATATCTCTAGTAGTTTGGTCTTAATATTTATTGCTTTTGTTATTTCCATGATTTGGTACTTCATCATGTCAGCCTAGAGACGTCCACTGCTAGACATAGGCCTCCCCCAAGGTTATCCACACAGACCGATCTTGAGCCGCCCGCATCCATCCGCTTCCCGCGATCTTAACTTATTTGGTACTTAGAAAAGGCAATATCTAGTGAGTGATTTCAGAAAATATGCTTTTTTATGATTTTTTCTGAAATCTTAGTTTATATAGTTAGTGAAAAAGTATAGTTGCTTAAAATGATATTACGTCTCTACAAATTTTGTTTGAAGGCGCTAATATTAGGAACTACCAATCAGATTTAAAAAATCTATTTTGACAGGCAGCTAATTATTTGGCAAAAAACCAATAATATACCTACGAAAATATATAACTATTTAAGTGTCGTTTAAGTTCCTTGTCGCAGAGAATTAGAGATTTTTGCTACGCAGAAATTATCTGAAGTAAAAGATTTACAAAAAACACATTATCTAACATCTTCAGAAAGATAAGATTGGATTCTGCGAATAGATAAATGTGGTTCGTATTTTTGTCTCATTTTATTTACGCATCCTAAAAGAGGAACAATTCGTATCTGCAATTGAAAGTAGAGACCGTCCCGTATTTTATTTAGAATTAAAATACGATCCTCTTTCTTTAAGCGTAGCCGCTTCGGAACCTAATTTAAAACGGATAGACTCAATTCAAGTATCATAAACTTAAAAACAATATAAATGTCAAGGTCATATTTACCGCAACCATCCCTAAAGCAAGGATGTATTCAGTTGTAGTCGTCTTGACTTGGTACAACCATACAACATAATATTGAGGTCAGCCTATCGCTTACACAAACGATATAGGCCTAGTAATAGCCTTTTAGCAGCGCCTCATCCGCATACACATTGGACTTGTGTAGAAGATTAACTAAACTATTAATCCCGTAACGTGTAGCCTATGCCTTAATCGGCAGCCAATGTAACCACAACATTCTTCACCGTGCCTATTTTGGATACGTCAATTTACTATGTGAGTGTACCCTTGTGATCATTCCATTCATTACGTAGTCGTAATTACTTTGGGCCGTGTAAAATACAGCGTGATATATCTTTGACGACTTCGGTCGCATATAAGCATAGGAATTGCCAATTCTACCTAATGGTACGATAAGTGCGTACGTAGATAACGATTATGTAATTAGTTGTTTGCGTTCTGATAGCTGCGCTGTTTGGATGTATGAGATTGTTAACAGGGGTTAAGGCTTTGATGTTAATGATATATTCGTTTATAGTTTGAATGTCTGCTATATTCACATAAAATATCTGCAAATTTGAAAACGTAGGAAAATTAAAGTCAGATGACGTTTATGTTGTGTTCGTATCTACTAATCAGAAACTGTACTAATATTTTGTGGCACTTATTGTACTATTCAGCTCAAAAACTTATCCTATACTAGTAACGCGTATTGAAAATATAGTTTTGCAGTTAAAATGTTTATACCATGACTAAAGAATTAACATTATTATAATAAAATTAGACTTGATAGTAATCGTCAACCTAAAATCTATCAAATATAAGATAAAGGAAAGCCCACAAAGTAATATTGATAATATTTATTAATAATATATAATATATTTTTAATTAAAAGGAACGATATCTTTTTCATTTGCACTGAATTTAAAAACTATTTTATACGAATATTTTATAATATAAGGTCCTTACAAAAGCCTAGTCGGTTATTAAACTCGTACTCACAAAACTATATTTGCGATACAACCAAAATTAATTAAGTAATGTCCAATGTGAAAATATTCTATTATTTAATAAAAAATGTATAGCTGTCACGAATTGGCATTTAAAATAATATTTCACAATATAGTCAACGGACTTAAAAAAAGAAGGAGGTTTTCAACTCAGTAGTATTTTGAATGTGTGCTACATCTGAACTACTCTGTGGTGTAATGTTTTACCCATATAACTGACTTTTTTAGTTCTAGTTATATTATACTTCTGGTTGACTTTCCGTGTGGTGACGGATTAAGAATATGTCACCACCCCATATCATCCCATGGGTGTAGTAAGAGCCGACAGAGGGAGCATATTATGCAGAAAACATCACTGTAAGAGAAGGAAAACTTGATACAAACCCTATACCAACCCGTTTGGCCAGCGTGGTATAGTAGGCGAATACCTCCTTTCAAAAGAGAGGCCTAGTCCAGCAGTGGACAGTTAAATAAATAATAATAAATATCTTTATTTCCAAAAGAATTACAGATCATATTTTTAGAGATTTAACAAACATCCGGTGACATGAATGTTAATACAGTTTTCTTGAAGTTGTTGTAGGTGATATCTGTGTGTACAAATTGTAAACCCTGTCTCTTATACTAGGATATCCTGTGACATAAGAGACAGTGTTCGGCTATGTATTTGATGGCATTATCTTAACGTAAACACTTTAGTGGAGTACGTTGTTCACCCTTCAGTGTAAATCAATGTTTCTAGTTAGATATTATACATAGGTATTAGATATAATTAAATAAAGTATGTATGTATGTGTGTGTGTGTGTGTGTGTGTGTGTGTGTGTGTGTGTGTGTGTGTGTGTGTGTGTGTGTGTGTGTGTGTGTGTGTGTGTGTGTGTGTGTGTGTGTGTGTGTGTGAGTGTGTGCGGTATATGTTTGTCTATCTGTAACAAGTTCTTGTATTAACTAATGTAGGTTAGCAAGGATTCCGTTTGGTCATAGTCATGTTTTTTAAGCCAGTGACAGTCGGTTGAACATTGTGACTATTGTGGTCAATAATATTTACTTGTTTATGTGCTTTCTTGTGGATGTGTGTGCTTAATATATTGTACTGGTGTCTAGCGAATGAAGTGTTGTGTGGGGTGCGTGTGCGCAAATGTGTGCGCTTCCTTGGATTTGAGGGGGGGATGCTTGTATGTTTCCTGAGAATGGATTTGAGCTCATAGAGCTGACGCACCGTTAATAACTGGCATTCTGCATAAAGCTGTGATGTCGGGTATCTAATTGGTTTTTTTGCCATGACTTTTAGTATTGCTCTCTGTGCTCTCTCTACCCTAACAAATATGGTTTTGTTGGCTACTCCCCAAACACATATACAATATGCTATGATTGATTTGCACAGAGCGTGATAAACCATTTTTAGTGTCTCATAGTTAGCGCATTCCCTAAGTAATTTGATGACATGAATGAGGCGCATGATTCGGACAGTAAGTGTGTCAATATTTTTATCCCATTTTAATAAGTTGTCTATGTGTACACCCAGGTATTTTACACTTTCAGTTTTACAGAGGGTTTGGCAGGTACAAGATGATGATTGATCCACACAAGAATGAACTATTACTGTGTAGGTTTGGGATGGAAGAGTGTTACTACGTATTGCAAAAGGCATATAATATGTTTTGTTTAGATTTAAGGTTGAAAGATTTTGATTTAGCCATTCTATTATTCTAGCGAGTGTTTTTTCTGCTTCATCATCATCATCATATCAGCCAAACGACGTCTACTGCTGGACATAGGCCTCCCCCAAGGTTCTCCACACAGACCGGTCTTGAGCCGCCCGCATCCAACCTCCTCCCGTGATCTTGACAAGATTGTCGGTCCACCTTGCGGGGGGCCTACCTCTGCTGCGTCGTCCGGTACGTGGCCGCCACTCCAGAACCTTTCTGCCCCAACGGCCATCGGTTCTTCGAGCTATGTGCCCTGCCCACTGCCACTTCAGCTTGGCTATCCGGAGAGCTATGTCGGCGACTTTGGTTCTACTGCGGATCTCCTCATTTCTGATTCGATCTCGCAGGGAAACTCCAAGCATAGCTCTCTCCATCGCCCTCTGAGTGACCTTGAGCCTTCTGATAAGGCCCATAGTGAGCGACCACGTCTCTGATCCGTAAGTCATCACTGGCAACACACACTGGTCAAAGAATTTCGTCTTGAGACACTGCGGGATATCGGACGAGAAGATATGTCGTAGCTTCCCGAAATTAATTTTTCTGCTTCAATTTTAACGAAATCCCATGTCTGTCCATAGACGATAATAGCGGTGTCGTCGGCATATGCATAAATGCTAGAGTTAGGGAGGTTCATTTTACAAAGTTCGTTATTTATTAATTAGGAACAGTGTGGGACCGAGTATGCTTCCCTGTGGGACACCATAACTAACCGTGTCTTCATCACTTAGGTGCATATCGATCTTGACTCTTTGAGTGCGATTTTTCAAATAGTCTCTGAAGATATCAAGGACAGTTCCGCGTATACCCAGGCATTCTAATTTAGTGATAAGCAAGGGGACAGAAACTGTGTCAAACGCTTTGGAGAGGTCTAAAAAGATTCCCAAATATTTTGTTTTGTTATCAAGTTTATTGGCAACGAACTGTGTTAAATCAAGTACTGCATCTTCTGTTGATACTCCTGTCCTAAACCCGTATTTGTTGTCAGATATGAGTTTGAATTTTTCTAGGAACGAACGTAATCGATTATTGAGTATTTTTTCTAGTATTTTAGAGAAGGCAGGGAGTACTGATATGGGTCTATAATTGCTGACACAGTTTCTGTCCCCACCCTTGTGAATAGGATGAACTAAGGTTTTTTTAAGACAGTCCGGAAAAACACCTGTTTGTAAACAAAGATTGTAGAGATAAGTAAGATGAGGGATCAAAATATTACGATTGTTTTTTAATAACAGTGCCGAAATTCCATCCCACCCGACGGCACAGTCATTGCGTAATTGGAGAATTAGGGACTCGATTTGAAAGTTAAAGGCTGATGAAGAAGAAGAAGATGATTGACTTTATGATGTAACGTATTTATTATAGTTAAGTGCGAGGTACAAGAATGTACCAGATTAAGGAATCACTACACCCAGGATGAGCTTGCTAAATTATTGGCATTAATTACTTCCCCCCATGGGAATAGTAATAAAGCTAAGAAATTATTAAGCAAAATAAAACGCACTATTACGCATCTGAATAACGAGAACGCCATCCTTATTCCGCTTTACCTAACACGGAAAAAATAAGTCCATGACATAATTAGCCAACTCGCAAAAACAAAATACATATCATCAAGTGTTTGTATCCTGTGTCCTTGATTCAGGGAGAAACAAGGACAATATGAATGTAATGATATGTCAGTTAGATGTTGGCGACGTGCCAAGAGCGGCGACAATACTTCTACACTCGAATTTTGCTTGTCAATAAAGTAATATGTAGCTGTTATTTTTTTTGGATGGATTTAACATACATACATACATAGACTCACGCCTGTTTCCCGGAGGGGTAGGCAGAGACTACGGAACGCCATTTGCAACGATCCAGACATATTTCTCTTGCTTCATTCACTCCCATCAGATTCCTCATGCATGCTCTTTTGTTCAGGGTACTTCTCATCTGTCCTGTTTTTAGGATGTCTCCAATCTGATCAGAGAACGTCCGCCTAGGTCTTCCCCTTCGTCCTGTCCAGGCATGTTAAGGATTTAACATGCCTGTTAATACTCAAAAACATAAACTTAGCGTAGTTTACACATTAATATTTCGTCAGGTATGTTTTCCAAGTCCAAATAATGTTGGCGAATCTATTGTGATTTACTGGTCTCTTTTCTAGATGACAACTAGAGTGAATCAAGATTTTCTTACCTAGTAATATTTATTTTATACTACTACCTTCTAATACCACCACGTATGCTTTTGACAAAAATATTAGGCTATAAATAATGACACTGCAATACATGGAGGGGATATGTATCGCAATTAAAGAGTGAAAGAGAAAATAAGATTGAATGAATTGCAGATAAATGCACCCCAGTAAGCTTTGTTCCTATAGCTTAGGCACGTCACTCGTAAGATGATTACTCCATTTTATTCAAATGAGAATTATTATCATTCCTTCAAATCTATTTGAGTAACTTCTCACTCGTTTGCTTATTCAATCACTTACTAAACAATGTATTGAAAACGACTTTATCTTTATGAAACCAAGTAGACAGATTATTTATAGGCAGACAATGTTAACTATCGAGTCTATGGGTAGATTTTGCAATAGCACCGAATTTAATTCGGTAAGAGTTAAGTATCCATTTTTGATAACTTAACAAGTTAAGTTATCAAAAATGGATAAAATCTCAAAAAAACAACTGATCTGTGTCTATCTAGTAGAAGTATCTTTTGCCCTGGGCTTTGCCTTTAACTACTCTAGAGCTTACAATTCAACGTATGAAACAATGTCTTCCAAAAACAAAGTCTTTTAGAAGAGTGCTCTTTGTGATATTCATCCGGTATGGGTCAAAGTTCGTCCAACAACACTTCATGTGGAAGTTACCATTTCGTACTTTGAAGAGTACTTGTTGCCGTTGTTGTCATTTGTTATCAAGAACTAAATACTTGTGGTAGACGAAAAGGAGGATACGCATTCCTAACCTTGGGTATGTGTATGATCTAAGCTTACTTAGAATTTTCCTGGTTTTCTTGAACAGTTAATTTGATAAATAAGGAATATCGGATATCGTATGTATTTTAAAGATAAGCTTCTCATATCTTTTTAAGATTTAAAAGTTTCTACGATTTAACAATGTATGTTTAATTTTTTTCTATTTCACCATGTTATTTTACACAAAAAAATGTGTAATCCACAAGATGGGTACAATTCTGTCATCCCCAAATATTGTGCAAATACATCATGCTAAATGCTGAAATGTCCTTTGGGAACACACACAATTATCGTATTCAAACCGCATTCCATTACAGTAATCGTTAATCAAATGCAATTTCTCAATTAATTATAATGCTATTTACACGTCGGACCCTTTGAACATAACTATTAGAGCACAATTCGATCTTAACACTGCAATCATTTGCTAACAAATATATTGGTTTGCCACATGCTGCGTCTATCAACAAAAATCATATAAAATAGGTATAATAAAACTTTGTAGATGCGACTTATTTGTTAGTTCATGGATGGTTTGTATAATTCAGATTAGGAAGCACTTTTAACAATATTTTTTTGTGTTAGAATTTTTTTATGTACAATTAAAGAAGTCAGCGCTGGACCAGTTTGAAAAAAAATCCCTTGTCTCTCGTCTAGGCACACTAGAAATTGATTTTGTATGACAGTGTCAATGTGCGTGTAAAGTAGCACTGGAAGCGACGATGTCTTGCTAAGCGATTCTCGCCCTTATGGTGGTCTAGCGGGAAGTTGTTCGACTGTACATACTATGGGGCACAGACGTGAGTCTATGTATGTACTACATACATAGACTCACGTCTGTTTCTCGAAGGGTTAGGCAGAGACTACTTAACGATTCCCATGTGATAACGTAAAAAGAGTGAAAGTGTGAAAAAAAAATTTAAGGTTCGTAAAAGTGTTTTAGTTGGTTATCTTACAAATTGCCAGTGCATCGCATCGTACGATTGCCATGCTGGACAACATTATATGTGAAATTGCTGTCCCGTTAAGATGGTCTTAATTCAATGAGGGTCTTCTGAAATAACGCTCACTACGCGGCAGCACTGAGGCATCAGGTCCAGAAAGCTGTCAAAGCCCCTATATTTTCGTACGTCTGTGTTTGTTTGTATTAAGTGTGTGTACGCGTCTGTACAATTATCTGACGTCAGTTTGGACCTGATGCATATGTCGGCAATACGCCAGGGTTATGGTGTCCAGACTTCATAATTAAAACACTCACGTAATATTACTTGGTTTATTATCAGTTGATTTCTAGCACAGAATTGAAACAAAATGTGACCTACAGTCCTTTTTATACACTAACCGTAATTACACTTAATGTTTTAACAACTGCCACTTCCTTTACAATATATAATTGAATTACTGTACAATTATAAACTAATCAAAAATCGACATTAATATTGTAATGAATTTTGCACAACACCAACTGATTTATTTTACACGAATAAAAAATTTATTTTATTAACCAAACGCTGCTTTACAACATTGTCAACAGATGGCGCTATCAACAGGATGCAAATATAAGCGCATGTTATTTATTACCGTAAACATAAAAATAAGTATCAGAATAATGTTATTTAATACTATTTGATTTATCTTTGACAGTTTCTGGAGTTATCATAATAATTAAGCGATAAATTAAATACCCAATATTTATAAAACAGTGAAGCAATACAGTGTCTAATGTTCTAAAGTAGTGAAGTTCTCAGTTCTGTGTTCATAAATAGTTATTTAAATATCAATATTAAATATTATTAACATTTTCGTAACAATATAATCATTATATATTAATTTGCGCCCATACGGCCATTCTGATCCAGCGCGCTCCTCGCGCTGATTCTTTAACAGTTACAGAATAAACAGCATAACAAACAAAATGAATGAATATAAAAATTACATAATAAACTAAAAGTTATTTACAAGGCTTCACCTAGTCATAGGATCTTAGCATGAGGCATGCGTCACCCATCACTGGATCTAACAAAAGTTATTTACAAGGCTTCACCTAGTCATAGGATCTTAGCCTGAGGCATGCGTCACCCATCACGGGATCTAACAAACAAGGCTTCACCCATGGCTAAGCCAATTTCTGGCATCACCGACATAGGGATCTAGCGCACACAGGCATCACCCACATAGGGTCGATTTAGCCCACACGGCATCACCCAACACGGGATCTAGCCAACACACGGCATCACCCATCACGGGATCTAGCCAACACATGGCATCACCCATCACGGGATCTAGCCAACAAGACCAGGATCAAGGATACGCATGGTGGCCAGCCAGCGTTTTGGGAAGGATGTTGGATAGGAAAAATAAAATTTTACTCAAACACATAAATGCAAAATTTGCCTCATAAACACATCAATGCATATACATAAAATAATCATCATCGTTCGTCATGATCAGTTATATCGATACAATGCAATTACATAGGTCTAACGACAGTGGAGGAGGTAGAGGACCCCCTACGTAAATCGGTATCTGACGAATCCTCCGCCCATACGGTGAAGCTGCTCATACAGTTGTTGATGTTGATCAGCAACAAAGGTTAGCAAACAATACTTGACTCCAGCTCAGTACAGCACTCATGCGGCATGTGTGCGCGTAGCCCACACACAAAACCACTGACGTCAAAAGGGCAGGCCACCGTCATCCATACATACCAATCAGTAAAGGACCGCTCGTCCATCCTCTCTTCACACCAAGGTCAGGTCATCTGCCAGGATGTCATCACCAACCTGCAACACTCAAAAGACAGGTGGTGGGCAACATTTCCTACCCAAATATTAGTTCCATGAACCTTCGTAACTGTAGATGAAACAAAATTCTACTTTTACAAAGTGGCCCGGTCCACCAAGCTATATCTATATATCAGGCATGTTCAACCTGTGCATTGGTCTATAGCTATCTTAGCTACAACAGTGTTGGAGCCCATATTTTACGCATAAGGTAAAATACAAAAGACACTCTGAATTTTCTCAGGTTCTGTCTGACAGTGCCACTTTTTGATAAAACAGTCAAAACTCAATATATTCAAAAGAAGTTTTATCCACATCAAACAGGAAAACAAAATGGCAAGAACAAAGAGAGGCCCATGTTCAGCCATGAACAGTCGGACTGTTGGTGATAAATATGAAATGATTTCAAACCATGCAGATCCAAGGATTTCGAAAATACTAGTGCTATAATTATTTTTCATGTAAGAACATATTTAATCCAATATTGAATATTTTTAAGCATAGTGCAAGCTGTGAAATTGTTGCACTGTTTGCCAACTGAGTCATAAAAGAGAAATTTACAAGCTACCAATATTACAAAGCAAGAGTAGTGCAGTCTTATTTCTAAAAATGATTCCTCTCAGTTTGTATAATTAATATGGTGGTGAGTTTATATCAATAGTTTTATTTGACTTTATATTTAAGGGAATTTTCTAAATAATGTTAATATTTATTTTAAACTGTTAACATGTGGTGCTAATGTTATTCTTATTTATTCATACACAATACATTAATTGTTTATCTGAATAAATAAATTTAAACTGACTAATCACAACTGACTTAGAAATGAAGCATGAGTAGTCCATTCATTTACTTTTATTTGCCAAGAATAAATACTGCTAAATGGGAAAAGAAATAATATGGATTTTCACATCATGTTCTTTAAACCCACTTACCATTATCCTAATAATCATATTCCTATCTGTCTTGTATCCCACAAGAGCTAAGCAATAAGGTTGGCACTAAATTTTATTGGTCTATCACTGGTTGTCATCTTAAATATAGATGCAACTAACTTAGCAAATGAACTCACAACTAAAACAAATTGTATTTACCGAGTATAACACTAAGGCTTGTTATTTGTAAAAGATTAGCAGTCACCTGCCTTAAGACTTTCAACCTAAAATGCTTACAGATGGACTTTTATAAAACCTAAGTGAGTGCATATGTCTATAAAGAAATCTACTGTCCAGATCTCATGTTTCTAGCTTCAGTAGTTTGGGTTAAGCAAGGAAGTATCATGGTCGGAACTAATCATTCTATACAGGTATAAAATTAAACGACAAATATTAAGATATGTTGGGTTCCCTTGTCTTATAACCTTAACTTGAGCTGCAAGTTAACAGTAACAATTTCAACATAATGTTAAAATGAAATCATGTAGGCACCTTTTTTTTTTTTTTGTTTTACGAGGTGGAAAATCCCTTTGGATCTCCGACTCTTGGGGGAAATAAGAGCCGGAGTATGTGGTGTTTCCACTAAAAACCACCTCGACTGCCGCCATGTACCCATGTGTCGGAGGGTGGGGCATCACCAAAGCACTCGTCGCCACCCTCCGACGGGTATTGGCCCGCCAGATGGTCAGGCGGGCCCCGAACAAAACCCCCTTGGCGACGGATTAATGTATTGGACTCCGCCGCCAAAACGCCCAGCGGCCGCAGAGGATAGGGAGGACGGCAACGCAACACCGCATCTCCTCTTCCTCTGTGGCTCCACCGCGACGCATCGAATGGTGCGCCCCCATTTGGTCGCGGGAGATAGGGCACGCGGCAACGCAACACCGACACGCCTCTCCTCCCGCGATCGCACCCGACTGCGAGGGACAGACAGAACTGTCCCCCGCACCCGCACCGTTGAACGCATCCTGCGCAGGCCCCTCCAAGCCCACGCGGAGCGTCCCCTCCTGGATCCCTCTTAGCGTCACCGCGGGTGACCAATCCACGGTTACTGAGCCCCCCCACCACGACAAGGTGGAGATCCCACGGGGGGGATCATGTAGGCACCTACAGAGTCCACAAATATATAATAAAACCTATTTTGTAACTTTACAAATATTAGCTTTAAAAATATGTAACATAAATTTATTTTTATATCTACCTTCTGAATATATATTTGTACTGGACTACAAACTGAAGTTTGTTTTGTTGAATGCACTTATCTGTGAAACTACTGGTTTTATGCAAATAATTATTATTGTGGTGGATAGTCATTTATCAAGAGAAGCTTCATATAATCACGCAGTGAGCACTAGCCAAAAGTAATGCAGTTAGTTAGCCTTATGTAATAAGTAACCAAGGGCTATAAATAATGTTTTGATTCCTAATGTTTTACTATTGAGATAACCTATTGACTATCATTTGAATTCATATTCATCACATCAATTAGCTTATTTAAACTGAAAGCAAATCAGGTAATTTATACAATGGATCTATGTCAGAGCTTCAACTTGAAAAGGGCAGTTATACCGTTCTTTACTAATAATTACATTAGTAGAACCACATAACAACAAAGCTATTTTCTCTTTCTTATGTAGATAAGTAAGTTTTACAGAGAGTTTCCGACATAGCCTAACGATTAATAAATAGACAAGAGCCCCAGCCGACGGCATAACATGACTATAAGCGCAGTAGCACTGCTATGTACCAAACGTGGATAAACAACAGTTACCTATAAGTTCTATTTGGAGTATAACTTTCGTAATATTGACTGTATAATGTTTATCTGGTAATCCTTACGGGGACAGTAGGTAATCGTGTAAGCACCATAATTTCTAAAATTAGGATGTTTTTCAAAAACTCTAATCAAATCAGCTCTGGATAAATACCTCTGGTCAGTGCATCAACAACCCGCATCTGCAACTTCTGGTGGCACTCAGAGAAGAACAGCGTTTACGCCACAGCACACCCCGGTGCATGCATCCCGTCGTAGTCGCTCTGTCGCTCTCGCTCGCACGTGGCCTCACGTGAAGTGTAGACGTGCTCGCCATAACTCCGACACACCGTGTGGTCTCCGATCAGGGTTGACTAGTGCCAAACGCGGCTTCCAAGCGCTTGTCGCATCAGTCTTCAGGTCATCATTGGTAATGGCGGCCAAGCCAAGAGACCCATCACTCTCGCGCCAACCGTAGATCCCGAAGTCTCTTAGCGGGCGTTTATCCCACCGCTGCTGTCGGCAATACGCCTGGGTTATGGTGTCCAGACTCCATAATTAAAACACTCACGTAATATTACTTGGTCTATTATCAGTTGATTTCTAGCACAGAATTGAAACAAAATGTGACCTACAGGCCTTTTTATACACTAACCGTCATTACACTTAATGTTTTAACAACTGCCACTTCCTTTACAATATATAATTGAAATTACTGTACAATTATAAACTAATCAAAAATCGACATTAATATTGTAATGAATTTTGCACAACACCAAAGGTTTTTTTTTTACACGAATAACAAATTTATTTTATTAACCAAACGCTGCTTTACAACATTGTCAACAGATGGCGCTATCAACAGGATGCAAATATAAGCGCATGTTATTTATTACCGTAAACATAAAAATAAGTATCAGAATAATGTTATTTAATACTATTTGATTTATCTTTGACAGTCTCTGGAGTTATCTTAATAATTAAGCGATAAATTAAATACCCAATATTTATAAAACAGTGAAGCAATACAGTGTCTAATATTCTAAAGTAGTGAAGTTCTCAGTTCTGTGTTCACAAATAGTTATTTAAATATCAATCTTAAATATTACTAACATTTTCGTAACAATATAATCATTATATATTAATTTGCGCCCATACATACTGTTACGAATTGAAAATAACGCCATCTATCAGTGAATGAGAGAACTACATGAGAATAGATGTATCGGTTGTTTAAGGCTGTTTCATCTATCCTCTAATAGATGGCGTAGGTGTAAATAGAACATTTACGCAATTCTAGAAACACCTTACACGTTTCCAGAAATATCGTGAGTCGTCTCGAAAAGCCTAGTGATGTTATCCGGCCAGTATAAATAGAGCGGGAGCGAACGGAACGGACACAGTTCAATTGAATACGGAAAGCGATCAAGATCAAGCGAAGGGAAATAAGTCGGAAGTGTTTAGTGTTGTTCTATTGGTGTGAATAGTGTGTTTTATTAGTGTTGTGAAAATAAGTGTGTGTATCTAGTGTTATTGTGTTAGTGAATAAAGTGCAGTTTTTCTGGCATAGTGTATATAATTTATCACGAACCCCAGCTCGTAACAAATTGGTGTCAGAAGTGGGATAAATTATGCCGGTTATGCCGAAAGAAGAAACTGAAGGAGTGCGCACCAGGAACCAGCGCCAGCAAGACCTGGACCAGAGACGCTTCGGAGACGTTCCTTCTCCATCGTCTGGTGGACCAGGCGACTCCGCGGCTGCAGTGGAGCCTGCAAGCGCACACTCCGTGGCGGTGCCCGACATCGCGGCTCTGATGGCGTTCATGCAGGAGCAGGCCCGCCGTCAGGAGGAGCAGGCCCGCCGTCAGGAGGAGCAGGCCCGCCGTCAGGAGGAGCAGGCCCGCCGTCAAGAGGAGCACGCGCGCCGCCTGGAGGAACAGCTACAGCGCAACAAGGAGGAGCAGGCCCGCCGTTTGGAGGAACAGCTGGTGGTGATGAAAGACCTCAGCGCCGCTGTAGGGAAGGATCTGAAGGTGGTAAAGGAGGAGCTCCAGCAGCACGAGGCTCGTATCAGCGACGTGGAGAAGCTCGTACACGACCAGCTTGAGACTCGCGTCGCCTCTATAGAGAAGCGTGTACACGACCATCACGAGACCTGTGTCGCTGAAGTGGAGAGGAGATTGTGTAGGCTCGGGTCCTATGACGTTACACCTGCAGCTGTGGCGCCCTCGCCTCGTTGGTTTAAGGTTCCACCATTTGATGGCTCATCATCGTGGTCTGCATACAAGGTTCAGTTTGAGGCCGTTATGCGAGCGAATGGGTGGGACAAAGAACAGGCCTTCACCGCCCTAACCTTGGGCCTTCGTGATCAGGCCTTGACGGTGTTGGAGGTGCTTGGGCAAGTCGTCTCCTATGAAAAGCTAATGGTGGCGCTGGAGGCGAGATACGGTGACGCACACCTAGAACATGTGTATCGTGCTCAGCTGAAGGACAGGGCACAACGCACTGGAGAAACTCTGCAGCAGTGGGCTCTAGAGGTGGAAAGGCTGGTCAGGAAGGCATACCAGTCGTCGCCTGCGCTTATTGACGAGAACCTCGTACAAGCGTTTACGGATGGGGTCTGGGACCTGGAAGTTAGAGCAGCGGTAAGACTTGGGCACTTCAAGTCCCTGAAGGAAGCCTTAGCCTACGCTCTGGAGGTGGAAGCAGCGCGTCACGAGGATCGAACTTACCGTATCAGGGAAGTTGTTTCTTCACCACGGTGCTACAACTGCGGGGAAAGAGGCCATATCCGCTTGTGCTGCCCAAAGCGTAAACGGCACGTTGGTACCCTGTCTCCACCAAAAGGGTCACCTGACGTACCTGTCTGGCGGCGAGAGCCACGTAGCGCAGATGCTCTGACGCGTAGGCCTTACCCCGACCAATGCAAACACTGTGCAAGACAGGAAGCGAAGCCGGCAGCGCTAGTGAGAATGTTGAAGACGGATCTGAGCGACGGATGGAAAGAAGCTTTGCAGCGTGCTCAGCAAGAAGACAAGGACGTACAGCCGATTCTCAAATGGAAGAAATCAGGCGCTCCTAGGCCCAAATGGAGTGATATCGCAGCAATGAGCCCTGTCACCAAAGGTTATTGGGCACAGTGGGAAAGCTTGGTTGTCCAGGATGGAGTTCTGTGCCGCAAATGGGAAAACGCTCGAGGTAACCAATGCCATCTGCAAATGGTAGTGCCCAAGACTAAGGTGCCGGAAGTACTGCGGCTCTATCACAATGGTGCTTCGGGAAGTCACATGGGTGTTAAGAAGACGCTTACTAAGGTCCGAGAGCGGTTTTATTGGCTCCACTGTCGGAATGACGTCGAGGATTGGTGCCGCAAATGCACAAGTTGTGCGGTTGTCAAGAGGCCACACACTCGTAACAGAGGTGCATTGAAGGTGTACAATGTAGGAGCTCCAGGGGAATCTGGACAACAGATGTCTGAGAAGACGAAGACTCGCTACGACCGGAAGGCAAACAACAAAGGCTCCGATGAGGGATCATTGGTGTGGCTTCATAACCCAGTACGAAGCAACGGTAAATCACCTAAGTTACAAGCCAGATGGGACGGGCCATATCGCATAATTATCAGGATGAACGACGTCACCTATCGAATCCAGAAGGGGTCGCGAGGTGCACCGAAGATAGTTCATGTGGACCGGTTGGCTCGTTACTATGGGTCTAACGATGTTCGAGACGAACACGTTTAAGAGGGAGGCCGTGTTACGAATTGAAAATAACGCCATCTATCAGTGAATGGGAGAACTACATGAGATTAGATGTATCGGTTGTTTAAGGCTGTTTCATCTATCCTCTAATAGATGGCGTAGGTGTAAATAGAACATTTACACAATTCTAGAAACACCTTACACGTTTCCAGAAATATCGTGAGTCGTCTCGAAAAGCCTAGTGATGTTATCCGGCCAGTATAAATAGAGCGGGAGCGAACGGAACGGACACAGTTCAATTGAATACGGAAAGCGATCAAGATCAAGTGAAGGGAAATAAGTCGGAAGTGTTTAGTGTTGTTCTATTGGTGTGAATAGTGTGTTTTATTAGTGTTGTGAAAATAAGTGTGTGTATCTAGTGTTATTGTGTTAGTGAATAAAGTGCAGTTTTTCTGGCATAGTGTATATAATTTATCACGAACCCCAGCTCGTAACAATACTAAGCGCCGTCTGGTGGTAGAAGAAATATCAAACACCCTCATTATTTAGTTTTCCTTTTTCTTGAGTTATGCTTTTCTTTCTTGAGTTATGTTTTGTCATTTTCAATTTATTGTTCTCGTCTTAGCTAACAAGAATAATATGCCAAAAGAGATGCAAACATGCAATATACTTTTTAATTCGTTATTTTCAATACACTTTTAGTATTCGCTTGTTTACATTTTATTTGAAAATAATTTAATGTAGCAATTAATCAGTTGTCTGAACCTACGTGTGCTCTACTCTTACTGATATTTTTTTGACATAGAAAACCATCCTCAACATGCAACCATATATTGGAAATGAACTATAATATTTTTGGCCTTAAATAAAAAAATAATAATTAAAAGTTGGTTTAACCAAGCTTTATAATAACACTGACTCCATTTTGTTCGTAAAAGTGAAAAAGGTATCTGCAAATATGTCAGTTATATTGAAACAGTGAATGTTCAGTGTATTATCAGAACAATGTCAAGTCCACGTTGATTCAGTACAATTCATTTAAGGGTAATTTATCGTCGGGGTGGTCATTTAGCGCCATAAATGTTTCAGCTGAACTTTTATGTTTCAAAAACACATTAAAACGGTGATCCCACTTGTCCTCAGAGAGCAATTGTTATGTCATCCAGGCCATCGGTTATAACTTATACATACCTACACACATTACATACACTAGCTGAACCCGCGGTTACAGTCTACAGTTATAAAGGAAAGTTTAGCAACACAATAAATAATAATTATTCAAATCAAACCAGTAGTTACTGAGATCCCCTTATAATATTAGTATAGATGTAACATATACATGTTATATAAAAAGTTATACATGATTACTGATGTCAGTAGCAGTGCATATGTGACGGTTTATACTGGACTACTACCGCACAACAGGAGGACGGATAACGGAGTATGCATACAGTATGTACATATGCAAATGTACTTGATGCGATGTTGTAGGAGAGCAGTTGGACACACGTCCTGCATAAAGACGAGTGTTGCACTGCTCTGTTTAGTACAGTGGTATTCGAACTGATGTGGTGCGCAGTAAGAACTAATATTTCATTCCTTACAATTTTGCTATGATGACAACAAAATTCCTTCTCAATCTTAGCATCTAGGCAAACCATATTGCGGCAAGCCACTAGTATTAAATTAGTGGCTTGCCGCAATATGGTTTAGACTAGTGACTGTGACTTCCTCACTATGAAGGACAAGAATATTATTGTTTTGTAATTGGTTCTAGATAATTATTCCATTTGAAGGCAATGGTTTAGAAGTGGATAAGAACTAATAGAGTGCATTAGCCAGCAATCTTATCGCGTTAAACGTGTGGATAAGAAAGTAGGTCACTGAAGCCTGTATGAATACTTACACTGATGTTATCTGCCCATGCTGCGCTGTCTTCTTCCCTTTTGTTATGTAATGGAACCTATTTATTTACTTAGATTAAGACGATATAAGATGGAGATACGAGGAGATAGGACATAATTATTTTAGAGTAGGATATCACTATCTATACACATAAATAAAATTGATGTGTCTTTTTTTGTAATATTGAAATTACCGCTTTTTACTAAATGCATATGGATGTAAACCGATATACACGGTACATATACCGAAATGACCATTTGTACAATTTTTGTCTGTCTGTCTGTGTGTCTATTTGTTCCCGCTAATCTCTTTCACTCACTACTTTCACTGGCGGATAGCTGATGTACCAAGGAGTAACTACGGCTATAAATTAACCGGGTACGCGGAGTAGTTCCCTCAGGACGCGGGTGAAACCGCGGGAAACAGCTAGTATTATATAAAAATCTTCCGTTACTGACTCACTGAAGGACAACGCACAGCCGAAACTACTGGGTGCAGAAATGAGGAGCGCTTGGGAGAATATAGGAGCAATAAGAAACGATATTTGAAAATGCCCACGCTAAGGGGGTAAAATAGTCCCACGCGAGCGGAGCCGTGGACGAAATCTAGTCAATATCAATACATAAAACCCGTGCATACAACTGGTCTAATGATTATTTGTGTAATTTTACCTATTAGTATGTTTTATATTTAATTGCCTTGAGTACGTTGTAGTGCAATTTTGTAAGTGGGCAACCTGAATTGTACGACATCTTTGTACAATTTTGCGAAAGTTCGATCGAGTTTGCACAGTCGCATTCACAAAGAGTCTCGCTTTCGCATCTTTGAAAAAATATTTCAAATTCAATAATGACGATGTCTTGGCAAATGGTTTTTATCTCAGATTTATAGACAAAAATATGATTTAATGTATATTTTCTATAATAACCCGCGTCTACTGCCAAAAATATAATATCACGTAATAAACGACATCTAGCAACTGGGATAGGAAGAAATACAAATGGCTTCAAGTCTCAGGTGATTGTATTGTTCCGTTGCCGCGGTCTCAAAAAATACACAATTATTTTTGGATTTACCGCCTTGTAAGAGGAGGCACTCAGAAAAGAAAGATTACTTTGCGGTGACAAAGAAGGCTGATACATTATAGATATATGTATTGTATTTTGTACTTGATAAAGACTCGTTATTTGTGTACAATGTAAGTTCAACGACTTTAAGAGAGTTGACACGTGCTTACTTTCTAAAGCGTGTTTGAGTTCATAAAACTAATAGCAATAGAGCTATGTCGACAATTAGATAAATATATGTACAACAAAAGTTTGGAATGGCTATTTTTAGTAACCAGATGAGCCCGCGTTTACACCCGCGTTATTTAGGCCGCTTAATCCGCCTCCGTGGCTCATAGCGTAACGTCATAAGGCCTAAAGCCTTCTTCTAAATGGGCTATCTAACACTGAAAGGAATTTTCAAATTGGACCAGTAGTTCGTGAGATTAGCGCGTTCAAGCAAACAAACAAACAAACTTTTCAGCTATTAGTATAGATAATCAAAACATTTTCTACAAAATGGCAAATACATTTACAATAAAAATATCATTAGTAGAAATATAATATATGTAATCAATTTATTTAAATTCACTGAAACTTTTAAACTTTTTGCTACTGCTACACCTGCGTTAGCGTTAATGTAAATGGCAATGGCCAATAACGCGTTAGTTAACGCGTTAAACAATTCGCATTGAAGATTAGTATTTTAACACGTTAAAACGTTGGCTACATCTACGTAGCGCCTAAATTAACGCGCTAATTGACGAGTTAAGACGCAGGTGTAGCAGGAGCATTAGAGACACAAAATACTATTTTAAATATGTACCTACTTCATAACATGTAATATTTTTGTAGCACTTTCATCAAATTTGTCAGTTAAAATGTTGACCTTACTTACTTTGAGTTTGTTTAGTTCAATACAAAATTTGTTGGGAGTTATCGTGATATTTGAAACAGCTATTAATTTCGCACGTGTAACGAGAAAAATACTGCGCGGTGGATTCGTGAAATATGACATGCGGAAATTTTTGACGGTGTACAATGTATATACTTCGTCGGTGAGGCATCGCACCGTTTTATTTTTATCTATGGTAAAATAAATTTTATAGAGTAAGCTGATCCAATTTCTGCCAACATAAATCTTTTTGTATTGGTGGACAGCGACAAAAGATACTTGCGGGTATCTCTTTGAAACTTTTTCGGTGCTATAAAAAGTCATCATCATTCTTACATTCCTCTCTGTGAAATGTCTTAAGCGCTGCTTCTAATCTAATGAATAAAGGAACAGCTTTTCCCTACGGAAGGTACACTCTTAATCCCCTTTTTGCCACAGTAAACTTTTATAAAAATTATCACATTAAAATCAATGAACTGAATTTAAATAACGTAAAAATAAAAATCATAAAAGGAAAAAGAGCAAAGTGTATTTAACGATGTCATTCAAGCTTTTACCAATTTTCTTACCATTGCATTGAAAAATGTTCAATATGTCCTCTCTAATGATAGATTACATCGATTTTCTTCGGTAACAAAATAGCGACTTATTCTCGTGACATAATGTTAGATTCGATAGGGCCCTGTTAAAATCATTATTTAATGATATAACATTTTAAGACAATTGCTAGGCACTTATTTGAACGAAATATGTCGACTATGCTGAAAAATATTTAAATAGAAAGAAAAACTCGTTTCACATAAAACTTTGTTTTTTTGTAAATTGTAATACTTGAAATACTTCATCTACACCAGCCAGCAAGCAGTCAAACTCAGAAAATTATCAGATGCAGAACACCAAGCCAGTCATCAAATGGTGCGATTTCACATGCTGATTTTCTTTTTTTTTATTAAAAAAACCTGTCAAATTGACTTCACGCTGCCTGATGGTAAGCTGACAGTGAAGTCCTATTGGGAAGGCCACCATCCCCAATTGCTGGTTAAGCAATGTGACATGACGGCCCTCACTTTGACGGCCTTGAGAGATGCTTTTTCACGCCCCGCTTACAGGACCCAGGATCAAGAGAGGACTTCAGGAGGGTTTCGCAAAGGACCGTGGAAAAGCGACGTTGCTTTTTCGTAAAATCCTTGATCGTCGATTCTAAAAGCAGTATGTCTACTTTGGCTTTAGCAGCGAGTGGGAAAAACGACTACTAGCATCGCTTACAGTTTGAAAATCTAGTAAAATTTGATCTCAGCAAGATTTCCTTCCTAAGATATCGAGTCGCCGTGAGATCTTAGTTCAGATAGGTTTTCTTGCCGTGACAAACAACTAGAACGCGAGATCTCATCTGCAGTGTAAACAGGTAGCTATTCAGTTTCTTCCTTTGATCACATAAAGTGCAGATATATTTAAAGTAAAATATAAAATACGTTTTTTGAATACTACGAAATTCTCTTAAACATTGAAGAAACTTTTCTGAAAACAGTCTTAGTAGTTTCCTCTTGGTATTCGGCATAAATACATAATATATTGATTATTATTCGTTCATGATTCATTTCAATTAATACTTACATGGCCATATTCGTATCTACGATATTTCCTGTGTTATTGCTACAATGGAAATAGTATATGTAACTAGCTGACCCAGCGAACTTCGTATCGCCTTTTTAAGAGTTTTTATTGAATTCCTTTTTTTCCAAGCCCCTTTTCCAAAGTTACCATTGACTTAGCGCTTAATCTCTTATCATTTCAGAGTCTTTAAATGATACACAAACAAACATAGATCTTTATATAATATTTAATTCCCCATTCCTTAAAATATCGGAGACAATACCCATATCGACTTTAAAAAAAATCCCGTCCGCCATCTTTGATTTCCTATCCACCATCTTTGATCACGAAACAGATGTTGTATTTAGATAATGGTAAAATAAATGGTAATTCACAAATTGTTGTTTCGAGTCTGGGTGTTCATCGTGTCCGTTACTTGTATGTTTGTAAAGTCTCCCGTGACACAGGATTAAGTCCTAGTGCGGGAGTTGTCTTTAAAAAAAAAAAACATACGTATGTGGTAACATCTTATTATATTTGCAATAATATATTATTGACTATTCGAGCATTATACCTCCTCTTGCCTGTTTTATCACCGAGTTTCAGCTATATAATATCACAGGCCTTAAAGGTCACCAGGGAAGTCCGTAGTGGTAAACATAATTAATTGATAAACGTATTTATATATTTTTAAATATATACCAATATGATAAACTATACTGTGGAATCGAGTAAATAATTGTGCTCATCACAGAAAGATATGATTTGTTTGTATTGTTTGTAGTTGATTCTGGGTAGGTATCAAACGCACGATCCGCAGCGTAGCATTCAATTTCAGTAATTACTAGACCCACTGGCCAGTCATCTGTCTATTCATACATATCAGGCGATAGACACACATGGGCTGCCTATAGTGTAATATAAATAAAGCTACAAGCAACCACATGAATATTTAAGCCATTCTACATTTAATTGTACATCAATCAAATATATCTTAAGCGTCAAAACAGTTGGTTGTCAGACATTTGACTGAAACTCCACTTAATGTCATGGAAAATATAATTGTGACAATTAACCCGTTCTTGACATGGCTATAACCACAAATAACGGTAATTATAAACGCTTATTAGGTTAATACAAAAGCTAATTAATAATTTTAATATATAAAATCCTTGCGTTACTGACTGACTGACAGACAAGCTACAGCCAAAACTATTAGGCGCAGGAAGCTGAAATTTGGCATGTATGTTTCTTGGGGACCGTAGGGGTGCACTAAGACGGGATTTCCCGAAATTCCCACGGGATCGGTCAAAACGGGAAATTCGAAAAAATGTGCGTGCGGAGCCGCTGGCGTCGAGTAGTATTGATATATACTAATGTGTGTCCCTGTCGCGAAATTAGTTTATCAGGCAGGTCCCAATAGGTTCGAGCAGGGTTGTACGCACGCGAACGGGAGCCTTTTCACAGCCCATCGCACCTTTGTGTGACGTCATTCAATTGTACTATTACCTTTACGAGTTACTAATGACTCTATTGAAGTCTTGTATTGGTTATGATATTGATCTCCGACTGTTTTATTTCTGTGCTAAACATTATTCCTATATAATAATTCGGTTGCCGGTTCTATTTGTTGCAGATTGCAACGCATTTGATTTGTTTTCTGGGAAAATATCGAATCTTGACACTCATTAAAGTGTCATAATTGGATCTTCTGTGTGGTTGCTGTGCTGCACAGTTGCTGTTGATTTTCGCAGGTGATATATTAGGGGGAATAATAGCAATGTATTATCTAGATGAGTTCTAAAAATAAGTAGGTATTTTTCGTCGTAAAACAGTTTTTGGAATATGGTTAACTTGAACTATTTATTTGTTCAGTGTTTCTATTCTTTGCGTGAGGATTTTTTATATTTTATTATATATTTGCCTAAATAAACTGCTTAAATGAATTTCAAATGATAATGAAATGTAATAATAAATCTAGATTGGGAAAATATTTTCGTTTGTTATCTTAAAATGCTGAACAGAGACCCTTCAATTTATTATTTCGATATCGCCATCTCAGAATTGTGAAAATATATTGCTTTCATTACAGTTTAACCCTCAGAGAATTGTAAATATTGTGACGAAAATTTGGTACTGCGAGCTCAACCCTTACATTAATAATATAGATGAAATTATTCATTATTGTCCCTGTGGAATTGTAAAAATGTTAGTCAAACTAATGAAACAATTATGTCAATGAATATTCAGCAATTCTCGAGTATTCAGACTCTCTAAACTTTTGATATTTTGTATGGCTCCTTCACGTCAGTCCGGACGTCGACTCGTCGGAACGTTCACAGCAAAGCAACTTAAGCAAATTACTTAGTTGGAGCCCTCCTCCATTATTATTATTCAACCTTTATCCGACGCAAATCGAGTAAATTTGTTCCGAAATTACTTTTATTAAAAGCATTTCTTGCCCTCCGTCGAACCAAAGTGCTAAAGTAGAGTAAATGGACTGGAATTTCTGTTTCACGAATAAATTATATAAGAATATTATAGTAAATAACTCTTTAAAGATAACGATAACAAAATTTCACGAAAAGAGTAAAGGACTTTTTATGAAACAAGATGCTGAAATGTACTTATGATTATGTGTCTTAGTACTTCAAATAACTTACATTGATATGAAACACATTTTATTTTATTCTTAAATGAATTTTATAGGCGTAGGTTTACTGTACTGACATTCAAAAACTTTAAATACACCAGAGAGAGAAACATTCATACGAAAAGAAGAAGAAGCAAATGGGCCAAACACAAAAAAACGAAAAAAAAGTGTTCATGCAACGTAAAGCCGTTATTAAAATATTATATCAACATTAAATACATTTAATAAATATTTCGTGTTGAAAACTAGTTACATTTCATAAAAAAATCACGTGGTATTGAAATTTAATTTATAATTTTTGCTTTTGAATCTGAAAAAATCTCCTTCTGTGGACTGTTCGCATACCAAGTAGTTGAGCTTAAGTGATGGTTAAAAATATATACACATACTTTCGATGATTTAATATCGTTTCATTACATGAGTTATATTATCAAATATTCATAACATAACGTATTAAAAAATATATAATTCAAAATTTTGTAATAAAACGTATACACATGTTGTTATAAATTTTTTAGTCTACTTCTGTAGACTTATAAAATAAGCCAAAATATGCCGAAGATAAACGCATCGTTTTTATTTTGTTTTATATGTTGGTAGCACTGTATTCTCTGTCATTTGCTTGGTTGGGATTTTACGTAAAGTGCGTGTGACATAAAAAATTCCAATTTTATTTAATTACACAGGTTTTCGGTAAAGATCAGTGTGTCTTTCCTGTGCAAGGGATATCGGAGTAAGTAGCTTTTACAAATAAATAAAAACATCAAGATAGTTTAAGCTTATGGGCGCAGTATGCAAATATCGCATTGCTTAAATTATAACCTCATTATAAAGGATGCCATCTTTGATTTATGAAAATATGTCTCTCGTGTAGACATCTTTACTGTAGACATTGTATCTACAGAAGAGACGTATGTCAACAGAAGTGAATAGGCAAAAGAAATTCGCTGTGTTTGAAAAAGAAATTTGCAAGTGCGAGTCGGACTCGCGCACGAAGGGTTCCGTACCATCTATAAAATAAAATCATGTTTGTTGTATGTATACTTAAATATTTTTTAAGCTTCTACCTGTTTATTAAGATCGAGTAATAAATTGCTTAAAAATACGTTTTTTGTATGGGAACCTCCTTTTTTATTTACTTTTTTTAATTTATTTTGGAAGGTAATATACAACTACATATTCTGTGAAAATTTAAAGCATCTACCTGTAACAGTTAGTAATTTTGAGCAAAAAATACGAAAAAAACACGTTTTTTTATATGGGATCCCCCTTAATATTTTTAATTTTTTTTATTTTTTGTATTTGTTGTTATAGCGGCAACCGAAATACATAGTTTGTGAAAATTTAAGCTTTCTAGCTACCACGGCTTATGAGATACAGCCTGGTGACAGACAGACAGACAGACAGCGGAGGCTTAGTAATAGGGTCCCGTCTTTTACCTTTTACGTACGGAACCCTAAAAAAACAATAGCATTATTCACTGTTTAATTATTCCATTATATATCTATTTTGTTTAGTATTTTATATTGTTGCTTGCAGCGATCTTTTGTTTCAGTTACTATGCCACAAGCAATTCATCCTTGTACAATATGTCACCTGTTTGTCCTGAGGGATCAAGATCACTAGACTCTTTATCTGAGAATGTGTCTATCCGTGATTCTCCTACGGCTCCAGTTACTCCTGAGGCTCCAACTGAGCCAAATTTACCAAGCCTCTCAGAAAGACTGACTCCAGATCTTTCTATCGAAATATTAAACCAAAGGCATAAACCCCAGAAGAGAAAGAATCTATTTAGACGACTCTGAAGCTACTGAAGATTCACCACATAAAAAACGACTGACGAATTCCATGTGAGATGATTCTGACGAGGATAATATATTTTAATATTCTGTTCCTTTATTTGCCTACAGAAGCATAATGTCTGTTCTGTGGACAATTTCTTTTTATTTTTTTGCACTGAATTGGTATAGAATTTTGATTATGTTTTGTTTGGAGGTTGAGGAGAACTCCATTTTAAGAACTTTTTATTGTTTCTATTCTTGATCTTATTGATATGGTTATGTAAGGTAAATTTTTGTTCCCTTCTGTAGACAACTCAATCTTTTCTGTAGACGTGAAAAAACTTAAAACGTGAATAATTCCTAAAATATTCAAGACTGATCTCTAATGATATTTTTGTAAGCATAACATTAGCTAACTTTAAATAAATACGAGTATAATGTTTCATAAAAAATCGTGGAGTTTTATTTTAAATATTTTGCAATGTTCACTTTTTGTGTATGACCCAAATACACTTTTTATATTTTTATTTACACGGTACATGTATACTTTTTAACAAAACTTGTTATAAAGGTTGGTTGGTTAACAAAGAACGTAATTTTTCAGGAGAAGTATATAAACATTTTTTACCAGAGTTTAACTCATACTTAACATGCTAAGTCATCTTCAACTGTTTGTAATTTATATAAGAACGGTCAGTAAAGACTGTTCCACTGCTCATTGTTCTTCGACTATTATATTGACTACAATTGTCCTTCTATACATACAACGATCCAACAGATCCGTTAACAAGGTACATGTTGGACGTTCTACGTGAATTATTTGGTTACGAAACCTTCACTGTGGACCCTATTTCGAAAAAAGCCAAACTTTTTTACTCTCAAGCAATTTAATCGGAGTGGCATTTAATTTTTCTTGAGGTAATTTAGTAAATGTAACTTTAGACATTCATGATTATTACTTTTGCCCCGAAACCAATTAATATTTGAGTCTTTACTTCAATCTTGTGCTACGTCATTGTAAATGATTCAGTATTTCAGAACTAATTTCAATATCGTGAACAAAATTTTAACACGGAATATATTTAACGCGAAGTCAAGCATTATATATTATTTAATTAGTGGGATGTCACTTAAGTTGAAAACTTTCTAAAGCAATTCTTGGAAATTTGGTATATATACATAACGGAATGGTCATCAGTACGGACGTCAATTGACTACGAAACGGAAGTGCATAGATGGCGCGCTTCGACAGAGTCTAGTGACGTTCGCTCAAGTTGAAGAGGGGGGATGACGGTTGACGTTCAACGGAGCAAAGACAACTATCACTTCTCTTGGAGACCCCGTGCGGGCAACAAGTACCTAGAAACTGTCACTCGTTTCGTGTTCAGTAATACAAAATAGTTATAGTCAGTTTTGTTAGATTTGATTTGGTGTGAACTTATAACGAACTGTGATGTGAAGTGTTGATACCGGCCAAGAATCAAGCAATCCGCCGTCATCAGAAGTGGCATCATGGACCAGCGCGACCACAAGGCGCGAGCGAAGGCGACTGCTAACGCTGCTATGTTGGTGAATCAGCTGAGCTTGCAACTGCCACCGAGGTGAGCGTATTTTGTCTGATTTTTTTTATTGGTACTGCCAGTTTTGTTTTGTGGCAGTAGTAGTAAAACATTACGCGTTTAATCTTGGAAATGTCATAATCGTTGTGGTGATATCGCCATCACATCGTACTGAGTGTTGTAGGTTCGATTCCTACACGAGACACTGAGTTGTAGAACCGTTTGACTTTTACGGTGTCGTGGTTCCCATAGCATGATCTCGTGAATAATCTTCTTTTTAATAGCTTAAAGAAGAAAGACAAAAAGAATGTGGGTAGTAATGATTTAATTGTGACCTTTGCCGTATTTTAAGTTAGCATATGGTTGTCTGACTACCACAGTGATCTAGCTATAGCGTAGATTGTGAAAGGAGGTTTTGAGTTTGATACGCCAGTTAAAAAGAAAGCGATTATTTTATTTCTTAATGCGAGGGTGGCTCGCACTCACGAACTTTGTGATCATATTATGCTTGCTTGTACATAGATTATCTTGTCTCGGTCTTACTTTATGGACAGTAATAGTAACGAGAGTGAGCGTACAGGCCGACTTGCATTGTTCCAAGCAAGTGCGTTTGAGTGAAACGTGCTAGTTATTGTTGTAGTGCAGTTGTAATATTGGTTTTAGAATCATCACCCAGCTTGGTTGGTTTTCTGGTAAATCTAGAACAATAACTCCGGACTAGACTGTCTTTCGCAGGGCAGCGGCGCTAAAGTTGGTAAACTAATCGAATTGTGCATACTAAGTTCATAGTGTAAGACTGTGCGGATCTATTGCTTCTGAATGTGCTGATTTTGTGTAGAACAGCTTGTAGCTTTTATTTCTTAAATAGACGTGTGAACTGCAGTGCTATCTAGACGAGTGCGGTTGGTTGGTTAGTGTAACCTGACCATAGTCAAAAGATATAACTAGCGCCATTATTTTATCGACTCGTGGTGTTGATAATACGTGACGGTTTTCGTTTAAACGTGATCAGAGCTTAAGTAAAAAGTGACACTGTTACTCGTTGTAATTCTGAGTTGTACAGGCGATCTCGATGTTGCAATTACACCTGCTTTTTTTTTTGTGCATAAATTTTAAACATGGCACATTAAAATGTTTCGTACTCAGATTATTAGATGGCACCACTAGTAAACTTAAATTCAATTTTAAGATTTTACGCGTGAACATTACCTACTGTGTTTTTTTTTAAATTCATGTGATACGCTGGGAATTTTTATCAAGTGCCCCGAGTTCTCAGGCCAATTCCAAGTTATGCTTAGGACGTTTAAGAGTGATAGTGTTTCTAGTAGAAGCTGTTAAACTCGATTACCAGACGTAGAAGAAAATGATTGACTTATCATCGTAGTGCGTTACGACATTCAGTTTCAGAGATTTTAATTTTCATCGTAGGTAGAACTAGGTTAGTGATCGTTAGTGATTGATGTTTGTGTGCTTAACCTTATTCTCATTAAATAGGTGCTTTGTTAGTCGTTGTTGTGATAATTTTGTGGTACCCACGTTACCGTCAGTGATTTGCATAAACTTTATTACTTATTGTATCATAAACGTTGTCCATCGTCTTGAACGCGAAAGATCCGTTGCTGTATCGCTAATGATTAGGTTAGGATAAGCTTCGTATTTAGACTATTCATGACAAAATTATAAGGCTATAAAGACTGGTTGGATACTTGGTAGTAAACTTAACATTAGACTATCAGCCTAGTAAGATTATTTTTTTAGTTTGCTATGTGATAAGGAAAACCAATGAAACGTGTTGAACAAACCTAGTTAAAGATTACTTTGTTAGACGCTCGAAATGATTATCCGGGTGGTGTTGTGTATCTGGATGGAGGTTTCATAGCGTGATGTTGAAGACCCGATGGATGTCACAGTATGAGCAATGCAATATTTTAATGAGTTTCCTATTATTTGAGCGAGTACGTGTTGCTCAACATGTCAGCTTCGAGAGAAAGAGTTAGTTATGATTTTCATTAAAACCTGTAATGATTTTGATCAGAGTAGGTACCTTTTATTGCCCACCGACTTGTGCCAGGAATGGCCGAACGATTAGGATTGCTGTTCAAGAATTTTCTCTTAATCCTAGAGCAAAGTACATTAAAGTGTGGTTGTTGATCGCAATCACGGATACCCTGCTACTCAAGTAGCTCTCTTTTGATTTTTTATCGCTAATATTATCTACCTCTGGTTTCTGTGTTGTATGAAAAGAGTGTGTTGCGAGAATCTGAAAGTACTCAGACTATAGATTGGTTATCTCAGAACTGTAGTTGTTACCTCTATGTAGCCAAAGGAAATCAGTTTGTCCGAAAGTAGCTTATCGGTTCTCGCTATGTTCGCATTTGGTTTTAGTTTTTGTCAGTGGTCAAATCCAGTTTTGACATAGCTCATTGAGAGAATGGACGGGAGTTACGTTCTGTGCAGTTGTGAAGTTGTAAACGAATTTGATAATCGCTTAACATTTACGAAGTGCGGACGTTGAATTAGTCTGAAAGAACGGATACTCTATTTAGTGGGTATACAATGAGACGAATCTTTGAAATACTAATGGTAGATTTATTTCCTTTTTGGGTAATCCTGGTGGCCGGCGCGGCCTGGTAGCTGGCGCGGCATGGTGGCCGGCGCGGCATGGTGGCCGGTGCGGTCTGGCGGCCGGCGCAGCCTGGCGGCTGGTGCAGCCTTGTAGCGAGTGTGGCTTGGTGGCCAGCCTAGCCCGTGTGGCACGCGGCCCGTGTGTGGCGTGCGGCCCGTGTGTGGCGCGCGTCCCGTGTGTGGCGCGGGGCCTGTGTGAGACCTGTATGTGGCTTTGAAGAATTGAAGAGCCTGGTAACTGGTATAGCTAAAACATATCTGGCCGAACCTGGCAATGAAAGTGAAGGTAGTTTATTAAAGGTTAGAAGATGTTGAGTCCAAAGACCTTGGCTTAAATGTTTTGGTTAACTTGGTTTGAAAAATCTTAAAGTGTAAAGGCCCATTTGAGGTCACAGAAGTTCTTTACGATGATCTTTATAATCGCAAAGCCCTTTATTCTAAGCGTTACTGTAAGTACGCCCTCGACAGGTTGCGAAAAATGCCTGAAGGTCAAAGTACAACTGACGAAATTGAGGTGAAACAAAGTAGTTCTGATATTGAAGAAAGTGTTTAAGTTTACATGATGATCGGATCGGACCGTACCAGAGGCTGACGTGTAGCCGTAGCTCGGTAGAAATCGGCGTCTGCTAACTTAGTAGTCCGTGAGTAGGCGGTATTGCAGTCAGCTCTGGTGGAGGTTGGGTTTCAGTGGCGTTCCCATGTGTGGGGTTCGCAGAAAGTAGAGTAACTAGAGGTTACTGGGCTATGCGTATGATCACATGTAGAGCTTAAATGTTATGGTTTACTTGGTTTGAAATAATATCTTGAGAGATACAGTGATAGTGAAATTTCAGTTTTACTTTGTTTCCTGTTATTGATTTTGATACTGAAACTTTGTGCCAGAGGATCAGAGCATAACTGACGATCTTAAAGAGAAAAAAATGGTGAACCTTATTACTGACGAGACGGTAGAAAACTGGGCTTACATGTTTATTGGTTGTGTGATTTAATGTCCGAGGTCGGTTTGCAGCCGTAATAGCCCTAAATCAGTACAAATCGGATTCAATACAACTGTGAAGGCAGTTGTCCGTGAGTACACGGTAGGTACGCAGACGACTCCGATGTTTGATTGGCGCAGATAAATGGGTGGCAACCGAGTGACTGGTGTAAGGCCTGGTTTAGTAACTGGAGGTTACTGAATGGGGGCAACCGAGTGGCTGGTTGAGTGCCTGGTTTAGTAACTGAAGGTTACTGAACGGTTATGAATCACATGTAGAGCTTTAGTTATTTGATTTGATAATAACGTTAATCTATGGTAATTGACTGTATTGTCAGTGATGCTCTGAATCTAGCTCCTATAATAGTTAGGAATGTAATGTAGGAGGTAATTTTGTAGAAAATTTGATTGGAATCCTAACACTGTTTTGATTCAACCCTTACCTGGGTTAAGTGACCGAGCAATGTGATACTGTGCGTGTAAAATTTTGTTACAGATTAACACACAGGGACGTGTGTCTTGTAGGATGGCCGTAACGGAATGGTCATCAGTACGGACGTCAATTGACTACGAAACGGAAGTGCATAGATGGCGCGCTTCGACAGAGTCTAGTGACGTTCGCTCAAGTTGAAGAGGGGGGATGACGGTTGACGTTCAACGGAGCAAAGACAACTATCACTTCTCTTGGAGACCCCGTGCGGGCAACAAGTACCTAGAAACTGTCACTCGTTTCGTGTTCAGTAATACAAAATAGTTATAGTCAGTTTTGTTAGATTTGATTTGGTGTGAACTTATAACGAACTGTGATGTGAAGTGTTGATACCGCCCAAGAATCAAGCAATCCGCCGTCATACATATAATTATGTCCCTGATATTAAATTTAAGCTGATTATTGAACAAAGATTCAAATGTCAGGCTGAAACGAATGAATATGTCACCTTTACTGTACCGTATTTAAGATAAAGGAGTTTCATGTAACAACCACGACTTCTACCTTTGAAACTTTGAACCAAGATTTTTATTTCTTTCTCATTATTTCACTTGTTTACTAAAATGTTATATTGCGTCACGTAATATACGAAAATATGTCTTATTTTTGATGAAATTCAACTATTTAGTTTGCAGTGTCATAGATATTTAAATCTTATATTTATTTATGTATGTGCGCAGGGCTAATACTATCTTGATTGCACAGTAAAGCTGTGATTCGGTGTCCACTGCATACCCTCGCCTGTTTGTCCGTTTTAATTCCACAGGTGGTGATTCTGCCACTTACGAGTTTTTAAAACTAACGTAGGCATTGAACTTCTAAAGAAGGCAACGCGCCAATGTAATGTGTCAATGAACATTCAATAAATAAAAATATTAGGAATAATAAAAATCTATTTTAAACGTTTAAAAATCTATTTTAAACGTTTAGAAATCAAGCTGATTTTAATTGGGAACTCTTTGCCAAAAATGTTCGTCATAAAATTTGTACACCTCAACATTATCATAATTCCTGCAAATTTTCATGAATACCGGTTCATTCATCCCCAAATCAAAAGAGTTAACAGTTTGTATATATAACTGTCTACAAATGAAAGTAACAGCTGAACGTTTTAAACTTTCATTTGAGTATCGAAAGTATTTTTCGATGCACAGCGCAAAAGAAAGAAAATTTTAATGTTCGCATATTGTAGTTGACTTAAAATGTCGTATAATACAATCTTCAAGTCAATACATACAAGCACATTATAATCAGCAGCTAATCACTTAGGGCAATCAATTGACTGACATGCATATAAAACTATCGCCTGCCTCGGAGAGAATGTGAATCCGTCAGTTGCGACTGTCATAAAGATCCTTGACAGTCGCTACTGGGTATCAGTACCCTAAAATATTTCAACTAGACTAGCTTTCCAAGCATTTTCTTTATTGATTTGTTGTTCTCTGTATAGAGGGGAAATAGTATATCGTGTGGAAGGAAATGGAGCCGAATTAATTTTACAAGATGTCTCCTATTAGTTGTTGACAATACTGGATGGCGGAGTAAAGTTACAGTCGGCGCTGCCTACAGCAATGTAACTAAGGCATTGTATACGGTGATCAGAAAAAACAAAGAACTAAAATCACCATAATAACGTCGTGTTATAAATAAATTAGGGGATGCTTGCAGCTACGCATGCATTTTTTTTTATCTATCCAATCTACACGATCCCGCGGGCACTTCAGCATATCCCTTCTTCGTGCACCCCTACGACTCCCAAAGAACCTACGTGAAAAATTTCGGTTGTTCGGACCCAGTAGTTTTAGCTGTGCGTTGTCTGTCATTCAGTCAGAAACGCATAGAATGCGCACGCTTATATATTTGAAAAAAATAAAGATTCAGTACTTTTGACATTAGTCACATAATTACACCAAAAACATCAATAACACCACATTGAAAGCTAGACGTGACTAAAACCACCTAGTCACTATCTATTTTACGAAAACATTACATTAAAAATATAAAAAGCTGTTTTCAGTCTCCACAAATCGATGTTAACCTCTCGTATGCCGGAATACCAGACACAATTAAAAAGCTATTGTGTCTCGCGTAGATATGCGTTCCGGCATACAAGGGGTTAAGCGCGTTTCTTAATAATTTACGGTACATTACCCAATTTCTCAACACGAAACGCTTCATCAACAAAATATTTTTGTGCTCATGTCTTAATCGACACATAATGTGCCGAAAACGCCAACTTTACCATCTTACGTTTAATTTTATTTTCGTAATAAAATTAAATCTGCGAGAAATCTTTCGTACACACCGCTACGTTTATTCTTTAAGCATTTTTGGTACTACAAAGGTATTTTAATAGATTTTTATTATTCATGAGAATAGGTTGAGTGTACCTTAGATATCTCCAATAAATGATTTGACTTTAATTTTTAATTGTATTTAACAGAAATATTGAATAAATTTTATGACGGAACGACTTGTTAATTTATTTACACTAGCTGTGGGCGCGGTTACACCTGAGTTATAATTATTTATGCTTTTTATTTTCTTTTTCTTTTTATAAAAGACAACTCCTGCATTAGGACTAAATCCTGTGTCGCGGGGGACTTTACAAACATCCAACTAACGGACACAATGAACACCCAGACTCGAAACAACTTTGCTTACAGCAAAGCATCGCGATTATGGACTACCCAAAACTTAAGTAACAATTTAATTCAAACCAGTAGTGCGATTGGTGTGGTTTGCTAATCAAACAAACTCGTTAGCTTTATAAATATCAGGAAAGTTACATCTTTGAAACAATGTCTTGTATAATTATTATACGAAATGAAAACCAACTGAGTAAAAACGATTTTACGCGTTGTTAAACAGCTTATGATTGTCATAAAGCCAAGTTTTCGTCACGAATGTAAATTATTTTAAATTTCTCAGCAATGAACATGCTATACTTTTCAAGTATTTGAAGCCAATGAGGACATGATTGTGTTTTGTCCTATAGTTAGAGTTCTAATCACCCTAATAACATATATAACATTCTATAGATGTATCAATTATGTAGTAAGTTTTTTTACTAGTCACCGTTTTTTATATACTGATATAATATTTCTAAAGTACTTGGAATGCCAAATGAAAAAATAACTGTTAGACTTTACAAGGTTTATAACGGATAGATTGACACAGTTTTAAACTCATAAATTTACATTTCAATCTATATCTACCTGTGAGTGATGATGCATTCTAATCGGACTTCTTATATTAGCATATAAGAAGTCCGATTAGAATGCATCATAACGGTTAGAATGTAAATATGGCTATTTACAACACTTTTTACCAAAAGACCTTGAGATAAAGTTGTAACGATACCTACAAAACTATTGTGGTTGAGTCGAGTTGCTACAAGAAACGCAAAGGACAGTGAGAATCTCCACATTTCAGAGAATTATATTTTCGTCTCTCATCCGTCTGTAGAAGTTAAATTTTCCGCATTCTATTCTATCGTGAATTTTGGCGACGAGAATTCAAATATTGGCATTTTAAAGTCCACCTCGCTGGTCTAGACTGCAAGTATTTTTTCATATTTTCGAAGATATTTACCACATATCAAACGGACACCTCAGCAATCGAAGATAAAAATATCGGTTTGATAAGCGGGCATTGACAGTTTAACTCACGACCTCCAGAAAGGACATCGTAATCACCACGCCAGACAGATTGATGAATGAAATAACAAAAAATGCAACTCTGTATGATTTTGGCTCGTCACGTGTCAAAGAGGTTTAAAATCAAAAGCATTTTATTTATAATTGGATGTCAGTTGACCCAGACCTCAGAGAGAATAAATTTATTTTATTTTAAAACAAAAATTGTATATGCCATTTATGTTTTAAAATTGTTTAAGTTTTAATTTTAAGCAATATAATATAGGCAGACAGAATTTTGGCTTCGTAACTGACAATATAAAACCAAGATACTAGGTTTACTAAAAGTCAAAAATATACAGTTTTATCAAAACTTGCACATTGTCTACTTAAAAAGTCAGGAATACGTCTATTTTAGCGACAATAAAAGGACAATTAGTTTTTCTAACTTCATAATTAATTTACTCTTTTAACAGTGTTCATAGAAACAAAAATAAAGTTTTATTTATAACAATATCTACTATTTCTGCTAAGTCACTATTTTACCAAAGTTAGTTGACATTTGATTGTGAGAGTCACAACATATTTCAAAGAGCTTAACTTTTCTGACATCCTCGGACTTATACAAATTTATACACAGGTGGATGTTTACACGGATGACCGGGCTCTCTCAAACATTTGCCCTTGGGGCACCCTGTGTGTCTCGTGTACATTTTGTAAATAATTTATGTCAATTCTTTTAAAATGTTTGACGTATAATAAAAATGGAGGGACGCGTCTCACGGAAATGGTATGAATGTAACGTACTTATTTATATGGATACTAAAATAAATCTTCTGTGTCAGCTTGTCATATTTTCATGACCTCATATGTATTTCAAGTCAGTGTAAGATTGCTTTTAGCATTTTGCAATTCTGTTGCTCAGTTGTTGCGCTTGTAAGACTTGTCTTGCTTTTTGTTATGGATGGGCAAAGTTAAGCATTGTTTGCATAGGTCACCACTTGGATGGGTGACCGCCTGTTGTGGCTTTTACAAGTCGATTCTGGATCTTGTCTCAAACAAGAACCGTCAAAACTTGTCGAAAGCCTTTGGATGTCCTATAAACATTTAGGGATCCAGCGAAAAACTAAAATTCCTTTATCCCTAATAAAATGCTGGCCAAAATCTGGCGCGATAGATGGCACTATTGTCGAGGTATAGTAAACAAGAACTGTGCGTATAACTTAAAATTAATAATATCTAATTTATAAAATGTTTGAACATTCCAATTTTATTATTTATTTACTAGCAATAGACCAAAATTCTCTCGAACTATTTTATATATCGTTCTGTCTACAGCTATTATTTGCGTGTCTTTATTATTAACATGCAAATCTCTCTTCATTCATTTTAATTTCAAATTTACCATTCAATCATATAGCAAAACCAGTTAGATAAAATCGATTTGAAAGCTAATTTATTATAGGCAAGCACTTTGTCAAACAAAGCGTTACGACGTAACAGCTAATTACAATTAACAACTATAGATTTTCGGATTAATAAGTGAGCTATCAGTAATTGGTTTTACCAACGCATTATGGCGTAGAGGCGCTACGGCGTTGTATAAATGTTGTAGAGCGGTCTGCAAAACTAATAAATATGAAAATTAACAACATACATACATTATAATACAGACATATATTATCACAAAACTTTTTACTCGTATTGGTGATTTACCGACTATAATGCGCTTTAAATGGTTGGCAATTTAATAGGTAATTGTCCGACTAGTTCATTTTAAGTTCTCAATAATTGTTTTAACTGATGTGTTGGTTTTATTTTCTAGTACTTGATGGCCCTGACTATGCTGCAGATAAACCGGGATAAATCTTTATGTGTTGAGTTGATGATAGTACCAAGTAGAGTAATAGAGATGACATCTATCATTTGTTGCGTGTCTAAAGGCTATTAGGCCTAGGCCTTAGCTAGCAAAGCCTATAGATGTATATAGGAATAAAAAGAACGTACACGTTATTTGTGCGCAAGCTAGCTGATAAATATAAAGGCTTTTGGTACAGGCTGATTGTAGAATCACGGTCAGATATCCGTGATTACACGGTAATTAATAACTTGGAAAACGAAACTGCACTTAAAAAAAATAATTATCCAAATTTAAATTGTGCTACGTGAGTTTACTTCATTCCATGAGCATAAACACATAATATCCAATAAACCAAATTTTGAGCATCGCGATTCGTTGCATTGGATACTTACTTACTACTACTCAGATAGTTATACCATCTAAAGATATTATAAAATACAATTCTGTGCTGAAACACAAATGCAGTCTAGTATCACAGTCGTATAGTCCAAAGAGACGGTGTATTCAAAGGACAAGGAAGTTTTTTTCAAATTCAAAATCCTTTATTCATTTGGGTCACAATGTGACGCTTATGAACGTCACAATAATAAATTTATAAAATAATTACTTAAAGACTCTACATTTACATTTACTGCCACGTGCGCAAAGCAAAAGGTAGAACCATGAGAAAGAACGGGCAATAAAACTCACGGTCACTCTTTTTCATCGCAAGGTTTTGCATAATATACATAATTTACATTTTGTAAGGTGCTGCAACTGTTACACCTTCTATATCACTTGTATATATTTACTGTACATAATAATACTCAAGCATAATACTTTTGATGTTCATTTGGTTAGTCTCCTCAGAATAGACATGGTGAAACAGCATCCACTTACATTATATATACCTAATAATGCAGGCAATCCGCGAAAGTGATCAGACCCATGATGGAAATGATGCAGTTAAATATTAAAATCTAACACCAGCCCGCAAGACCGTTGTCGACCAGTCATCGCAAGTAGCACCCGTTCACGAGTATGACGCATGTGCCAGCCATCATCCCTCTCGCCATATTAGAGGGACAGGGATGACCCGACACACGACGCCACCACAAGAAATGACATTTTAGTGAGCATGACCATAACGGTATACGTACCGGCAGTAAGAAACAATCTATTGGTATACTGACCATGACCGCCAATTACCTCCACTTTCCAGATCGTTTTTATTAACATAAATAAGTGGAACGCGTGAAGGAATGCAAATGTAGAAAGAATTTAGTGAAGGTGACAAGTGAACAACGATATGATCAGGGATAAATAATGTTAAACTACATTCAACAAATCATAATAATATCCAAATCCTGCAAAAATCATGTGTTCACGAGGCACCTCCACTTAACATGTTACTAATTAAGAAGAGAGTATTTAACACAGTCATAAAAATAACAATAATGGTGAATTTAAAAAAAGCAACTAGACCCATGATGTCTTGTCATCTAGAAATTCTTTAATAGTGTAATAACCCCTTTTTAAAAGAAAATTCCTAGTAGTGGTTTTAAATTTGTGCAGAGGTAAATTCATTATTTCCAGAGGTAATTTGTTGAAGAATTGTATACCGAGTCCCGCAAATGATTTATGAACTTTATGTAGACGGTAGTTAGTGCCCACCAGTTTATGCTTATTCCTTGTGTTCACTTTGTGCAAGTCACTATTTTTACGGTAAAGAGTTAAGTTTTTCTTATCGTACATTAAATTAGCAAATATATACTGCGATGCAACTGTAAATATTTTTACATCTTTAAATTTATCTCGTAAAGAATCTCTAGCACCTAACTTATATATTGCACGTATGGCCCTCTTTTGAATAACAAAAATTGTCTGAATATCGGCCGCCGTACCCCATAATAGTATCCCGTAAGACAGTACACTGTGAAAGTAACTAAAGTAGACTACTCTAGCAGTATCTACGTCTGTGAATTGGCGAACTTTCCTAACTGCAAATGCTGCAGAACTAAGTTTGACTGCCAGACAGGATATTTGGGTGCCCCACTGAAGCTTACAATCTAAAGTTAAACCTAAAAATACAGTTGAATCAACTAGGTTAATTGTTTTGTTATTTAAAATTATATTAGTAAGAACATTTTTGACATTCGGCAAAGTGAATTTCACACATTTTGTGTTGCCAGAGTTGAGTAGCAAATTATTTGTTATGAACCAATGTAGTACTTGCGCAAGAGAATTATTTACGCTGTCAATGTTACTTGTATTACGCTCAACTTTAAAAATAAGTGAAGTATCGTCAGCAAAAAGAACAATATCACATAGATTTCTAACAAAGAATGGCAAGTTATTAATATATATTAAAAAAAGAATCGGACCAAGAATAGAGCCCTGTGGAACGCCCATTCCCACTGGCAAACCTTGAGACCTACTTCCACTAACATCTACATACTGAACTCTATCTCTAAGGTAACTGGCAACAAGATTGAGTGCGCTATCTCGAATATCGTAATGGTTGAGTTTACGTAAAAGTGTATCATGTTCAACACAATCAAAAGCCTTTGACAAGTCGCAAAAAACACCAATGGCATCCTTCGAATTTTCCCAAGCGTTAAAGATATGTTTTAATAGAGTTACACCGGCATCAACGGTGGAGCGACCCTTAGTGAAGCCATACTGCTCACTGTGCAGTAAATTATTTGTGAGAAAGTGGCTCTCTAACTGATGCAAAATAACCTTTTCAAAAATTTTACTGATTGCAGGCAAGATAGAAATTGGCCGAAAGTTACTGTGTTTTATTAAATCAGGAAATACCCCTTTATCCACGCATCTATTAAATATTGCAGCTAAATATGGAGCTAAGCTAAAAATGATTTGGTGAACAAGACTAACTGAAATACCCCATAAGTCAATAGATTTCTTAATACTGATGGTCTTGAATGTCTTGAGGATGTCATTAGTGTCAATGTATTTAAAATAAACAGCACATCACACTCATTCACATTGCCCCTAACTAATATATCTGCTTTGCTTGGGCATGAGTCTAAACACTTGGTTGTTTTCACTGGTATGTTTATGAAAAAGTTGTTAAAAGTCTGAGCAACATCAATTTTCTTTGTTACTATTTCTCCATTACATTTTAATTCATAGCTATTATCTAGTAACTTAGCTCGACCAGTCTCACTGTTAATAATGTTTCAAGTTGTTTTTATTTTGTTCTTGGATTCTTTAATTTTATTACTTACTAGCTGATCCAGTGGTGTACGTAACGGACTGCCGAGACGATGGTCTCGGGTTCGATCCCCAGGTACCTCGGGCACACACCTCTGACTTTTCGAAGTTATGTGTGTATTAAAAATGTTAATTATCGCTCGCTTAATAATGTGCCCGGTAGATGGCAATAGGCTCGCCCCCTATTACATTGGGACCGAAACATATCTGGCGAAGTGTGGGTGTGTAATACACCTCTGCCTACCCCTTCGGGGATAAAAGGCGTGAAGATATGTTATGTTAGCTGACCCAGCGAACTCCGTATCGCCTTTTTAAGAGTTTTTATTTAATTCCCTTTTTTGCAAGCCCCTTTTCCAAAGTTACCATTGACTTAGCGCTTAATCTCTTATCATTTCAGTCTATAAATGATGAACAAACAATCATAGATTTTTATATAATATTGAATTCCCCATTCCTTAAAATATCGGAGACGATACCCATATCGACTTCAAAAAAAGTCCCGTCCACCATCTTTGATTTCCTATCCGCCATCTTTGATCACGAAATAGATGCTGTATTTGAATTCACCATCCCTTAAATCATCAGAGACGATACCCATATTGATATTTTTAATTTTTCCCATCCGCCATCTTTGATTTCCCATCTGCCATCTTGAATCACGAAACAGATGTTGTATTTGGATTCCCCATCACTTTAAACATCGGAGACGATACCCATATTTATTTAAAAAAAATATATCATTTGCCATCTTTGGTCACGAAATAGATGGTGTTTTTGAATTTCCCACTCCGTAAAATATCAGAGACGATACCCATATCGACTTTAAAAAAATCACGTCCGCCATCTTTGATTTCCCATCCGCCATCTTTGATCACGAAATAGATGTTGTATTCGATATTGATTGTTTAAATTTTCTCATCCGCCATCTTTGATTTCCCGTCCGCCATCTTGGATCACTAAATAAATTTCATATTATTAATCAGCATCCCGAAAATCTCGAAAACGATACCCATATAGATTGTATCCTATTCGTTTAGCCTTTTTAGCCTTATGCCCGGCCCCAAAGGGTCGAAGCGTTATGTTATATAGCCTATAGCCTTCCAGAATAACAGGGCTATCGTATACAAAAAGATATTTTCAGATCCGACCGGTAGTTCCTGAGATTAGCGCATTCAAACAAACAAACAAACTCTTCCGCTTTATTATATAAGTATAGATTAAGTCGGGATTATCAATGGGTTTCTTCTGACACGAAGCCCGCTGGGCGGCAGCACTGAGACTTCAGGTCCGGAAACCTGTCAAAACTGCCATCAAACAATGAAATGAAGTATATCAACGCGCACGCGAATTTGAACTTTATTCAGCGGTAATAAATTACAAATTGACTCTACATTTTAATTAGAAAACGTTTGTATGGGAAAAAGAAAAGGGCAGTTTTTAGGGTTTTACAGGCAATTATTAGAATTTTTCTTGCCGTAAAAACCATCTTTGAACTTCAACGAACATTAAAAAAAAAGAATTATCCAAATTAGTCCAGGCGTTGTTGAGTTATGCGCTTACCAACACATTTTGCGATTCATTTTTATATTATAGATAAATATAGACTTAGCTGAAGCACATGCTCTCTTAAAAACTTTTGAGTAATTTCTTTCATATTCAATAGATGAAGGATTAAAATTGTATTGCTTCATACCATACAGATCATACAACCTAGATCTACTTTTGTATATTCCTACTGTTGCCCAATCACAAAATTTAACTTTAGAGCTCTTGGCAAATGTCTTCTGCTTAAAAAAAATATTGTACTCATTTTTAATAACATCAAATAACCACTTATATAATTAATCTGGATCATCGTGAGTTAAGTCAATGCTGGTGATCTTAGCAGCAACATCATCACTAAAGCGATTAAGGCGAGCAGAGGTCATAGGCCTACATGTGAATTTTTGTACTGTAGGGGTTGTATTAGTTGGAATTACAACCTTTTGTCCACAGTGATCCGATGTCAAGTCACTCAAAACAGCTTTACTTAAGTACAAACAATTGCAAAAAATATTATCTAAGCATGTAGAAGAATGTGAGGTAGTTTTGGTTGGTTCAGAAAATAAAACATTCAAATTAAATGACATAAATAAACTAACTAACCTAGTACAAGTTGGTGATTGTTCTAACAAGTTAACATTAAAATCACCGCATACGATTATTGACTTCCTGCTGGAACTTAATTCTTTTAAGACGTCCTCCATGATGCTTTCAAATCGGCTAAAGTCACTTTGCGGTGGTCGATATACACAGACTATGACGTGTTGCTCAAGTTCAACACAAGATATCTCAGCGGTGCGCTCGATAGAAAGTTCGGCTATGTCCTTTCGTTCTTTACATTTAATACTATTACAAACATATATGAGAGAGCCACCACGAATAGCGTTCTTTCTTACGAATCCACTAATCACTGTATAAAATTCATTATTGAATATTAATTGGTCACCTCTTAACCAATGTTCCGTAATGCATAATACATGCAACTTATGTTTCTTTAAAAATAAATCTATCTCTAATTCTTTGCCAGATAGGCCTTGTATGTTTTGATGAGCTAAGTTTAAAACACATGAATGCCTATCTGTTGTGTAATCTAGTAGTTTAAACTAATAGATTTGTCAAAACTACTATTGGTATAACTATTATCTACCAAATTCTTAAGTACTCTAGTAGTACTGCGTTTACTATGTAAATTAAATGCTAATAATTTAGCAAGTTGTCGCCTATATATAAAAGAGAGATACATAGTATCTTTTGTAAAAAAAGAAATTACTAATAAAAATATTAGAGTCGAAAAATAAAATATGGTCACTATGACTACAAGTGCTATTATATAATAATAGATTAAATTTACCTATCTGGTTATTTTCTTTATAAGATAAGTTATTGGAATATGGTAATGCACAGACAATAAAATTGCACCCCAATTTAGAACTTTGTTCTATCACAATATCTGATAAAGCTAATATTTATTTCTTGGTAAATAGTAGGCGATCCCCATATAAAATGATAACTGTAGAATGTTTATTTAGTCTAGCATACTTTAATTTATTAATTAACATAGACATTCCTTGTCCTGGTGAACAAAGATTTTGTATTGACCGATCAGTATAACTATTAATCAGGCTACCCATACCAATTCCTAATTGGTCAGAAAAAATTAAAACATTGTTATCTAAAACCTTATTATTTTCATTATGTAATAATGTGTCAGAACCTGAACCATGACATGTTTTCGAAGGATATTCATCTTGAAAGTCACTATATAACTTGGTTATACAATTAGGTGAAGCCTCTAACTTATGATTTGAACAATTTAAACAGTTAATGTTGTTGGTCATAGAGAGCAGTTGTTTTAGATTTTCTCTACCAACTCTACTAATTTCATCATATTTCAATATATATTCCAGTGTTTGACTTTGATGATCTATTATCAATTTGTTGAGCTGTGCATTTAATGATGTGATTTGTGTTTGCAGCTCACATGTGTGTTATTCATATTGTAATCGGCTACAGGCTAAAGGTGACAGAACAAGTACGAAACGTGCTTTTAGAGATGCATGACTGGAACACTACCATCTTCCTAACTACGAGTTTCTATGGATCAATTCTTAGAGAGATTGCGATTCCATTTTTTATCTATCTAAAATTCAAAACCAATAATTACAAATTATCGACGGAAGCTTACACTGCAGCTGAAATACGAAGTCATAAATATGCTATAAACATAGTACAAATATTGATGGCTCCGACACAGCAAACATCCAATTTTAGCACCAATATTTGCAGATTGTACACATGTTTGCCCCGTCATTTTGACCAGGCATATCATTTACAGAACCATGAAGTATCCAAAGAGCTATTATATCTTTTCACTATTCAAATCTTTTGGCAAAGTAAAAGTCAGATATTTTTTGTATTTCCAAAAGTTGCCTGAAATAAAATACTTTAAACGATTAGACCGCTCTTTGTTCGTAATTTTATTTTGTACTTTTCTCTGTAAGCAAAAAATATATTGCTGTAACCACAATAACGACTATTTTATTCTAAATACGCTGCAAATCTTTTTGCCTTGATAAAATTCGGTTTTTATCTTTTACTTACGACAATCTAAAGACCAAATTTCACCTTCACAATACAAGTTTGTAACAAAATTAAAAAAGAGTTTTAGTAGAATGCCATCTGAATATTAAAATTTAGCAGTTTTGGCAAAGCCATTTTATAACTTTTTTACGTACAAAAACGTGCCGCTAAATTGTTGGTGCCAAGGATTTTAATCCTGTTTAACGTGTTTATACAGGGTGTCACAAGACCCATCACCAAGCCGCAGTCTACATGTTTTGGACATCATGCCAAGTCATACTAACCAAAAATAAAACCTGGGAAACGACTCTTTTTTTGAAGTTTTCACTTTTTTTCAAGCCGCTATAAAAAATACGCGCGTCCAATTTTCGAAATACCTACTGATCTTTGGGTACATAGGACATTTATAGAACAGGTTAGCGGCATAAATGCATCGATTTTGTACCTAATTACAAAACTTCCATACTAACTTTGAGCCTAAATATCTCCTAAACCAGTAACTTCCCAGGTATGGAGCCGAAGCAAAAAATATTCGTAATGATTGGTACAATATGTGGTTTCAGTTTTCGTTAAGGGTCTTTTTACACCCTGTATACAGCAGAGTAGCATAGTGTGACGGGAGCCGATACGCATAAATGATTGCTGGCATGTGTAACACTCTCAATATTAAGTTTATTATTTAGTCTTAAAATACACACTTCATTCACTTCCTCGACATTAATAAACCTCATCATGCCTGCTCATCGGGTATGAGCCCTTTTACTGCACGTCACCTATTTGGTCGACGTACGTCCGCCTTGGACGTCACCAACCGACATCTTTATTCATTCTATTTTGTATATTTATTTATGTATAAAAATTTTATGAATTATTTACAGTTCTTACATTATTTCATGGCAAACAATAAAAATACTCCTTGGTATACTCAACAAATCAATAATCGCTATAAAACAAATTATAACTTTTACGTTATTATGGTGCATCTTTATATTATTTAGTGTTTAATCAGGGACAAACATATACCCATCTGGTAATTATCAGCCCTGTTTGTAAACTGCTTCACTTCTCCTCACCATGAGGAGGCTTATAGCAGACGCAGATATAGCGAGGCGAAGCGCAGCGGAAGCTTTTTTCACTCTCAAGCTATTATATATCGACATTGTTCTAATTTTGAATAATGTTCAAAATCAATTAACACAGCAATTGTTTCTTGTATTCGCGTGCGTGCTGTTTATGCGATAAATTGATTGTGAAAATAATTCGAAATGAGAAGAATTTTGATAATAGTGAACTCACCCCTTCGCTATACATGCGCCGGCCTGTCCAGTTTTTGGGTTCCGTCGCCATAAATGGCAAAACACGGAACCATTATAGATTCGCCATGTATGTCTGTTTGTCTCTATGTCACAGCAAGGTTATGCCAAAACTATTTAGTCCACTACAGTTACCGAGTTTTTCCTAATTCTCAGAAGCAGCACGGAGTCTGACAATGTGCTCGGTAATGGCAATAAGCTTGCCCCCTATTACGTGGGACCTAAAAAATTCGTAAGGTGAAATTGGAGTGTCATATTACACCTCGGCCTACCCCTTCGGGAATACAGGTATTGGTACATACCCTATACTTTGTAAATTATTTGAAATGAATGAAATGAAATAATATTTATTTTGACTCCACACAACACAAGTTACATATAGGTAAGTAAAATTAAAAAAAAAAGAATATATTATAAGAACAATCATAAGCACAAAGAAAAAAAAAACATAATAAAAGACTAAGAGTAAAGAGAAAAGATAAATAATAATAAAAATAATAAAAAAGATGGTCGGGTGCAGTCAAAACAGGACCCAATTCGGCATGTGCCAGGCCCATACCTGGCTCCGATTTTCAACTGGGCCCTCTAGTGACTCACGGAAGAGATATCAGAAAACATAGGTATAGATAATTATTTATATATAAATAAATAATGTATTAATATCTAGCAATAAACATACGTGAATAAATATTTAACTAAAGCAAAATACATGTAAATAGCAATAAAGTTATATAATAATATGGACATAATATATATACTAACAATATGTGTACCTACATTGAACGATGCGAACGGTAAGTTTAGTGTGCTGGCTACATCTACTAATAGCTAAATAATGTTTATGGCGCCAGAGTGGTGCGTGAAGGCGTGCCTTCCACTGTGTTTTGCAGGACGCCAGTCCAGTGGCCGCACAACAGCCGCCGTATCCACACGCATCTAAAATGTATCACGAGCACGCACAATTCAAGCGTTCAGTTGCTTGATATATATACAAGTTAACACATACATATATAAAATAACTAAGGATAAAACATTGCTTTGTGTTCAAGATACTGACCAAGACAACTGTGGTAAGTTCAGCTTAACAAATTCGTAAACTAGCAAAGTGCATTGCAGTACATCATAGCGATACTATACGTATTTGTGTTCAGTTACAGATTAACGCAGGATGCCATAGCAATTGGGTATCAGGTGTCAGACGTAGACTTATCGGCTGTCGATCAAGGTAGTAGAATACCTTGGAAGGCGTTGTAGGTATATACCTAGCTCACACAAGCGCGAGTAGCAGATCCTAAAGGTGAGGTAATGCTTAATCTATATTTTTTGTAAAGGTATCGATTAGGTACCTTGAAGCATTAAAAGGTTATGATGTTTGTTATGTTCTTTTATTACAGGTTTCTCACCCAGCGTGCATTGACAATACAGACCAAGACACTGCGCGATCGACATACATGTCTCCGAAAATATCAACTATTAAGGACGCAAGCAACTCGAGAGCTTTTATTCAAAAACGTATTGACAAGTATAGTAAATACGGCAACCGTGCATAATATGTCATAATTCATTAACAAAATGGGTTACAGTAAAGAAATTGCATTGCAAATGATAGTTATTATTTGAAAAATAATTAGTATGTCAAATAAATAATATGTCTGAAACAAACAAAAAAATAAAAATATAAATATTTAGTATGTCAAATGAATAATATATCTGTAACAAAAAACAAATATATGATGAATTAATTATAATGTATTAAAATGTCAGTATAAGTTAATGAACTATAATGTCACTATCAATAGGCACATAAACCAATTTCACGTCGGAATTATTGTAAGAAATTAATGTCTAACTCTAAGTAATAGAAATTGATTAAAATGACACGAACTCGTCAAGTCCGTATCAAATTATTGTTTCGTTGTCCCAAATTATTATTAATTTTAATTAAATAATATAAAGTTTTTATTTAGGTAATGAAATGGAAATTTAGATCAGAGAGGCATTGAAATTAATGTCACTTATTTTTTGCTGCTCGTCTATGAGGAATTTTTTCAAGTTTCGTCTAAAAGTGTGTAGTGACGTAAGATTCCGCAGTGGAGGAGGGATGTTGTTCCAGCACTTTGAAGCAGCATAACGAAAGCTACCTCTAAAAGCCTCTGTGCGATGCAATGTGATAGACAGTTGCTTCGAGCACCTTCTGCTTAGCCGCTCGCTGCCATTTGTGACCCATGTTAGTTTGTCATATAGATATTGTGGTTGTTGCAATTTTATGACACCAAATAACAAACAAGCCAAATGTAATTTCCTCCGAGATTTCATTTTCAAAATAATTTTTTTATTGAAGAATGGCGTTACATGGCCTCTGAATGGTACTGAAAAACAAAATCGAGCGCATGCATTCTGCACCCTTTGTATATGCCTGTCTGTACGTGCCAAGAGTCTAGGGCCATACACGGCATCGGCATAATTTAATTTGCTTAATATCAGTGAATCAACCAGCTGAACACGTAATTCTTCAGATAGGTAAGGACGCATTTATACAGCACTCTCAACCTGTAAAAACAGTTCTGTACAGCATTACTAATATGCTTCTCAAATCGTAGCTCAGAATCCATTATCAGTCCCAGGTTTCTGGCCTCATATACTCGCTCCAATGGACTCCCTCTAAGATGAACTTTAGATGCCGAATGCAACAATCGCAAATTGTTTTTGGTACCAAATATGATGTATTTCGTCTTAGTTGGATTTAACAACAAGCAGTTATTCTCAGACCACGCGACTAATCGTTCAAGATCGTCATTCAAGTCTTTTATAGCTTTTTCATAATCCGTAACCTTAAATGACATGTAGATTTGGACATCATCCGCGTAAATATGATATTTACATTTTTTTATAGATTCCTTGATATCCGCACAGTAAAGATTAAAAAGTATAGGTCCTAAGATCGAGCCCTGTGGCACTCCTCTCGTCAAAGAAGCAGGTTTCGAGGTCAGTGTGGTCCCGTTCGTTGTATTCAACTCCACAAATTGTAATCGATTAGTTAGGTAGCTATGGAACCACATTACTGCCTTGTTGTCAAATCCATAATAGCGCATTTTGGATAACAGTAAATTTAAATTTATGGCGTCAAACGCGCGGGAGTAGTCCAATAGAACCAGTATCGTGCACATACCCTTATCCTGGGCAGACAAGATGTTATCAGTGACATCTAAGAGTGCCGTAGTGGTTCCCCGAAATCGTCTAAATCCGGATTGTAGACTAGGTAAAATCTCGTGCTTTTCCAAAAAATCCGTAAGCTGGCGACTCACAACCTTCTCCAAGACTTTAGACAGACAGGGCAAGATGCTTATTGGCCGTAAGTCCTGAATGCCGGTAGGATTCGGTGTTTTAGGTAGTGGTCTTACACTAGCTACCTTCCATATATCGGGTACCGTAGACGTTACTATAGACCGATTTATTATGTCTGTTATAGTTCGTAGTGTGCGTGTCAAAGTCATTTTAATCATAATTAAATTAATTTTATCATATCCCTCGGCGTTTGACTTAAGACCCTGTATAATGCGATAAACGAAATCTTGGTCCACAGTTACTAAGCCAAACGTGGCGTCACTAAACCTATGGTATTCATGAAATGTGAGATGAGAAATACTAGTTTTTGAATTACCAGGCACAGTCAAAAAGAAAGAATTTATGGTGTCGGGGTCGTTGAGATGTGAAGGAATATCAGACCCCTGTGTTGGCGGTAAAATGGTCGTTTTCAAGTTTTTCCACAGGACTTTAGGATTTTTTATTTTATTATTAATATTGTGTTTATAATATGCTACTTTTTCTCGGTACAACGCGGTAGATACTGTGGACTTTAGTTGCTTATAATATATTTTACTAGTTTCCGTCTTTAGTCGTCGAAACCTAACCAACGCATCGTCCCTGTGCCTCATCATGAGTCTAATCGTATCAGTTATCCAAGGATAAGAATTACTCCTAACTATGCAAACTCTAACAGGAGCATGAATATCAAACAACAAGGTCAACCATTTATTCAATGCGCTCACCATGTCGTTCACGTCAGTCAGGTCTGATATAAGATCCCAGCGTATTTTTTCTATATCGTCGCGCATAGTTTCAGTGCATATGTTTTTAAACGATCGTCTCGTAAAAAATTGTGGTAACAATTTCTGCTTCTTGATACAGAGTTCACAGCTTACAAACGAATGGCTATTAATTAATTTATATGGCTCGACATTGACACACCTCGCACTCAAGTCTGTATAAATCAAATCAATTAAACTCTCACTATCCTCGGTAAAATGGGTAGGAGACGACACTAGTTGAGTAAGACCCACGCAGCCAAAGAAATCATTAAGTTTTTTCGTTTTAGTATCATTATTATTTTGGATATTAACGTTCAGGTCTCCCAGCAAAACAAAATGATCGCAATGTCCCAAAGCACTTAACGTAAGGCTAATTGAATCTAGGAATACATCCAAATTCAGCCATGGAGGACGATAAGCCGTGCCAATGGCAATCTTCTTTCCGTGCAGCGTGAGTGTGAGCCACATCTGCTCCACGGAATCGAACCTAGGATCGTTAGTACCCGTCCATGACCGCGCGTTAATGCCGCGTTTTATGTAGAAACCTACGCCACCGCCGCGACCGCCGCGGACATTAGCTGGCCTCGGCGTGTGACGGAAGCGATACCCTGATAGAACAGGCCCGCGCGCCTCCTCTCCCTGTCTCAGCCATGTCTCGTTTATTGCCAAGATGTCTACAGGATTACGCTCAAACATGGCTACAAAATCATCGTGATTTGTACCAAGCGATCCCGCGTTCAACAAACCGACTCTTAAGTATTTATTAATAACTGCCATTACAAATACGTATTTTATTGCATCGCACCACTTCCAAAGAAAGAACAGTTGCGTAATTATTGTAAACAATAAACAAGTGTCCGTTGCTAACGTGTATTGTTAAGCTTAGTACCATAATAATAAACCAAAGCAATGTATAAAGATATATTATAATACGTGCTATTTTTGTGAAGTCTATGTGTGATGTAATTAATAAGTATACTTTGTAAATACATGTATATATAATTAGATGTAAATAAGTTTTAAAAGAGATAAGAAATATATTAATAGTGTTGTTTATTACTACCGAGCTATGTAAGTAATGGTCATCCGATAGATTTTTATATAAATTATTGTTATTTATATTATGAAAGGAAGTAAAAGTAACTATACAGACTTTATAACTTAAGTATTTTGAAATTATAATAAACAATACAAGTGATCTAAACATTTTAAATACAATCAAACCTGTTTTTGCCCAAAAAATTTATGTATGTCATTGTCGCTATTTATACGAAACGTAGGTGCCCCATCTTCCCTCTTAATGAAAACTTTTCCATCTCTCGACCAGACATATCTCCACTGTTGAAGGCGACCAGCCTCACGAGCTTTGCGAAACAGCTGATGATTAGCGCGCGTGAGCCGTTCGTTAATATACAGGCGACGCTGCAAGCCCGCTACACCCAAATCTGTTGTGGTGAGAATCCGGCGCACGCGTATCGCCCGTAACAAGGTGTCGCGAGTTGAGCGTCGCGCCAGCCGTACAGCGATCACTCGCGGCCGGTGCGCAGTGGGGTCAGCAGAGGCGCCAGTCTCCTCGATAATATTGCGACGCGCGGGCCCAATTCGCTCGACGTGTACGATGTCGGTGTCCTGTATGTCAACTCCTAGCTTGGTTGCCATAACTTTGACCATATGAGTGACACTCTCACCCTTTTGCTCGGGTAGTCCAGCTACAAGGACATCGTTGAGCAACAGTTGCTGGTCCCGGTCGTTCAGCTCTCGTCGCAACTCGGATATAGTTTCCTCAAGGGGCTCGTTGTTAGAGGAGGAGGCACTTTTCTCTAATTCCTGTTCCAGAGCTGTGACCCTTGATTCCACACTAGCGACCTGTTCTAGGCAGTTGTTAATTTCGCTTTTAAAACCCGCTACCTCAGCTCGATACTGGCGAACTTCGCTTCTCATGGCGGACATTTCTTCTCTGAGCGCCCTGAGCTCATGTACTAAGTCGTCGCTATGCTGGTTATTAAGTATTTTAATGGGCGTAGCGAAATTGTCCTCCCTAGGCATTGAGGAGATGGTGGGTGAACAACAACCGGTACATGTCCAGTTACCGGCCGTGGAATCTGATGGTGGGACACATGCCCGATGAAATATCGACGGACATCTAGTACATCGCATACAATCAATTTGGGCCTTAGCAGTAACGATCTTGCTGCAAGCTCCGCACTTGACCATGTTTGTAAATAGCGCTGTAGTTTAGTCAAGTAATGTCAAATGTGTTGTTAATAGGTCGAGTCGACGAAGTGATCGACGCAAGAGCACACAAAATTGTGACTTAGTAGTTCTTGCAAATTCTCACAGATGTCACTGTTCACAATAAACTTGTAAGGCTGTATTGTAGGCTGTAGTTTTATCGATTATTGTTCACAGCTTGATGATTAGAACTACTGAGCACTGCACCACGCAACAGTCACAATGTGTATTTGTAATATAGTTTATTTTGTATAATTCAATATATTTATTTATAATTAGGGTAGATTCACTGCCATTCGATAGTGCAAATATTTTAGTTTTAAGTTTATTTAATTTAAAGTTTTTATTTTCACTGTATAACACTAGATGTCGTCTATTGTTTACTATACTATATATTCACGATTAAATTAATCCGAAAATCACTGTGTTTATAATTTTTAATACTGACAATCACCGTAAGCAAAACTTTGATATCAACGTCCGTGACGTCACCCCCCCGTATTTGCTTAATATATTTTTCTTCCACAGCAATAACATCAGCGTGGGAGACAGTGCAGCTGAAGGCAGCGTTGTACGCAGACCTGCGTCGCGCCGCAGAGTTGAGCTGCGACTTCAACATGAACAAACAGAAATTACATTCTGTCAAGTTCTATCGGGACACCAATGAGATATTCAGATTTACTCCGTCGTTAAAGGTAAGAAGTATTCCTCTTTAATTGGTTGTTTAGGTCCCATTTTTGTAAAAATATAGGTCTTAGTAATTTAAGTGCTCTGAGCCGCGATGACGATAATTTATGTCTAAGTTACGATTTCAATGAATATCATGACAAAGAAAATTAGTGTTATTTTTCAAAAATGAAGTGTTTAACTATCCAGACAGTAGGCGATTAGTTCAGTACAAATTCGCTCATTAAAGTCGTGGGTGCGAATACCTATGTATAGTTATAAATTTAAAACTTGGGATTGTTATGAACCTATATGGATGCATGAATGATCTGATCGTTTTTGGTTACGGCTCGACGGTTTCAACTACTAGCCGACTTCGCGGCGCCGATGCGCCTGAATGTGGCATCTGAAGCCAATTTTATGCAAATTGGCATATATAACTTTGCTCATATTATTAAAAATTATTATTAAATGGATAGTAACAATTATAAATTAGTTAGCTTCAACTGCAAGAGTGTAAAACGTTCAGTAGATGGCATACGTGAGCTTTGTAAGACATCTGATATAATAGCTCTGCAAGAGACTTGGTTGTTGCCGAATGAGTTGACATATTTGAACAGCATTGATGACAAGTTTAGCTGCACGGGGACTTTGGCGGTGGACACGACCGCGGGGATGTTACGCGGCAGCCCGCACGGCGGTGTAGCGATTTTATGGCGAAAAAGTGCGTTTCCAAATGTGATAGTGGTTCCGTGTAATAACCCACGATTGTGTGCAATACGCATAGTATTACGTGAGCATTCAATTCTTGTGCTAAGTGTATATATGCCTATCGACTCGGCATATTGCTATCAGAACTTAAATGCTAACATAGTATGATAGAAAACAGAGATAGAAAGAAGCCAACGAGGGAACGCGACCAACGCTCAGCAGCTACGGGACGCTCCAATAGAAATGTGTTGTTGGCCCGCGAAGAAGTTTTGAAGATAAAACTACAGTTAGCACAGTTAGCACTACAGAAGGCTGAAGAGGAGGCGGACTCCGGTGACTACGACGAGAAAGATTACATACGTTCGTGGTTGGAAGAGGCTCCGGAACCCCAGCCCGGCCCTGAAGATATAGATATAGTGGTATCGGCGCCCGCTAAGAAGAGGGACGTCGACGGGGCACAGAAGATAGATAAAGAAGATGGACCGCCCTCACAGAAGATGGACGTTCATCAACAGGGAGGTGATTCGCTGAAGCCGTTCATCACGGATCTCACCTCCGCGATCGCCGCGCTCGCCGACAGGAAGCCACCGGACACATCGATAGTTGCACCACACCCGGCGGTTTCGAAAGTCATCATGACGCTACCAACGTTCGGCGGCGCGCACACCGAGTGGCTGTCGTTCAAGGCGGTATACGACACCACCAAGAATTTCTTCAACGACGTGGAGAATACAGCGAGACTGAGAAGAAGTCTCAAGCGTTAGAAACAGTTAGCTCTGAACTGATTGGGCATGCGCGACCGGATGAAATCATGAAAGAGTTGGAGCTGCAGTTCGGACGACCAGAATCGATCGCACAGGCAGAGATGGACAAGCTGAGGACCCTGCCACGCTGTAGCGAAGCACCTAAGGATATATGCGCGTTCGCGAGCAAGATTAAAAGTGGCGTCGTCACACTTCGTGCGTTGAAAAAGGAACACTACCTCATCAATGCGGAGCTAGTGCGTGTGTTGACCGAGAAGCTACCGAACTCGCTACGTGTGCAGTGGTACAAGACGTACACCGAGCAGTGCCATTCGAAGCCAGATCTCAGCCGATTCAGTGACTTCGTGACGGAGTACGCGCGTTACTGTAGCGCAATCGCACCGGCTGAGAACATCACCGATGGGCCGCCAAGCAGACGTACCGTGCAGAGGACATACACGGCGACGGCGACGGAGAAGCGAACGCATACGGACACGTCTAACGCGAAGTGCAGGATATGTGAACGCGAAGGACACTACTCGTCGGCCTACAGCACGTTTCGTAACGCCAACGCAGAGAAGAGATGGCAGCTAGCTAAGCAGCACGGATTGTGTTTTCGCTGCTTACGCATACGCCGAATAGAACACTCGTGCAAGCCCAAGAAGTGCGGTGTAGAGGGATGCCGCGCTACACACAACCAGTTGCTTCACTACGATAGAGGAGCCCATAGGACCGAAGACGTGAACATAGAAAAGCAAGAAACGGTCGCCAGTTCGTGCATACGTGCAAAGGCTCAAGCATACTTAAAGATAGTGCCCGTGCAGATAGTCGGACCGGCGGGATAGGCGTCTACGTTCGCCCTACTCGACGACGGAAGCACCGTATCGCTCATAGACGAAGACATAGCCAAGAAAGTCGGCGCGGAAGGGAACCTGGACCCGTTTACGATCCGTGCCATAGTCGATACGTCGATCGACATGCCAACGTCGCGACGCGTAGACATACACATACGAGGAGCCGGCGCCGACAGCAAACAAGTGCCTTTGTGTGCGCGCACCGTAGCCAGCCTGCACCTATCGCCAAAAAGGACCTGATAGACTGCAAACACCTCGAAGGCATCAAGAGGAAGCTGGTGTATGACATAGGCGTGCCGAAGGTGCTAATAGGTCAAGACAACTGGCACCTGCTCATAGCGAACGCAGTACGAAGAGGACCCAACGATCAACCGGTGGCGTCGCTTACATCGCTGGGATGGGTACTGCACGGTGCGCGCTCACGCACCTTGGGAAACACCGTACACTTCGTCAACGGTCTTTCCGCCACAGATGAAAACATAGAAGCGCAACTGAAAGAATATTTCGCTCTGGAATCGCTCAAAGTGAACCCACGTCGACCGAACTCGGACCCCGAGAAGCGCGCCACAGATATGTTAGAAAAACATACGAAACAGTTAGAAGATAGACATATAGAGATGGCTCTTATGTGGAAACAAGAAGATATCGTCATGCCAGATAGTTACGAGAACGCGGCAAGGAGGCTCGCACACATAGAGAAAGAATTAGATATATAGAGTTGAAAACAAGATATACAGAACAGATGAACTCGCTGATAGAAAAGGGATACGAAGAAGAAGCTCCCACGAATAGTACGCCAGGGAAGACTTGGTACTTGCCTCACTTCGATGTACACAACCCCATGAAACCTGAGAAGATTCGTATAGTTCACGACGCCGCCGCGAAAACCAGAGATGTGTCACTCAACGATTTCCTGCTCACGGGACCGGACTTGCTACAATCGTTGCCGGGGGTGGTGATGAGGTTCCGTCGACACCGCGTTGCCGTCTCAGCTGATATAACGGAGATGTTTATGCAGGTGAGAATATGCCCAGAAGACAGAGACGCGCTGCGCTACCTGTGGAGAGGTGACCGGCGGGAGGGACCGCCCCAGGAATACCGTATGAAGTCCATTATCTTCGGCGCGGCAAGCTCACCGTGTACAGCTATATTCGCGAAGAATTGGAACGCTCGCAAGCACGCAGAAGAGTACCCAGAAGCAGCAGAAGCCATCATAGACAACATGGATGACTATCTGGACAGCTTCAGGAACGAGCAGGAAGCGACGAGCATAGCGTCACGGGTGCGAGACATACACAGACAAGCGCACTTTCACCTCACGAAATGGGTGTCGAACTCTAGAAACGTCATCGAAGCAATAGAACCAAGTCGACATCGCCAGGAGACAGTCGGCCTCGCCAGCAAGGGGCAAGAAGAGAAAATTCTCGGCTTGATGTGGAAAACGAGCGCGGACGAGCTGAGCTTCAACCTTACACTCGCACGGCTTCCAGACGGCCTCATCGGCACCGAAGCGCCTACCAAACGAGAAGCGTTGAAAATAGTTATGTCGCTATACGACCCACTCGGCCTCGCATCGCCCGTGACTGTTCGAGCCAAACAGATACTACAGGAAGCCTGGCGACTCGGTACAAATTGGGACGAGAAGTTTGACGAAAGCCTCAGAGTGCAATGGGCATCGTGGATACAGCACTTAGAACAGTTGAAGTCGATACGCATCCCGCGGTTTTACCCCGGGTACAGTGACGCCTGTACACTCCAAGTACATGACTTTACGGACGCCAGTGAAGCGGCCTACGCAACAGCGGTGTACTGGCGAGCGACTACACCAGATGGGCGTGTACACGTGACGCTCGTTATGGCGAAGGCGAGAGTGGCACCGCTTAAGGTGGTGTCAATCCCGAGACTCGAACTGCAAGCCGCCGTCATGGGTACGCGAGTCGCTCAAGCGGTAATAGAAGAACATCGCGTCAAACCCGAGGCCGTCGTGTACTGGACGGACAGCAAGACCGTACTGACGTGGATCAGAAAAGGAGCGTGGGCGTACAAACCATTCGTCGCACACCGCCTAGCCGCTATAGAAGAGTATAGTAAAGTTGAAGATTGGCGCTGGGTACCTACGAAGATGAACGCGGCGGATGCGGCTACACGCGACGTGCCAAACAGCTTTAACTCCGAACACGAGTGGTACACCGGACCATCGTTCCTGTACGAAGACCCGTCACTATGGCCCGTAGAGAAGCACATCGCCCCTGACGCGACAGGCGAAGAGCGCACAATGACAGCTGTAGAGAAACGTCAAACACATAGAATTATAGAAGCCGTACCGGACCCGTACAGATTTTCCAAATGGGAAAGGCTCTTACGAGCAACAGCGAGAGTTCTACAATTTATAGCATTGTGTAAGAAAACCGCAGAGAAGGTTCTATATAAAAGAACGCAGAAAAATAGACAGAAAGATCCAGATTGGCGTCACGTGACGAAGACGAAGCACAACACCAAGTCAGGCAGAACGGCACCTCGTCCAGCCGCCGACTCCCGAAACTTCGTGCTTCTCTCCGCAGAACACACCCGCGGCGCCGAGGACCTTCTTGTGAAGGCGGTACAAGAGGACTCCTTCGGCGCCGACCTTCGAGAGCTGCGGCGCGGAGGAGGTGTCGCCAGAGACAGCCGCCTGTATTCGTTACCCATGGAGATGAACAACGGAATGATCACTCTATGCAGTCGTATAATAGCTACAGAAGAAATCACCGAACAGACAAAGAGACCGCCAATCTTAGACGGCGATCATCGTATTACGCAGCTATACATAGATTGGACACATAAAAAACTACATCACAGCGGTACAGAGTTGGTAATCAATGAAATACGCCAACACTATTGGATTCTTCGTCTGCGGCCGACTACAAAGAAAATAGTACATAGATGTCTACCATGCCGCATTAGGAAAACGCAGCCACCTGAGCCAGCCACCGGGGACCATACGAAGACGCGCCTTGCTCACCATCAGAGGCCCTTCACCTACACGGGCCTTGATTATTTCGGGCCGCTCTCCGAAACCGTCGGTAGACAGCGTCACAAACGTTATGTGGCACTGTTTACATGTCTCACTTCCAGGGCAGTACATCTGAAGGTCGCCGCCAGCCTGAGCGCCGACTCCGCAATCTTGGCGCTGCGCAGGTTCGCAGCGCGCCGAGGTTGCCTCGCAGAGATCTACTCGGACAACGGCACCAACATGCACGGTGCCGACCGAGAGATGCGAGACGCCATCGCCGAAGAAGCGAGTCGCCGTGGCATCATATGGCGCTTCATCACCCCCTTAGCGCCATTCATGGGGGGCGCATGGGAGCGCCTCGTCAGGTGCGTGAAGACCGCCCTCTATACGGTCCTTCACGAGCGCCATCCGCACGAAGAAGTCCTAGCTACACTACTGTGTGAGGTCGAGTACACAGTAAACAGTCGACCCCTCACACATGTCTCCGTCAACGCAGCAGACAGCGAGGCCATCACCCCGAACCACATCCTGTTCGGTGGTTCTGCTCGCCTCCCTCCACTGGGCGAGTTCAGCGAGGCTGACCTCAACAGCAGCAAGCACTGGCGGCGCGCCCAAATCCTCGCCGACATGTTCTGGCGCCGTTGGGTGCGCGAGTATCTACTCGAGCTGCAACACCGGCGGAAGCCCCATGGGTCTGGGCTCAACCTAGAGGTCGGCGACCCCGTCTTGATCGCCGACGGCCAACTCCCGCGCAATACCTGGCCGCGCGGTCGAGTTGTGGCCGTCTACCCGGGCGCCGACGGCGCCATACGCACTGTCGAGGTGCGCACAGCAGCAGGCGTCCCCAAACGGCCGGCTAAGAAGCTGGTCCCCCTGCCCAAGTGACGAGGTGTCGCTCACCGGGTGCTCTGCAGCACCGCCACACGACGGGTCACGCGCGTTGCTGCACGGCAGGAGAGTTGTTCGCGACAGACATTAAAAACTATGACAGTGAATAGTGTATTCGAAACCGCGAGTGAAAATCGTATAAAATCAGTGTTATCTAATCGTGCGGTACACCGGGTTCGGTTCCCGGACGCGTCAAAGTGTTAAAATACAGCTAGAATAGTGTAAGTAGTTAAATCTTTAATATTAAGTACTACATAGTACATGAACATTAGTCTAAAACTTGTGCTAACTGTAGGGACCTAGATATCGATCATAAATAGTGTTATCAGTTGTAACAGATAAGAACTAATACTTGATAAAACAGCTGTTTGTTTACATAGTCGTTTTATAGTTTTATAAGTGTTCTTTAGCTTCGTATAGACTTGAAATCATGTCTAGATACTTTCTTATTGCTAGTTTTTACCTTATATAGTTAAAATAAACATAATAATAAACATTTGCATGTTTATCATAAACTTTGTTTATGTACGATTGTGTTTACTTAAGAAATTCTATAATTTTTCTTATGCATCATTCATGTAATGAATTCGAATTGAATAAAGATATTTTCATGGTGTTTGTTTTGATAGATGGCCCATATAGTTGCACACAACGGCCTACCAAAATTACATATATAAATTTAGTATATAATAGTTTTTCAATAGAAGATATAGTGGGCGGGCCCTTGTGTGACGGCATTTTTTGGGAGTTTTTATAGAATAACTCAGTGACGCTAGTAGTTAGGTTTAGGTATTGTATACCGATAGATAGAACTTAATGAGACCTATCTAACGATGTATAGAACACATATGTATAAATCGTAGTACCTAATATAAATAGACTTTGTTCTGTATATAAAATTAAAAATAAACTAAGATTCTCTGTGCACGTGTTCGGTGCGATGGTCGTCGTTAAGGTAAAGTGCCGAGGTACCCAAGCGACCATGTATTCGGCCAGTTCGTTGGCGTCCCAACCACCATCTTGTGACCTATGTAACCATCAAGCACCGAACACCTGAACAGCATCGCTCTCAACGTATGAAGATGTTTCATTTCTGAAGCCCCAACACATCGAAGCCATACAGTCCACACATATAGAAGAACACGCATCGTCGTAGGCAGACGTCAGCAACACATCACCAGCACACTGTAGCGGACTAGCAAAGGTTCGATTCCTGGCATCCGTTACATCTTTGTTTATAAAACAGTGTTGTTCTGTCACATATCAGAAAAAGGGTGTTTTATGGATCGATAGCAATATCGATCCATAAAACACCCTTTTTTCTGATAATTTATAATAATGAGATTATAATTTAAAATAAATGACAGAAAATGATACGTAACTGCCACAGTGAATAAAATATATTTGCAGAATATTTTGCGTACTACTCGAAAATTCTGGCACTCGTTGACTTTTGCTAATTCAATTATAATTCCCTGAAAAGATACTTTACTTATAATAATACGACTATTTCTATGCCATGGATCGTGAATGAACACCGCAATGAGATATAAAAGTCCCCAAACATTCTATTATGGAAACATCCGAGCAGCTTTAGGGTAAAATACAACGGAGCGGTCTCCAAATGACCCCATCGTTCTATTATATCTTGGTACCGAAGATTAAACAGTACCATATTATACCGGCTTCGCATTTTATCCGACCTAATTTGTTATTAAGCCCCGAGTTTAATAGATTAGTCGTCTATTTAAAATGAATTTGCTACAAATGATTCACCAAATAGAGGTTCAATTTTAATATCATAACACATAACATAACTTCACACATAACTTATCCCCGAAGGGGTAGGCAGAGGTGTATTACACACCGACACTTCGCCAGTTATGGTTCGGTCCCAATGTAATAGGGAGCGGGCCTATTGACATCTACCGGGCACTTTGTTAAGCAACCGACACTTAACATTTTAATACACACATAACTTCGAAAAGTCAGAGGTGTGTGCCCGGGGTAAATGGGAATCGAACCCTCCGTTACATACACCACTGGGCTATCGCCGCTGCTATTTTTTTATATCAATGGTATCAAAACTCGTTGTTTCAAACTAATCTTATTAGCATAGGATTAGTAGTAAGTTTGTGTCTAGGGTGTGCCTAAGACAATAGAAGTAGGTCTAGGCCTGTGATGATAACAAATATACTGATCAGTACTTCAGAACCGTCGCCATTCTATCCGTTTTGGACGTAAATGAAGTTTTGATAACATTTTGTACACAAAATATTCTAAAAAATCACTGCTCTGCCATTTTCCCAATTTAGACGTACCACACGAAAGGGATTTAATTAAAATTAAGTAAGTCTTTTTGCAATAAAATAAAATACATCTTTATGAAGATCAGAGTGATTTAAAATTAAATTAATATAATCGACTCCATATTTAATTGAAACATTTATAAAATGAACATATTGTATTTCTGGTTTCTGAATGAAGCTGAATTTAATAAAATATATTTTGTACATTTCAGCAATCATTTAAATTATTGTACGTGCAAGAGAACGTTCGAGAATTCAGTAATAGGGTAGGTGCTTAAGAACTTGTGTGGGTTTTATCGTAAGTAAATGTCAAGCGATATTTCAGATTATTCGTACCACAATAATCGACTTATATTCGGAGTTAATTGAATATTGAAATATTATTACGTCGACGGTGTTTCTAACTCTGAAAGGTTAACGCGTCAACCCGACAACCTAATTTGTAGTGTTAATAGAAATAAACCAACATTTTAATAAATTGCTGAAGGCTTAAAGTATATATTACACGTAAACTTAAGATAGCAGAGTTTCGCTTAACGTTTCCCAGACGTTTTATGAACTCCTAATACGCCCACTTTGTCTAGGTACAGTGAAGTAAGGTTATTTATATAAAGCGTAATAGAAAACATTATTTTATTAAGCACTATCCTGTGACTTCTTATCATTAAAACATTTCTTAAAGTATCAGTTTTCAAGTGTAAGGCTTCTGTTTTATTTATATTACCTTATTAGCCCCGAATAAAATGAAGCATCTCCTATGATTAAACGAAAACAAACAATAATTAATTTACAAGTGTTTCGATACTCTGAATACTTGTGTAAGGTCTTGTTTTGTTACCAAGTGTGTACAAGTCAAAGTATTCATAAAATAAAACTTTAATACGCCTTTCGTTAAAAAGATCTTCTAAAATTCAGGCACTTATTATATCAATAGAGGTTGGGTCATCATCCCACCAATGCATAGGTCAATTATTCTATGTCAATGCTCTTTTAAACAATAATAATAAAATAATTACAATATTGTGACGGCCTCCGTGGTCCAGTGGATAGCGTATGCGTCTGCTGATCGGGAGGTCCCGATTATTGGTTTGATTCTCGGGTCAGGGAAAATGTGTTACTGTGTTTTCCGAATTCTCAGTAGCAGCACGAAGTCTGGCAATGTGCCCGGTAACAGCAATAGGCTCGCCCTCTATTAAGTGGACCTAAAATTCATAAGGCGAAATGTGGGTGTAATTTAACACCTCCGCCTTCCCCTTCAGGGGATACAGGCGTGACGCTTTTTCTTTTTTATTTTAAAAGACATCGCCCGCATTAGGACTAAATCCTGAGTCGCGGGGTACTTTACAAACATACAACTAACGGACACAATTAACACCCAGACTCGAAACAATAATTTGTGAATCACACAAAGTGCTGTCTCGTGTGAGAATCGAACCCATAACAACCTAATATTGTATCCAAAATACCGAGATAGATAATAGATCCAGCGTCGAAATTGTTTCTGAACACTTACGTTATACTCATACGCCAAGCATTTCACTTAAAACAAATAAATAAAACCAGGACGTAAATAAAATTTGAATAAATCCTCCGCTACAACACTCGTGAAAACATATCTTACTCTAGGTATACATCCCCACTAATATTATAAAATCGAAAGTGTGTACATGTATGTATGCATGTATGTATGTATGTATGTATGGTCCGTTTTCACGCTAAAACGGCTGAACCGATTTTGTTGAAATTTTATATAAAGATAGATTGGACCATGGAGACGGACATAGGCTACCATAAGTTCCAAAAAAATTACTGGGAGGGATTGTAGGGAGGGTAGAAATTAGTACGGCACAAATTTACCTCTTGAAAGTAAAAACGCATGCGCTGTAATAATTGAGAGCGCATGGGCTATCGTATACCACTGTCAGTACTTTCACATACATAATAATAATAATATTCTACCACAATGACACAACACAATCTAGTCCCAAACTAAGCAGAAGCTTGTACTATGGGTACTAGATAATGGATAAACATACATATATACTTTTTTTTGTAAATAAATACATATTATATATAGAAACACCCAGACCAAGACAAACATGTTCATGCACACAAAATGTTTGACTTGAGTGGGAATCGCACCCGTGACCTTCGGCGTGGCGGTTGCTTACACTACCGCGACGCCAACCGCTTACATTGTTCGCATATATTATTAGAAGCTAATAATTATATACTACGCTTAAACGGCTGAAACGATTTTTTCAACTTATATTATAAATGCAAAAGTTTTCATAGATATACATATATTGGAACATGGCTTTGACATTTGTCTGTATGCAAGGTGATGTTATTATGTACATTTCGGTAGAGAATGTCATGGATACTGACCGAGTTACTTTGTACCCTAAATTGTTTCTGAAGTCTTTAGAGTAATCAGGAGTGTCTTCAGACATATTGAGACTGAAAGTAGATTTGTGTTAAGTACCCCGAATTTAACGCGTGCGAAGCCGCGGGCAAAAGCTAGTATACTATAGAATCACAATTTATATAACCGACGCTATCGTTAAATAACTCGTTTAAGGCTGGGGGCACATCGATGACGTACCACATTCGCTTCTGAGACCACAAGTTTTATCGGCGCAATTATCTGAACAGCACAAACCGCCGCGCCGGCTGCCGACATCAATATGGCCTCAGCCTAACAATAGCGTTACTCGACAACTCGAATTTAAGGCTTTTAATAAATTTAGCATTTCTGTCTACGATTGCACAGGACTTATAAATACTTGATTCCCCTTGGCGATTTATCCTCAGCGTATTCAGTTAATGTAAGTTGCTAACAAACTTATGACACCTAGAGTAAGTTGTGTGATGTATTCAAATCCGTTTTGTGTACAGCTATGCCGCAGGCGGACCCGGTGATAATTGGAGCTCAGAAGGTGTTAAAGCCGGGCGATCAGATATTCCTGAACTGCACGTCCGACTACTCCTTGCCACCGTCAGAAATCAATTGGTACATCGACGAGGAGCTACAAAAGGTTCGTATATTCGTATCTGGATACAACATCCATCGATTTGCTTAATTTGATCGCTATGGGGTTTACGAGCAGAAATCCAATCATAAAGGGGAATAGCAATTGCATTGCGATTTTAGTTTCATTAGTTCCATTTAACTAAGGGGAAAGCCGGTTTTAATCCGTTGTTATTTCGATTATTATTGACCATAGGTACCTTGTTGTCGCAAACAATTAAATTGTTTACTAATATTGTCCCTCTTGTTTTGTTGGGTCTGTTTTGTTTATGGGTACCGGTGAGTTATGGCTTCAAAACAGCGACAGTAAATGGTAAATGCAGATGGTAATTAACTTTTATGGGCACTGTTTTTGAAAGGGTTACTTATTATTGCAATGAAAATAAATTTTAACTGGCCTATAAGATTTTTATGAAAAATCATTGAACTGGATGTAGGAAAGGTCCACAAACGAAATAAATAATACTACTACATATATACCATGGCTATAAATACTGAAACGCCATAGCAATTTTATTCATAAATCACACATTCGTATTGAGACTTATATCAGAACTATTTAGTAATCTGTGCTTATATTTCTTAGTAAGCTAAGTTGCAAACTCCCCTACAGCTGCTTTATCTGACCAAGAAGTGTAAAAGCGCATTCATGTAAGTAATACCCGTTAATTCGGACCGACAATTATTGGATTCCACATTAGCCCAGTCAACATACGCTTTAAATTTAAATCACTGTGAAGAATTGTCACAAAACAAATCTACACTCGTAATTCTGTGATTTCATGAGCCTATGTCCTGGGCTCTGAATATAATAATATTCCACTGTCAGAATATATTTGCACTCACACATGCATATAGTAGGCTTACAATGAATACATTTTGCATGAATTGGACACAATGTACAATGTGCAAAGCCTCTGAATACAAATTGTAAAGATTGAAATAATGCGATTGATCTATTAATGCGATAAAGCTTTATTGTATAAATAATATGCTCAATTTCAGTAGGTACATATTAGTTTTTATCAACCAGACTGCTACGCAGAGGGTCTCAGGTGTCTCGGATGACTTTTCGAAGTTAAGTGCGTATTAAATTGTTGATTATCGATTGCTTATCGGTGAAGGAAAACATCGTGAGTTCTCCATAATGTTCTCGCAAGACATGTGAAGTCTGCCAACCCGCACTAGGCCAGCGTGGCGGACTATGGAAGACCATAGTGAGTGAGAGTGAGGAGAGGCCCGTGCCCAGCAGTGGGACAGTAGGGCTGATGATGATGATGATAATCAAGCATAATAAAAATATTTACTTAACTTCATATAAGCAAACATGTACGAGTTATTGTTAGTGCATTAACCAAAAACAACGTGTACATGTTTAGAGTTGTACGGACTACAAATATTATTTTCAGACGCAAAGATCGATCGATTGCTACAATGAATAGACCCAAAAATATACCAACCAATATTGATATTTCCACCTTCTGTAGCACCATCATCACCTTTTTCTGACGGGTCCTAACCAGCATACGGTCCCACCAGTATTATGTTTTGCCGACTAGCTAAAGATGTTCCATTTTCCCTTTTTTCCATTTTCGTGTCTTTCGATGGGCAAACCAGTTCTAATGTGAATTTAGGGCTTTTTCTTACATAAAGTTTTGTTTAAAACTATTTATATTATTATTTCGATATTGGCTTTCAATTTGTAGTTATCAAAGTTTAATTCTTCTTTGTTGCGCACTATTGGAACATGCAATTGGAATGTGACAAACGAACGACAAACTATAATGTATATTTACACCATTCTATTTTGTGGAGTTATATCCTAGTATTATTCTGGCTATGTTTAGCAAATAAAATCAAAAGCATTGCCGCGGAATAACTCTCAACTAGAAATATCTAACTAATACATTTTGTGTACTTACTCATATATTTCGATGCTGTTGCAAAACTTCTTGGCTTTACGGTAAAAATAATTATTTAATTATAAAACATTTGATTTTTACTAGGTTGCCATAACATTGGCTTCAAAATTCAATTAAGAGGAGCAGTATAAGTTTTTAACGCTCATAAAATAGTTTATAATGTTATGGTTCGATTGGGACTATTTGGGACGGCGAGAAACTAAATGCCGCGATCTGGCTAATGAGTGTCCATCATAGTTAAGTAATGATATTTTACCTCAGATATAAAAAGAAACACATAAAATTGTATCTATCTTTACTAATGCATGGGCTTCTTCTTTTGGCAGGATATTCTGTCAAATCTGGTTAGACTAGTAAACGGACCCCGGGCGCCTTGGCGCGAAGTCTTGGATGCAACGAGCGATAACGCTAGAACAATGATGATGATGATATAGTATCTGGCAGTAATTTATTCACGGAGATGGAGAGATCTCGTGCCCGAGGCCAAAACATATTCGGTCGCTGCGCCATCACGAATGAATGAATGAATTAATAATATTAATATATTGTATCGTTATCAACATATACATACATATAGATAAAATGACTCATGGTGATGATAGATAAAATAACCTATATTTTTTTGCCATGCTAAATACTCCATAGAGATGTATATATATGTATATATAATGAACATAGTGCAGCCGTTAAAATACGTATACAAAAAATAAAAACATTCAATTTAATTTTCAATCCTGGCATAAAAAATGTAGGTACCGACTAGGTAATAAAATACGCTCGACGTTGTGAGTGTTGAGTATAAAACCGTACCGATAGTTTAGATGATAAAAATAGTCGTGATGACCAAGTGTGACGTGCCAAAACTCGCACTTGGTCATGGCGCTCTCGGTGTAACCCATGCTGAAACGTTCTAATTTAAACGTTCGTAATTCTTTTATTTCTCTCGAGGAAATAAAATAATTTTACCTACATTTTTAAATAATTACGCTCTATAGACCAATTACGTAAACAATACTATTTGTATGCGTAAAAGTCTAGATAGTTTAAAAATATTATATTATTATCTAGTTCATAATTTTAGCTCGTCCGTTAGTCACTGATTCCGTATAGTATAGTGATACCAGTCAAGGGATTTTCAAAGTTTTCATAGAAATTGACATTATTTTTTACAAAAATTTGCGACGCGCTATCCGGAAAATTCTCGGTATAAATGAAAGTATTTTTACTATTGGAATGGTTGTTTTTATTCAGAAATTTAAAACTATATTCCATATGATGTAATATTTTTTGCAATAAAATGGGTTGATTCGATTGGTTATGCTCACATTGCAGTCACAACGTTCCTACCTACCTATTTGATACTACGAGTAATATAGGTTTGCTAATTTCACGTCGGTTCATATACCTAACAAACAATATTTTTTTTTTATTTCGAAGCACGCTTAAATAACTACATGTTGTTACGTTCATTCATGATATTAATAATGCAGATGGTTTATCCTTGCATATTATTATGACTTCCCACTTGAGGCAGTGGCTTTGTATGAAGTACTTATGCATTGTTTGCCATTACGGTGGCTCATTGTTAAGCTTCTCTAAGCAGTAGAGGTACTCTTTAAATCTTCGCTAATGGCCTTTTAAAACGCCCAGTATATTTTGTCGAAATGCTCTCCCTTTATTCAACAGTGGAATCTTAAAATGTTTATAATTAGATCTGGGTAAATATACTGGAATGTGCGATTTCCTCGATTCTCTGTTTGTTTTTGGAATGTTTTAAGTGTTGAGCAATGATAATAAATATTTTAGAGGAATTCCTGAGTAACGTTATATATTTTACCGTGAGTTTTGGATGGCGACTCGTAGAGTACTTTGGGTTTTGTAATGATTACGGCCCATTTACATACTCTTATTCGTCTTTCGAATCATTGAAAGGGAATGGTAGTGAAAGTTGGGTAGGGCAGTCATGAAAGAAGAATAAATGCTGTAGAAATGAGAGCACTGAGAAGTATGCGGTGTCTTTGACTGACAGAGTAAAGAATTGTGTGATAAGAGAGTGTTGTGGAGTAAAAGAAGATGTAATGACAAGCATCGAGAAAGGTATGCTAAGGCGGTTTGGGCACGTGGAGAGGATGGATGACGAAAGACTGACCAAGCAGATATACAAGGCAAGTGTGAATTGAACAGGACGTAAGGGAAGACCTAAGCGAACGTTCCCTGACCAGATTGGAGACATTTTAAAAACAGGACAGGTTAGAAGTACCCTGAGTAGAAGAGCATGCATGAGTAATCTAATGGGAGTGAATGAAGCAAGAGAGATATGTCAGGATCGTTGCAAATGGCGTTCCGTAGTCTCTGCCTACCCCTCAGGGAAACAGGCGTGAGTCTATGTATGTGTGTATGTATGAAAGGGAATTATAGACGTCTTCCTTATTTATGATGTTCTGTAATAATAGTGAACAGTTGCTGTAAATAGGTTCCCAGTTGATGATGGGACAAATGTTTACATTAACCAAATAATTTTCTCTTAAAATGCAAAATAATAAAATGACCAACATCCATTCAAAAGTTTTAAATCTTTATTTAAAGAATCTTTTGTTCATTCTTAATTATTTTAAGCATTTAATAAGATCCCCCCCCCGTGGGATCTTCACCTTGTCGTGGTGGGGGGCTCAGTAACCGTGGATTGGTTACCCGCGGTGAAGCTAAGAGGGATCCAGGAAGGGACGCTCCACGTGGGCTTGACGGGGCCTGCGCAGGATGCGTCCAACGGTGCGGGTCCCGCACCCGCACGTAGTTCTGTCTATCCCTCGCAGTCGGGTGCGGTCACGGGAGGAGAGGCGTGTCGGTGTTGCGTTGCCGCGCGCCCTATCTCCCGCGACCAAATGGGGGCGCACCATTCGATGCGTCGCGGTGGGGCCGCAGAGGAAGAGGAGATGCGGTGTTGCGTTGCCGTCCTTCCTATCCTCTGCGGCCGCTGAGTGTTTTGGCGGCGGAGCCCAACACCTTAATCCGCCGCCAAGGGAGTTTTGTTCGGGGCCCGCCTGACCATCTGGCGGGCCAATACTCGTCGGGGGGTAGCGACGAATGCTTATGTGAATCCCTACCCTCCGACACACGGGTACATGAGGAACACGGGTGGGTTTTTAGTCAGTAAGATTCTGATAGTCCCCTTCGTCCTTCTCCCGGGGCGGAGGGACTCCATGAGGATTTTCCAACCCGACACTAAAAAAAAAAAACAAAAAGCAAAAAAAAGCATTTAATAAGATAACAAAATACTTATTTATTCTACCACAATAAAAAAATTAAAAGTAACATCGCAGAAATATGAAATTAATTAGAAATATTTTACAGTTTAATTGAGGGTTTTATTAAAACTAATTATAAGCTCTCTTGGTGCTGCAATCTAATTACACTGACTTGAATCAATTAAATTTACTATCACAGAAAAATAACGCTGTTCCACTTTTAAAGTTGACTTTTATATTGTTATTGGTTTAAACCGATTTTACTTTTATCGTTGATGTTTTAGAGAATAGAATAAAAGTCTGAAATTTTTTTCTGGTTATTGGTTAAACCGCTTTATTGACATTCAATATTCACTAAACAATAGTTTAATTCCTAAATAGGTTTTTTTGGAATAATATCGTATGAGTACGTTAGGATACCAGTACTCGTCTGTCTATTTGTCGATCTGTCTGTCAAATATTTTCCTAAGAATTGCAAACAGGTAGTAAGTCGATGTTATTAATTTATGAGCCTTTTCTTCATCCGTACAGGCTCCATCAAATTCACAACAATCACACATTGAATGGGTGATTATTTTGTTGGGTTGAAATGTGTGTTTTACCATAAATTTAAATTAGTTTAAATCACAAAGGACAATGGCAGATCTCCATACATCAAAATGTCTGAAATTAAATTGAAGCGTACAGTAATAAAATATATATCAAAAAATTTGGCGTAAATAACAGAGTCTTTAAATGATTCTATTTTCACTCAGGTAAAGCGGAAAAAGAAGATATCGGTGTTTGAATTTTTAGTTAAGAATGAACAATGTAGGTAAAAGGAAAGTTATAGTATCAAAGTTAAACAATGTAGGTAGGTACGTTTTTTTTTATTTATTTTTTATTTATTTATTTATCATTCACACGTTCATACAGGAATAGTGCAGTGTCTCACAAAACCGTGTCATCGGTTTGGCTGTGGGATCCAGTCTCCGTACAGTATTAGAACGTTTACATAAATAAAATTACAATAATTGCTTATAACTAACTTAACTCTTAACTTCTAGCACTTATCTAAGTAATATTGCTTAAGTCTCCTTTTAAATACAGTTTTATTATTTTCATTCCTTATGTCCTCTGGGAGATTATTTAGTAGATATGGCAAACGTTTTTTTAAGGTTCTATCACCATAATAATTAAACACTCTTGGTACAATATATTTGCCAGAGGCCATCGATCGGGTGTTATGATTATTTGTAACATGTTCCAAGTTATGCTCAAGACTGCCAAGGTTGTTTACAGCCAATAAGTATTTATGTTTTAGGGAAATTGGAAGTATTTTACAAATTTTAAATAATTTTGTGTAATCATTTTTATGGTGATTTCTAGTTTTATTATTGACAAGAAGTTTAAGAAACTTTATTTGGAATAATTCTAATTTATTTATATATGTTTTGAATGTTAGACCATAGCAATCTAGAGCATAACCGAGGATAGACTCTACGTGACTTATATAAACATTTTAATGTTCCTTTAGGTACTTTAAAGCTTAAATTATAGAATTTTCTAAGCAATACTCTCAATTTGTCACAAAGGTAATCTATATGATGGGACCATGAAAAATTTTCATCTATTTTCATGCCTAAGTATTTAACACAGTTTACTTTTTCAATGGGTTTACAGTGACAGTTTGCTAAATTATGAAAGCATGAATGATCGTGTGTTTACAATAATGGTTCTACTGATAGTCGCAAATAGGGGGAGTGTATTATTAGCAGTTTGGTTTTCTCTGAAATGATGACGATACCGTTATCGTGTGACCACTTAACTACTTCGTCTACATCTCGCTGTACTAGACTACAGGTCTCTAATACGTCAGTACCGGCGCGCAGTAGGCACAAGTCGTCGGCAAACATGTGTGCTGAGCAGTGCTGAAGAACATTGCATAAGCTATTGACGTGCATTAGGTAGCTTACAGGAGCACAGCCCGAGCCCTGAGGGACCCCGTACTGCACTTTTATGTCGTCACTTAGAGTGTCACTCACTTTAACCTGGTACGAGCGCGCTGTGAGATAATCACGGAACCATTGATTCAGTGGTTCTCCCACACTACACTCTTGCATTGCGCGCAGTAGGGTGTCATATTCCAAAGTATCGAATGTTAGAGTAGTGTAGTTACTGGCCATTAAAAGAAAAAGTTAAGTTTTAAATATATTGTGCGTGGAACTACCTACTGCTGACTTTGTCTTGTCAATAAAAAAATCAAATTGTCGAAATTGTTTTCGTAAAATATTATAAATAATCGTCCAAATTCGTATAATATTATTGTTAAAAAGGCCTTTCGCGAGTGAATAACAATAAAGCAAACTAGTGCATCGTATTTATATTATTTCTCTTATATTTCCACATCAACCAAGTGTTGTGAACAACGTTGCCACATAATATATGGACAAGCCGGTCACAAACTGGTAAGCGTTCAAAATACTCTCTCTAATAGGTTATGGGCCCAGGCACTAAGTGAATAAAGTAAATAAAATAAAAACGCACTATGGAAAATTATGCTACTAAGCTGCATATTGGTAATTTAGAAGGAAAAGACAATTGGGCTACTTGGAAATACAAAATTTGCATTATGCTACGTGGTACAGAAGGTGCCATGGAGGTAGCAGATGGTAGACTCCAAAAACCAACCCTTCGCGACCGAGCAGGAGATGCTGAACTAAATGCCTTTAATTTAGAATTTGCTAAATATCGTAAGGCTGAAAGTAGTGCTCTGCTTATTATTACGACCAATATGACAGAAGACACTCTAAAAAAGATTATGAGATTTGAAACAGCATATGAAGTCTGGCAGGAATTGCACAGACTTTTCGATGGACAGTCAGAAGATAGAGCTTACAATTTATGTATGGAGTTTTTCAGTTTTAAACACAATAATGAGGATGACATTGCTACACTCATGTCGAAACTCAAAAATATCTGGAACAGTTTAAATGCTGAAATTACAAAAAACGACAGAAATACTAAGCTTCCTGACCTGTTTCTAATCTGCAAAATTTTGGATTCACTGGATGAAAAATATTTTGCGTTCAAATCTAGCTGGCTTCTTTTAAATCAAAAAGAGAGAACAATTGACAATTTGACAAGTAATCTTTGTGCATTTGAGAGGGCACTAGGAGATTCGTCGACGGCTAGCGCTACTAATGAGGCATTATTAATTAAAGCCGTGCCTAAGTCCACGAGAGACAAGAAGTTAAAATGCAACTTCTGTCAGGCTATCGGTCATCGCGTGAGAAACTGTCAAAAGTGGATCAAAGATGGCAAGCCACCAAAAAGTAGTAATCCGATGCCTTCAACTTCACGAACAACGAATATGATCCTAATGTCAATAACGAATACAGAGATTAATGCCATCGAACATGATAACGAAAGTTGGTTTGTAGACAATGGCGCGACAAGCCACGTAACCAACCGAGCCGATTTATTCCAGAAATTCGAGCATTTTGATGAGAACTATACTGTTACAACGGCCAATGGCGATACAGTCCGCGCTGAAGGCAATGGTTCAGTACTCATTGAGTCAAATGTCAAAGGGAAACGACTACGCGTGACCCTACAAGACGTCTGGTATGTCCCGGCTATTAATAAAAATTTATTTTCGGTTCTTGCACTTCACGATAGAGTTTCGAACAGCTTATTCTCATCAATGACCAATGAATGCACCGTCCTTGTCAACGGAGAAACAAGCTTAATAGGAAGACGCAAGAAGCAAGGAGGTTTATATCGACTTGATGTCATAAATATATTACCTGCAAACCCTAACGAAGTCTGTGTGACAGATGCAACAATGCAACTTTACCATGAAAGGCATGGACACCAAAACAAGAGGCATGTCAAAACTACAGTTAAACGCGAACTGGGGTTGGATCTCCCTCTTGTCAAAGAGACTTGTGAAGGCTGCATTTATGGTAAAGCTCATAGACTTAAATTTGGTACGAGACCCCGGGCAACGGCGCCTGGTGAACTCGTACATACGGATATTTGTGGACCTTTTCAACCAAGTATATCGAAATACAAATACTACGTTTTGGTATGCAGCATAAAAGATAGAGTTTCTCATAGTTTTATATATACGAAACGTAGGTGCCCCATCTTCCCTCTTAATGAAAACTTTTCCATCTCTCGACCAGACATATCTCCACTGTTGAAGGCGACCAGCCTCACGAGCTTTGCGAAACAGCTGATGATTAGCGCGCGTGAGCCGTTCGTTAATATACAGGCGACGCTGCAAGCCCGCTACACCCAAATCTGTTGTGGTGAGAATCCGGCGCACGCGTATCGCCCGTAACAAGGTGTCGCGAGTTGAGCGTCGCGCCAGCCGTACAGCGATCACTCGCGGCCGGTGCGCAGTGGGGTCAGCAGAGGCGCCAGTCTCCTCGATAATATTGCGACGCGCGGGCCCAATTCGCTCGACGTGTACGATGTCGGTGTCCTGTATGTCAACTCCTAGCTTGGTTGCCATAACTTTGACCATATGAGTGACACTCTCACCCTTTTGCTCGGGTAGTCCAGCTACAAGGACATCGTTGAGCAACAGTTGCTGGTCCCGGTCGTTCAGCTCTCGTCGCAACTCGGATATAGTTTCCTCAAGGGGCTCGTTGTTAGAGGAGGAGGCACTTTTCTCTAATTCCTGTTCCAGAGCTGTGACCCTTGATTCCACACTAGCGACCTGTTCTAGGCAGTTGTTAATTTCGCTTTTAAAACCCGCTACCTCAGCTCGATACTGGCGAACTTCGCTTCTCATGGCGGACATTTCTTCTCTGAGCGCCCTGAGCTCATGTACTAAGTCGTCGCTATGCTGGTTATTAAGTATTTTAATGGGCGTAGCGAAATTGTCCTCCCTAGGCATTGAGGAGATGGTGGGTGAACAACAACCGGTACATGTCCAGTTACCGGCCGTGGAATCTGATGGTGGGACACATGCCCGATGAAATATCGACGGACATCTAGTACATCGCATACAATCAATTTGGGCCTTAGCAGTAACGATCTTGCTGCAAGCTCCGCACTTGACCATGTTTGTAAATAGCGCTGTAGTTTAGTCAAGTAATGTCAAATGTGTTGTTAATAGGTCGAGTCGACGAAGTGATCGACGCAAGAGCACACAAAATTGTGACTTAGTAGTTCTTGCAAATTCTCACAGATGTCACTGTTCACAATAAACTTGTAAGGCTGTATTGTAGGCTGTAGTTTTATCGATTATTGTTCACAGCTTGATGATTAGAACTACTGAGCACTGCACCACGCAACAGTCACAATGTGTATTTGTAATATAGTTTATTTTGTATAATTCAATATTTTTATTTATAATTAGGGTAGATTCACTGCCATTCGATAGTGCAAATATTTTAGTTTTAAGTTTATTTAATTTAAAGTTTTTATTTTCACTGTATAACACTAGATGTCGTCTATTGTTTACTATACTATATATTCACGATTAAATTAATCCGAAAATCACTGTGTTTATAATTTTTAATACTGACAATCACCGTAAGCAAAACTTTGATATCAACGTCCGTGACGTCACCCCCCCGTATTTGCTTAATATATTTTTCTTCCACAGCAATAACATCAGCGTGGGAGACAGTGCAGCTGAAGGCAGCGTTGTACGCAGACCTGCGTCGCGCCGCAGAGTTGAGCTGCGACTTCAACATGAACAAACAGAAATTACATTCTGTCAAGTTCTATCGGGACACCAATGAGATATTCAGATTTACTCCGTCGTTAAAGGTAAGAAGTATTCCTCTTTAATTGGTTGTTTAGGTCCCATTTTTGTAAAAATATAGGTCTTAGTAATTTAAGTGCTCTGAGCCGCGATGACGATAATTTATGTCTAAGTTACGATTTCAATGAATATCATGACAAAGAAAATTAGTGTTATTTTTCAAAAATGAAGTGTTTAACTATCCAGACAGTAGGCGATTAGTTCAGTACAAATTCGCTCATTAAAGTCGTGGGTGCGAATACCTATGTATAGTTATAAATTTAAAACTTGGGATTGTTATGAACCTATATGGATGCATGAATGATCTGATCGTTTTTGGTTACGGCTCGACGGTTTCAACTACTAGCCGACTTCGCGGCGCCGATGCGCCTGAATGTGGCATCTGAAGCCAATTTTATGCAAATTGGCATATATAACTTTGCTCATATTATTAAAAATTATTATTAAATGGATAGTAACAATTATAAATTAGTTAGCTTCAACTGCAAGAGTGTAAAACGTTCAGTAGATGGCATACGTGAGCTTTGTAAGACATCTGATATAATAGCTCTGCAAGAGACTTGGTTGTTGCCGAATGAGTTGACATATTTGAACAGCATTGATGACAAGTTTAGCTGCACGGGGACTTTGGCGGTGGACACGACCGCGGGGATGTTACGCGGCAGCCCGCACGGCGGTGTAGCGATTTTATGGCGAAAAAGTGCGTTTCCAAATGTGATAGTGGTTCCGTGTAATAACCCACGATTGTGTGCAATACGCATAGTATTACGTGAGCATTCAATTCTTGTGCTAAGTGTATATATGCCTATCGACTCGGCATATTGCTATCAGAACTTAAATGCTAACATAGTATGATAGAAAACAGAGATAGAAAGAAGCCAACGAGGGAACGCGACCAACGCTCAGCAGCTACGGGACGCTCCAATAGAAATGTGTTGTTGGCCCGCGAAGAAGTTTTGAAGATAAAACTACAGTTAGCACAGTTAGCACTAAAGAAGGCTGAAGAGGAGGCGGACTCCGGTGACTACGACGAGAAAGATTACATACGTTCGTGGTTGGAAGAGGCTCCGGAACCCCAGCCCGGCCCTGAAGATATAGATATAGTGGTATCGGCGCCCGCTAAGAAGAGGGACGTCGACGGGGCACAGAAGATAGATAAAGAAGATGGACCGCCCTCACAGAAGATGGACGTTCATCAACAGGGAGGTGATTCGCTGAAGCCGTTCATCACGGATCTCACCTCCGCGATCGCCGCGCTCGCCGACAGGAAGCCACCGGACACATCGATAGTTGCACCACACCCGGCGGTTTCGAAAGTCATCATGACGCTACCAACGTTCGGCGGCGCGCACACCGAGTGGCTGTCGTTCAAGGCGGTATACGACACCACCAAGAATTTCTTCAACGACGTGGAGAATACAGCGAGACTGAGAAGAAGTCTCAAGCGTTAGAAACAGTTAGCTCTGAACTGATTGGGCATGCGCGACCGGATGAAATCATGAAAGAGTTGGAGCTGCAGTTCGGACGACCAGAATCGATCGCACAGGCAGAGATGGACAAGCTGAGGACCCTGCCACGCTGTAGCGAAGCACCTAAGGATATATGCGCGTTCGCGAGCAAGATTAAAAGTGGCGTCGTCACACTTCGTGCGTTGAAAAAGGAACACTACCTCATCAATGCGGAGCTAGTGCGTGTGTTGACCGAGAAGCTACCGAACTCGCTACGTGTGCAGTGGTACAAGACGTACACCGAGCAGTGCCATTCGAAGCCAGATCTCAGCCGATTCAGTGACTTCGTGACGGAGTACGCGCGTTACTGTAGCGCAATCGCACCGGCTGAGAACATCACCGATGGGCCGCCAAGCAGACGTACCGTGCAGAGGACATACACGGCGACGGCGACGGAGAAGCGAACGCATACGGACACGTCTAACGCGAAGTGCAGGATATGTGAACGCGAAGGACACTACTCGTCGGCCTACAGCACGTTTCGTAACGCCAACGCAGAGAAGAGATGGCAGCTAGCTAAGCAGCACGGATTGTGTTTTCGCTGCTTACGCATACGCCGAATAGAACACTCGTGCAAGCCCAAGAAGTGCGGTGTAGAGGGATGCCGCGCTACACACAACCAGTTGCTTCACTACGATAGAGGAGCCCATAGGACCGAAGACGTGAACATAGAAAAGCAAGAAACGGTCGCCAGTTCGTGCATACGTGCAAAGGCTCAAGCATACTTAAAGATAGTGCCCGTGCAGATAGTCGGACCGGCGGGAGAGGCGTCTACGTTCGCCCTACTCGACGACGGAAGCACCGTATCGCTCATAGACGAAGACATAGCCAAGAAAGTCGGCGCGGAAGGGAACCTGGACCCGTTTACGATCCGTGCCATAGTCGATACGTCGATCGACATGCCAACGTCGCGACGCGTAGACATACACATACGAGGAGCCGGCGCCGACAGCAAACAAGTGCCTTTGTGTGCGCGCACCGTAGCCAGCCTGCACCTATCGCCAAAAAGGACCTGATAGACTGCAAACACCTCGAAGGCATCAAGAGGAAGCTGGTGTATGACATAGGCGTGCCGAAGGTGCTAATAGGTCAAGACAACTGGCACCTGCTCATAGCGAACGCAGTACGAAGAGGACCCAACGATCAACCGGTGGCGTCGCTTACATCGCTGGGATGGGTACTGCACGGTGCGCGCTCACGCACCTTGGGAAACACCGTACACTTCGTCAACGGTCTTTCCGCCACAGATGAAAACATAGAAGCGCAACTGAAAGAATATTTCGCTCTGGAATCGCTCAAAGTGAACCCACGTCGACCGAACTCGGACCCCGAGAAGCGCGCCACAGATATGTTAGAAAAACATACGAAACAGTTAGAAGATAGACATATAGAGATGGCTCTTATGTGGAAACAAGAAGATATCGTCATGCCAGATAGTTACGAGAACGCGGCAAGGAGGCTCGCACACATAGAGAAAGAATTAGATATATAGAGTTGAAAACAAGATATACAGAACAGATGAACTCGCTGATAGAAAAGGGATACGAAGAAGAAGCTCCCACGAATAGTACGCCAGGGAAGACTTGGTACTTGCCTCACTTCGATGTACACAACCCCATGAAACCTGAGAAGATTCGTATAGTTCACGACGCCGCCGCGAAAACCAGAGATGTGTCACTCAACGATTTCCTGCTCACGGGACCGGACTTGCTACAATCGTTGCCGGGGGTGGTGATGAGGTTCCGTCGACACCGCGTTGCCGTCTCAGCTGATATAACGGAGATGTTTATGCAGGTGAGAATATGCCCAGAAGACAGAGACGCGCTGCGCTACCTGTGGAGAGGTGACCGGCGGGAGGGACCGCCCCAGGAATACCGTATGAAGTCTATTATCTTCGGCGCGGCAAGCTCACCGTGTACAGCTATATTCGCGAAGAATTGGAACGCTCGCAAGCACGCAGAAGAGTACCCAGAAGCAGCAGAAGCCATCATAGACAACATGGATGACTATCTGGACAGCTTCAGGAACGAGCAGGAAGCGACGAGCATAGCGTCACGGGTGCGAGACATACACAGACAAGCGCACTTTCACCTCACGAAATGGGTGTCGAACTCTAGAAACGTCATCGAAGCAATAGAACCAAGTCGACATCGCCAGGAGACAGTCGGCCTCGCCAGCAAGGGGCAAGAAGAGAAAATTCTCGGCTTGATGTGGAAAACGAGCGCGGACGAGCTGAGCTTCAACCTTACACTCGCACGGCTTCCAGACGGCCTCATCGGCACCGAAGCGCCTACCAAACGAGAAGCGTTGAAAATAGTTATGTCGCTATACGACCCACTCGGCCTCGCATCGCCCGTGACTGTTCGAGCCAAACAGATACTACAGGAAGCCTGGCGACTCGGTACAAATTGGGACGAGAAGTTTGACGAAAGCCTCAGAGTGCAATGGGCATCGTGGATACAGCACTTAGAACAGTTGAAGTCGATACGCATCCCGCGGTTTTACCCCGGGTACAGTGACGCCTGTACACTCCAAGTACATGACTTTACGGACGCCAGTGAAGCGGCCTACGCAACAGCGGTGTACTGGCGAGCGACTACACCAGATGGGCGTGTACACGTGACGCTCGTTATGGCGAAGGCGAGAGTGGCACCGCTTAAGGTGGTGTCAATCCCGAGACTCGAACTGCAAGCCGCCGTCATGGGTACGCGAGTCGCTCAAGCGGTAATAGAAGAACATCGCGTCAAACCCGAGGCCGTCGTGTACTGGACGGACAGCAAGACCGTACTGACGTGGATCAGAAAAGGAGCGTGGGCGTACAAACCATTCGTCGCACACCGCCTAGCCGCTATAGAAGAGTATAGTAAAGTTGAAGATTGGCGCTGGGTACCTACGAAGATGAACGCGGCGGATGCGGCTACACGCGACGTGCCAAACAGCTTTAACTCCGAACACGAGTGGTACACCGGACCATCGTTCCTGTACGAAGACCCGTCACTATGGCCCGTAGAGAAGCACATCGCCCCTGACGCGACAGGCGAAGAGCGCACAATGACAGCTGTAGAGAAACGTCAAACACATAGAATTATAGAAGCCGTACCGGACCCGTACAGATTTTCCAAATGGGAAAGGCTCTTACGAGCAACAGCGAGAGTTCTACAATTTATAGCATTGTGTAAGAAAACCGCAGAGAAGGTTCTATATAAAAGAACGCAGAAAAATAGACAGAAAGATCCAGATTGGCGTCACGTGACGAAGACGAAGCACAACACCAAGTCAGGCAGAACGGCACCTCGTCCAGCCGCCGACTCCCGAAACTTCGTGCTTCTCTCCGCAGAACACACCCGCGGCGCCGAGGACCTTCTTGTGAAGGCGGTACAAGAGGACTCCTTCGGCGCCGACCTTCGAGAGCTGCGGCGCGGAGGAGGTGTCGCCAGAGACAGCCGCCTGTATTCGTTACCCATGGAGATGAACAACGGAATGATCACTCTATGCAGTCGTATAATAGCTACAGAAGAAATCACCGAACAGACAAAGAGACCGCCAATCTTAGACGGCGATCATCGTATTACGCAGCTATACATAGATTGGACACATAAAAAACTACATCACAGCGGTACAGAGTTGGTAATCAATGAAATACGCCAACACTATTGGATTCTTCGTCTGCGGCCGACTACAAAGAAAATAGTACATAGATGTCTACCATGCCGCATTAGGAAAACGCAGCCACCTGAGCCAGCCACCGGGGACCATACGAAGACGCGCCTTGCTCACCATCAGAGGCCCTTCACCTACACGGGCCTTGATTATTTCGGGCCGCTCTCCGAAACCGTCGGTAGACAGCGTCACAAACGTTATGTGGCACTGTTTACATGTCTCACTTCCAGGGCAGTACATCTGAAGGTCGCCGCCAGCCTGAGCGCCAACTCCGCAATCTTGGCGCTGCGCAGGTTCGCAGCGCGCCGAGGTTGCCTCGCAGAGATCTACTCGGACAACGGCACCAACATGCACGGTGCCGACCGAGAGATGCGAGACGCCATCGCCGAAGAAGCGAGTCGCCGTGGCATCATATGGCGCTTCATCACCCCCTTAGCGCCATTCATGGGGGGCGCATGGGAGCGCCTCGTCAGGTGCGTGAAGGTCGAGTACACAGTAAACAGTCGACCCCTCACACATGTCTCCGTCAACGCAGCAGACAGCGAGGCCATCACCCCGAACCACATCCTGTTCGGTGGTTCTGCTCGCCTCCCTCCACTGGGCGAGTTCAGCGAGGCTGACCTCAACAGCAGCAAGCACTGGCGGCGCGCCCAAATCCTCGCCGACATGTTCTGGCGCCGTTGGGTGCGCGAGTATCTACTCGAGCTGCAACACCGGCGGAAGCCCCATGGGTCTGGGCTCAACCTAGAGGTCGGCGACCCCGTCTTGATCGCCGACGGCCAACTCCCGCGCAATACCTGGCCGCGCGGTCGAGTTGTGGCCGTCTACCCGGGCGCCGACGGCGCCATACGCACTGTCGAGGTGCGCACAGCAGCAGGCGTCCCCAAACGGCCGGCTAAGAAGCTGGTCCCCCTGCCCAAGTGACGAGGTGTCGCTCACCGGGTGCTCTGCAGCACCGCCACACGACGGGTCACGCGCGTTGCTGCACGGCAGGAGAGTTGTTCGCGACAGACATTAAAAACTATGACAGTGAATAGTGTATTCGAAACCGCGAGTGAAAATCGTATAAAATCAGTGTTATCTAATCGTGCGGTACACCGGGTTCGGTTCCCGGACGCGTCAAAGTGTTAAAATACAGCTAGAATAGTGTAAGTAGTTAAATCTTTAATATTAAGTACTACATAGTACATGAACATTAGTCTAAAACTTGTGCTAACTGTAGGGACCTAGATATCGATCATAAATAGTGTTATCAGTTGTAACAGATAAGAACTAATACTTGATAAAACAGCTGTTTGTTTACATAGTCGTTTTATAGTTTTATAAGTGTTCTTTAGCTTCGTATAGACTTGAAATCATGTCTAGATACTTTCTTATTGCTAGTTATTACCTTATATAGTTAAAATAAACATAATAATAAACATTTGCATGTTTATCATAAACTTTGTTTATGTACGATTGTGTTTACTTAAGAAATTCTATAATTTTTCTTATGCATCATTCATGTAATGAATTCGAATTGAATAAAGATATTTTCATGGTGTTTGTTTTGATAGATGGCCCATATAGTTGCACACAACGGCCTACCAAAATAACATATATAAATTTAGTATATAATAGTTTTTCAATAGAAGATATAGTGGGCGGGCCCTTATGTGACGGCATTTTTTGGGAGTTTTTATAGAATAACTCAGTGACGCTAGTAGTTAGGTTTAGGTATTGTATACCGATAGATAGAACTTAATGAGACCTACCTAACGATGTATAGAACACATATGTATAAATCGTAGTACCTAATATAAATAGACTTTGTTCTGTATATAAAATTAAAAATAAACTAAGATTCTCTGTGCACGTGTTCGGTGCGATGGTCGTCGTTAAGGTAAAGTGCCGAGGTACCCAAGCGACCATGTATTCGGCCAGTTCGTTGGCGTCCCAACCACCATCTTGTGACCTATGTAACCATCAAGCACCGAACACCTGAACAGCATCGCTCTCAACGTATGAAGATGTTTCATTTCTGAAGCCCCAACACATCGAAGCCATACAGTCCACACATATAGAAGAACACGCATCGTCGTAGGCAGACGTCAGCAACACATCACCAGCGCACTGTAGCGGACTAGCAAAGGTTCGATTCCTGGCATCCGTTACATCTTTGTTTATAAAACAGTGTTGTTCTGTCACATATCAGAAAAAGGGTGTTTTATGGATCGATAGCAATATCGATCCATAAAACACCCTTTTTTCTGATAATTTATAATAATGAGATTATAATTTAAAATAAATGACAGAAAATGATACGTAACTTCCACAGTGAATAAAATATATTTGCAGAATATTTTGCGTACTACTCGAAAATTCTGGCACTGGTTGACTTTTGCTAATTCAATTATAATTCCCTGAAAAGATACTTTACTTATAATAATACGACTATTTCTATGCCATGGATCGTGAATGAACACCGCAATGAGATATAAAAGTCCCCAAACATTCTATTATGGAAACATCCGAGCAGCTTTAGGGTAAAATACAACGGAGCGGTCTCCAAATGACCCCATCGTTCTATTATATCTTGGTACCGAAGATTAAACAGTACCATATTATACCGGCTTCGCATTTTATCCGACCTAATTTGTTATTAAGCCCCGAGTTTAATAGATTAGTCGTCTATTTAAAATGAATTTGCTACAAATGATTCACCAAATAGAGGTTCAATTTTAATATCATAACACATAACATAACTTCACACATAACTTATCCCCGAAGGGGTAGGCAGAGGTGTATTACACACCGACACTTCGCCAGTTATGGTTCGGTCCCAATGTAATAGGGAGCGGGCCTATTGACATCTACCGGGCACTTTGTTAAGCAACCGACACTTAACATTTTAATACACACATAACTTCGAAAAGTCAGAGGTGTGTGCCCGGGGTAAATGGGAATCGAACCCTCCGTTACATACACCACTGGGCTATCGCCGCTGCTATTTTTTTATATCAATGGTATCAAAACTCGTTGTTTCAAACTAATCTTATTAGCATAGGATTAGTAGTAAGTTTGTGTCTAGGGTGTGCCTAAGACAATAGAAGTAGGTCTAGGCCTGTGATGATAACAAATATACTGATCAGTACTTCAGAACCGTCGCCATTCTATCCGTTTTGGACGTAAATGAAGTTTTGATAACATTTTGTACACAAAATATTCTAAAAAATCACTGCTCTGCCATTTTCCCAATTTAGACGTACCACACGAAAGGGATTTAATTAAAATTAAGTAAGTCTTTTTGCAATTAAATAAAATACATCTTTATGAAGATCAGAGTGATTTAAAATTAAATTAATATAATCGACTCCATATTTAATTGAAACATTTATAAAATGAACATATTGTATTTCTGGTTTCTGAATGAAGCTGAATTTAATAAAATATATTTTGTACATTTCAGCAATCATTTAAATTATTGTACGTGCAAGAGAACGTTCGAGAATTCAGTAATAGGGTAGGTGCTTAAGAACTTGTGTGGGTTTTATCGTAAGTAAATGTCAAGCGATATTTCAGATTATTCGTACCACAATAATCGACTTATATTCGGAGTTAATTGAATATTGAAATATTATTACGTCGACGGTGTTTCTAACTCTGAAAGGTTAACGCGTCAACCCGACAACCTAATTTGTAGTGTTAATAGAAATAAACCAACATTTTAATAAATTGCTGAAGGCTTAAAGTATATATTACACGTAAACTTAAGATAGCAGAGTTTCGCTTAACGTTTCCCAGACGTTTTATGAACTCCTAATACGCCCACTTTGTCTAGGTACAGTGAAGTAAGGTTATTTATATAAAGCGTAATAGAAAACATTATTTTATTAAGCACTATCCTGTGACTTCTTATCATTAAAACATTTCTTAAAGTATCAGTTTTCAAGTGTAAGGCTTCTGTTTTATTTATATTACCTTATTAGCCCCGAATAAAATGAAGCATCTCCTATGATTAAACGAAAACAAACAATAATTAATTTACAAGTGTTTCGATACTCTGAATACTTGTGTAAGGTCTTGTTTTGTTACCAAGTGTGTACAAGTCAAAGTATTCATAAAATAAAACTTTAATACGCCTTTCGTTAAAAAGATCTTCTAAAATTCAGGCACTTATTATATCAATAGAGGTTGGGTCATCATCCCACCAATGCATAGGTCAATTATTCTATGTCAATGCTCTTTTAAACAATAATAATAAAATAATTACAATATTGTGACGGCCTCCGTGGTCCAGTGGATAGCGTATGCGTCTGCTGATCGGGAGGTCCCGATTATTGGTTTGATTCTCGGGTCAGGGAAAATGTGTTACTGTGTTTTCCGAATTCTCAGTAGCAGCACGAAGTCTGGCAATGTGCCCGGTAACAGCAATAGGCTCGCCCTCTATTAAGTGGACCTAAAATTCATAAGGCGAAATGTGGGTGTAATTTAACACCTCCGCCTTCCCCTTCAGGGGATACAGGCGTGACGCTTTTTCTTTTTTATTTTAAAAGACATCGCCCGCATTAGGACTAAATCCTGAGTCGCGGGGTACTTTACAAACATACAACTAACGGACACAATTAACACCCAGACTCGAAACAATAATTTGTGAATCACACAAAGTGCTGTCTCGTGTGAGAATCGAACCCATAACAACCTAATATTGTATCCAAAATACCGAGATAGATAATAGATCCAGCGTCGAAATTGTTTCTGAACACTTACGTTATACTCATACGCCAAGCATTTCACTTAAAACAAATAAATAAAACCAGGACGTAAATAAAATTTGAATAAATCCTCCGCTACAACACTCGTGAAAACATATCTTACTCTAGGTATACATCCCCACTAATATTATAAAATCGAAAGTGTGTACATGTATGTATGCATGTATGTATGTATGTATGTATGGTCCGTTTTCACGCTAAAACGGCTGAACCGATTTTGTTGAAATTTTATATAAAGATAGATTGGACCATGGAGACGGACATAGGCTACCATAAGTTCCAAAAAAATTACTGGGAGGGATTGTAGGGAGGGTAGAAATTAGTACGGCACAAATTTACCTCTTGAAAGTAAAAACGCATGCGCTGTAATAATTGAGAGCGCATGGGCTATCGTATATCACTGTCAGTACTTTCACATACATAATAATAATAATATTCTACCACAATGACACAACACAATCTAGTCCCAAACTAAGCAGAAGCTTGTACTATGGGTACTAGATAATGGATAAACATACATATATACTTTTTTTTGTAAATAAATACATATTATATATAGAAACACCCAGACCAAGACAAACATGTTCATGCACACAAAATGTTTGACTTGAGCGGGAATCGCACCCGTGACCTTCGGCGTGGCGGTTGCTTACACTACCGCGACGCCAACCGCTTACATTGTTCGCATATATTATTAGAAGCTAATAATTATATACTACGCTTAAACGGCTGAAACGATTTTTTCAACTTATATTATAAATGCAAAAGTTTTCATAGATATACATATATTGGAACATGGCTTTGACATTTGTCTGTATGCAAGGTGATGTTATTATGTACATTTCGGTAGAGAATGTCATGGATACTGACCGAGTTACTTTGTACCCTAAATTGTTTCTGAAGTCTTTAGAGTAATCAGGAGTGTCTTCAGACATATTGAGACTGAAAGTAGATTTGTGTTAAGTACCCCGAATTTAACGCGTGCGAAGCCGCGGGCAAAAGCTAGTATACTATAGAATCACAATTTATATAACCGACGCTATCGTTAAATAACTCGTTTAAGGCTGGGGGCACATCGATGAGGTACCACATTCGCTTCTGAGACCACAAGTTTTATCGGCGCAATTATCTGAACAGCACAAACCGCCGCGCCGGCTGCCGACATCAATATGGCCTCAGCCTAACAATAGCGTTACTCGACAACTCGAATTTAAGGCTTTTAATAAATTTAGCATTTCTGTCTACGATTGCACAGGACTTATAAATACTTGATTCCCCTTGGCGATTTATCCTCAGCGTATTCAGTTAATGTAAGTTGCTAACAAACTTATGACACCTAGAGTAAGTTGTGTGATGTATTCAAATCCGTTTTGTGTACAGCTATGCCGCAGGCGGACCCGGTGATAATTGGAGCTCAGAAGGTGTTAAAGCCGGGCGATCAGATATTCCTGAACTGCACGTCCGACTACTCCTTGCCACCGTCAGAAATCAATTGGTACATCGACGAGGAGCTACAAAAGGTTCGTATATTCGTATCTGGATACAACATCCATCGATTTGCTTAATTTGATCGCTATGGGGTTTACGAGCAGAAATCCAATCATAAAGGGGAATAGCAATTGCATTGCGATTTTAGTTTCATTAGTTCCATTTAACTAAGGGGAAAGCCGGTTTTAATCCGTTGTTATTTCGATTATTATTGACCATAGGTACCTTGTTGTCGCAAACAATTAAATTGTTTACTAATATTGTCCCTCTTGTTTTGTTGGGTCTGTTTTGTTTATGGGTACCGGTGAGTTATGGCTTCAAAACAGCGACAGTAAATGGTAAATGCAGATGGTAATTAACTTTTATGGGCACTGTTTTTGAAAGGGTTACTTATTATTGCAATGAAAATAAATTTTAACTGGCCTATAAGATTTTTATGAAAAATCATTGAACTGGATGTAGGAAAGGTCCACAAACGAAATAAATAATACTACTACATATATACCATGGCTATAAATACTGAAACGCCATAGCAATTTTATTCATAAATCACACATTCGTATTGAGACTTATATCAGAACTATTTAGTAATCTGTGCTTATATTTCTTAGTAAGCTAAGTTGCAAACTCCCCTACAGCTGCTTTATCTGACCAAGAAGTGTAAAAGCGCATTCATGTAAGTAATACCCGTTAATTCGGACCGACAATTATTGGATTCCACATTAGCCCAGTCAACATACGCTTTAAATTTAAATCACTGTGAAGAATTGTCACAAAACAAATCTACACTCGTAATTCTGTGATTTCATGAGCCTATGTCCTGGGCTCTGAATATAATAATATTCCACTGTCAGAATATATTTGCACTCACACATGCATATAGTAGGCTTACAATGAATACATTTTGCATGAATTGGACACAATGTACAATGTGCAAAGCCTCTGAATACAAATTGTAAAGATTGAAATAATGCGATTGATCTATTAATGCGATAAAGCTTTATTGTATAAATAATATGCTCAATTTCAGTAGGTACATATTAGTTTTTATCAACCAGACTGCTACGCAGAGGGTCTCAGGTGTCTCGGATGACTTTTCGAAGTTAAGTGCGTATTAAATTGTTGATTATCGATTGCTTATCGGTGAAGGAAAACATCGTGAGTTCTCCATAATGTTCTCGCAAGACATGTGAAGTCTGCCAACCCGCACTAGGCCAGCGTGGCGGACTATGGAAGACCATAGTGAGTGAGAGTGAGGAGAGGCCCGTGCCCAGCAGTGGGACAGTAGGGCTGATGATGATGATGATAATCAAGCATAATAAAAATATTTACTTAACTTCATATAAGCAAACATGTACGAGTTATTGTTAGTGCATTAACCAAAAACAACGTGTACATGTTTAGAGTTGTACGGACTACAAATATTATTTTCAGACGCAAAGATCGATCGATTGCTACAATGAATAGACCCAAAAATATACCAACCAATATTGATATTTCCACCTTCTGTAGCACCATCATCACCTTTTTCTGACGGGTCCTAACCAGCATACGGTCCCACCAGTATTATGTTTTGCCGACTAGCTAAAGATGTTCCATTTTCCCTTTTTTCCATTTTCGTGTCTTTCGATGGGCAAACCAGTTCTAATGTGAATTTAGGGCTTTTTCTTACATAAAGTTTTGTTTAAAACTATTTATATTATTATTTCGATATTGGCTTTCAATTTGTAGTTATCAAAGTTTAATTCTTCTTTGTTGCGCACTATTGGAACATGCAATTGGAATGTGACAAACGAACGACAAACTATAATGTATATTTACACCATTCTATTTTGTGGAGTTATATCCTAGTATTATTCTGGCTATGTTTAGCAAATAAAATCAAAAGCATTGCCGCGGAATAACTCTCAACTAGAAATATCTAACTAATACATTTTGTGTACTTACTCATATATTTCGATGCTGTTGCAAAACTTCTTGGCTTTACGGTAAAAATAATTATTTAATTATAAAACATTTGATTTTTACTAGGTTGCCATAACATTGGCTTCAAAATTCAATTAAGAGGAGCAGTATAAGTTTTTAACGCTCATAAAATAGTTTATAATGTTATGGTTCGATTGGGACTATTTGGGACGGCGAGAAACTAAATGCCGCGATCTGGCTAATGAGTGTCCATCATAGTTAAGTAATGATATTTTACCTCAGATATAAAAAGAAACACATAAAATTGTATCTATCTTTACTAATGCATGGGCTTCTTCTTTTGGCAGGATATTCTGTCAAATCTGGTTAGACTAGTAAACGGACCCCGGGCGCCTTGGCGCGAAGTCTTGGATGCAACGAGCGATAACGCTAGAACAATGATGATGATGATATAGTATCTGGCAGTAATTTATTCACGGAGATGGAGAGATCTCGTGCCCGAGGCCAAAACATATTCGGTCGCTGCGCCATCACGAATGAATGAATGAATTAATAATATTAATATATTGTATCGTTATCAACATATACATACATATAGATAAAATGACTCATGGTGATGATAGATAAAATAACCTATATTTTTTTGCCATGCTAAATACTCCATAGAGATGTATATATATGTATATATAATGAACATAGTGCAGCCGTTAAAATACGTATACAAAAAATAAAAACATTCAATTTAATTTTCAATCCTGGCATAAAAAATGTAGGTACCGACTAGGTAATAAAATACGCTCGACGTTGTGAGTGTTGAGTATAAAACCGTACCGATAGTTTAGATGATAAAAATAGTCGTGATGACCAAGTGTGACGTGCCAAAACTCGCACTTGGTCATGGCGCTCTCGGTGTAACCCATGCTGAAACGTTCTAATTTAAACGTTCGTAATTCTTTTATTTCTCTCGAGGAAATAAAATAATTTTACCTACATTTTTAAATAATTACGCTCTATAGACCAATTACGTAAACAATACTATTTGTATGCGTAAAAGTCTAGATAGTTTAAAAATATTATATTATTATCTAGTTCATAATTTTAGCTCGTCCGTTAGTCACTGATTCCGTATAGTATAGTGATACCAGTCAAGGGATTTTCAAAGTTTTCATAGAAATTGACATTATTTTTTACAAAAATTTGCGACGCGCTATCCGGAAAATTCTCGGTATAAATGAAAGTATTTTTACTATTGGAATGGTTGTTTTTATTCAGAAATTTAAAACTATATTCCATATGATGTAATAGTTTTTGCAATAAAATGGGTTGATTCGATTGGTTATGCTCACATTGCAGTCACAACGTTCCTACCTACCTATTTGATACTACGAGTAATATAGGTTTGCTAATTTCACGTCGGTTCATATACCTAACAAACAATATTTTTTTTTTATTTCGAAGCACGCTTAAATAACTACATGTTGTTACGTTCATTCATGATATTAATAATGCAGATGGTTTATCCTTGCATATTATTATGACTTCCCACTTGAGGCAGTGGCTTTGTATGAAGTACTTATGCATTGTTTGCCATTACGGTGGCTCATTGTTAAGCTTCTCTAAGCAGTAGAGGTACTCTTTAAATCTTCGCTAATGGCCTTTTAAAACGCCCAGTATATTTTGTCGAAATGCTCTCCCTTTATTCAACAGTGGAATCTTAAAATGTTTATAATTAGATCTGGGTAAATATACTGGAATGTGCGATTTCCTCGATTCTCTGTTTGTTTTTGGAATGTTTTAAGTGTTGAGCAATGATAATAAATATTTTAGAGGAATTCCTGAGTAACGTTATATATTTTACCGTGAGTTTTGGATGGCGACTCGTAGAGTACTTTGGGTTTTGTAATGATTACGGCCCATTTACATACTCTTATTCGTCTTTCGAATCATTGAAAGGGAATGGTAGTGAAAGTTGGGTAGGGCAGTCATGAAAGAAGAATAAATGCTGTAGAAATGAGAGCACTGAGAAGTATGCGGTGTCTTTGACTGACAGAGTAAAGAATTGTGTGATAAGAGAGTGTTGTGGAGTAAAAGAAGATGTAATGACAAGCATCGAGAAAGGTATGCTAAGGCGGTTTGGGCACGTGGAGAGGATGGATGACGAAAGACTGACCAAGCAGATATACAAGGCAAGTGTGAATTGAACAGGACGTAAGGGAAGACCTAAGCGAACGTTCCCTGACCAGATTGGAGACATTTTAAAAACAGGACAGGTTAGAAGTACCCTGAGTAGAAGAGCATGCATGAGTAATCTAATGGGAGTGAATGAAGCAAGAGAGATATGTCAGGATCGTTGCAAATGGCGTTCCGTAGTCTCTGCCTACCCCTCAGGGAAACAGGCGTGAGTCTATGTATGTGTGTATGTATGAAAGGGAATTATAGACGTCTTCCTTATTTATGATGTTCTGTAATAATAGTGAACAGTTGCTGTAAATAGGTTCCCAGTTGATGATGGGACAAATGTTTACATTAACCAAATAATTTTCTCTTAAAATGCAAAATAATAAAATGACCAACATCCATTCAAAAGTTTTAAATCTTTATTTAAAGAATCTTTTGTTCATTCTTAATTATTTTAAGCATTTAATAAGATCCCCCCCCCGTGGGATCTTCACCTTGTCGTGGTGGGGGGCTCAGTAACCGTGGATTGGTTACCCGCGGTGAAGCTAAGAGGGATCCAGGAAGGGACGCTCCACGTGGGCTTGACGGGGCCTGCGCAGGATGCGTCCAACGGTGCGGGTCCCGCACCCGCACGTAGTTCTTTCTATCCCTCGCAGTCGGGTGCGGTCACGGGAGGAGAGGCGTGTCGGTGTTGCGTTGCCGCGCGCCCTATCTCCCGCGACCAAATGGGGGCGCACCATTCGATGCGTCGCGGTGGGGCCGCAGAGGAAGAGGAGATGCGGTGTTGCGTTGCCGTCCTTCCTATCCTCTGCGGCCGCTGAGTGTTTTGGCGGCGGAGCCCAACACCTTAATCCGCCGCCAAGGGAGTTTTGTTCGGGGCCCGCCTGACCATCTGGCGGGCCAATACTCGTCGGGGGGTAGCGACGAATGCTTATGTGAATCCCTACCCTCCGACACACGGGTACATGAGGAACACGGGTGGGTTTTTAGTCAGTAAGATTCTGATAGTCCCCTTCGTCCTTCTCCCGGGGCGGAGGGACTCCATGAGGATTTTCCAACCCGACACTAAAAAAAAAAAACAAAAAGCAAAAAAAAGCATTTAATAAGATAACAAAATACTTATTTATTCTACCACAATAAAAAAATTAAAAGTAACATCGCAGAAATATGAAATTAATTAGAAATATTTTACAGTTTAATTGAGGGTTTTATTAAAACTAATTATAAGCTCTCTTGGTGCTGCAATCTAATTACACTGACTTGAATCAATTAAATTTACTATCACAGAAAAATAACGCTGTTCCACTTTTAAAGTTGACTTTTATATTGTTATTGGTTTAAACCGATTTTACTTTTATCGTTGATGTTTTAGAGAATAGAATAAAAGTCTGAAATTTTTTTCTGGTTATTGGTTAAACCGCTTTATTGACATTCAATATTCACTAAACAATAGTTTAATTCCTAAATAGGTTTTTTTGGAATAATATCGTATGAGTACGTTAGGATACCAGTACTCGTCTGTCTATTTGTCGATCTGTCTGTCAAATATTTTCCTAAGAATTGCAAACAGGTAGTAAGTCGATGTTATTAATTTATGAGCCTTTTCTTCATCCGTACAGGCTCCATCAAATTCACAACAATCACACATTGAATGGGTGATTATTTTGTTGGGTTGAAATGTGTGTTTTACCATAAATTTAAATTAGTTTAAATCACAAAGGACAATGGCAGATCTCCATACATCAAAATGTCTGAAATTAAATTGAAGCGTACAGTAATAAAATATATATCAAAAAATTTGGCGTAAATAACAGAGTCTTTAAATGATTCTATTTTCACTCAGGTAAAGCGGAAAAAGAAGATATCGGTGTTTGAATTTTTAGTTAAGAATGAACAATGTAGGTAAAAGGAAAGTTATAGTATCAAAGTTAAACAATGTAGGTAGGTACGTTTTTTTTTATTTATTTTTTATTTATTTATTTATCATTCACACGTTCATACAGGAATAGTGCAGTGTCTCACAAAACCGTGTCATCGGTTTGGCTGTGGGATCCAGTCTCCGTACAGTATTAGAACGTTTACATAAATAAAATTACAATAATTGCTTATAACTAACTTAACTCTTAACTTCTAGCACTTATCTAAGTAATATTGCTTAAGTCTCCTTTTAAATACAGTTTTATTATTTTCATTCCTTATGTCCTCTGGGAGATTATTTAGTAGATATGGCAAACGTTTTTTTAAGGTTCTATCACCATAATAATTAAACACTCTTGGTACAATATATTTGCCAGAGGCCATCGATCGGGTGTTATGATTATTTGTAACATGTTCCAAGTTATGCTCAAGACTGCCAAGGTTGTTTACAGCCAATAAGTATTTATGTTTTAGGGAAATTGGAAGTATTTTACAAATTTTAAATAATTTTGTGTAATCATTTTTATGGTGATTTCTAGTTTTATTATTGACAAGAAGTTTAAGAAACTTTATTTGGAATAATTCTAATTTATTTATATATGTTTTGAATGTTAGACCATAGCAATTTAGAGCATAACCGAGGATAGACTCTACGTGACTTATATAAACATTTCAATGTTCCTTTAGGTACTTTAAAGCTTAAATTATAGAATTTTCTAAGCAATACTCTCAATTTGTCACAAAGGTAATCTATATGATGGGACCATGAAAAATTTTCATCTATTTTCATGCCTAAGTATTTAACACAGTTTACTTTTTCAATGGGTTTACAGTGACAGTTTGCTAAATTATGAAAGCATGAATGATCGTGTGTTTACAATAATGGTTCTACTGATAGTCGCAAATAGGGGGAGTGTATTATTAGCAGTTTGGTTTTCTCTGAAATGATGACGATACCGTTATCGTGTGACCACTTAACTATTTCGTCTACATCTCGCTGTACTAGACTACAGGTCTCTAATACGTCAGTACCGGCGCGCAGTAGGCACAAGTCGTCGGCAAACATGTGTGCTGAGCAGTGCTGAAGAACATTGCATAAGCTATTGACGTGCATTAGGTAGCTTACAGGAGCACAGCCCGAGCCCTGAGGGACCCCGTACTGCACTTTTATGTCGTCACTTAGAGTGTCACTCACTTTAACCTGGTACGAGCGCGCTGTGAGATAATCACGGAACCATTGATTCAGTGGTTCTCCCACACTACACTCTTGCATTGCGCGCAGTAGGGTGTCATATTCCAAAGTATCGAATGTTAGAGTAGTGTAGTTACTGGCCATTAAAAGAAAAAGTTAAGTTTTAAATATATTGTGCGTGGAACTACCTACTGCTGACTTTGTCTTGTCAATAAAAAAATCAAATTGTCGAAATTGTTTTCGTAAAATATTATAAATAATCGTCCAAATTCGTATAATATTATTGTTAAAAAGGCCTTTCGCGAGTGAATAACAATAAAGCAAACTAGTGCATCGTATTTATATTATTTCTCTTATATTTCCACATCAACCAAGTGTTGTGAACAACGTTGCCACATAATATATGGACAAGCCGGTCACAAACTGGTAAGCGTTCAAAATACTCTCTCTAATAGGTTATGGGCCCAGGCACTAAGTGAATAAAGTAAATAAAATAAAAACGCACTATGGAAAATTATGCTACTAAGCTGCATATTGGTAATTTAGAAGGAAAAGACAATTGGGCTACTTGGAAATACAAAATTTGCATTATGCTACGTGGTACAGAAGGTGCCATGGGGGTAGCAGATGGTAGACTCCAAAAACCAACCCTTCGCGACGGAGCAGGAGATGCTGAACTAAATGCCTTTAATTTAGAATTTGCTAAATATCGTAAGGCTGAAAGTAGTGCTCTGCTTATTATTACGACCAATATGACAGAAGACACTCTAAAAAAGATTATGAGATTTGAAACAGCATATGAAGTCTGGCAGGAATTGCACAGACTTTTCGATGGACAGTCAGAAGATAGAGCTTACAATTTATGTATGGAGTTTTTCAGTTTTAAACACAATAATGAGGATGACATTGCTACACTCATGTCGAAACTCAAAAATATCTGGAACAGTTTAAATGCTGAAATTACAAAAAACGACAGAAATACTAAGCTTCCTGACCTGTTTCTAATCTGCAAAATTTTGGATTCACTGGATGAAAAATATTTTGCGTTCAAATCTAGCTGGCTTCTTTTAAATCAAAAAGAGAGAACAATTGACAATTTGACAAGTAATCTTTGTGCATTTGAGAGGGCACTAGGAGATTCGTCGACGGCTAGCGCTACTAATGAGGCATTATTAATTAAAGCCGTGCCTAAGTCCACGAGAGACAAGAAGTTAAAATGCAACTTCTGTCAGGCTATCGGTCATCGCGTGAGAAACTGTCAAAAGTGGATCAAAGATGGCAAGCCACCAAAAAGTAGTAATCCGATGCCTTCAACTTCACGAACAACGAATATGATCCTAATGTCAATAACGAATACAGAGATTAATGCCATCGAACATGATAACGAAAGTTGGTTTGTAGACAATGGCGCGACAAGCCACGTAACCAACCGAGCCGATTTATTCCAGAAATTCGAGCATTTTGATGAGAACTATACTGTTACAACGGCCAATGGCGATACAGTCCGCGCTGAAGGCAATGGTTCAGTACTCATTGAGTCAAATGTCAAAGGGAAACGACTACGCGTGACCCTACAAGACGTCTGGTATGTCCCGGCTATTAATAAAAATTTATTTTCGGTTCTTGCACTTCACGATAGAGTTTCGAACAGCTTATTCTCATCAATGACCAATGAATGCACCGTCCTTGTCAACGGAGAAACAAGCTTAATAGGAAGACGCAAGAAGCAAGGAGGTTTATATCGACTTGATGTCATAAATATATTACCTGCAAACCCTAACGAAGTCTGTGTGACAGATGCAACAATGCAACTTTACCATGAAAGACATGGACACCAAAACAAGAGGCATGTCAAAACTACAGTTAAACGCGAACTGGGGTTGGATCTCCCTCTTGTCAAAGAGACTTGTGAAGGCTGCATTTATGGTAAAGCTCATAGACTTAAATTTGGTACGAGACCCCGGGCAACGGCGCCTGGTGAACTCGTACATACGGATATTTGTGGACCTTTTCAACCAAGTATATCGAAATACAAATACTACGTTTTGTTTAAAGATGATTACCCAAGCTATCGCATGGTGTATTGCCTCCGTCGAAAATCCGAAGTTAAGGATAAGCTCGCCTTAATGCTCGCTCAGAGTAAAACAGCTGGACATACAATAAAGTGTTTACTTAGCGATAACGGTGGTGAATTTGATAATAAATCTGTACAAGATTTACTTAACTCCCATGGAATTCATCAAAGGCTTGTCACACCATACACACCGGAACAAAATGGAGTAAGTGAACGAGAGAACAGAACCTTGGTAGAAACTGCTCGATCCATGATGTACGCACACGAGAAGCTGCCTCAGGAACTCTGGGCAGAACTAATCAATACCGCTGCATACATTTTAAATAGGACTGGTCCAACAAATGTCAGCGATACATCTCCGTATGAGCTATGGTTTGGGAAAAAGCCTGTTATTAAGCATTTACGAATCATAGGATGCAGAGCTTACGCACACATTCCAAAGCATAAACGGAAGAAACTGGATAAAAAAGCGATCATTGGCAGACTTATCGGCTATGACGAAGATTGTTACCGAATTTGGGTTACTGACGGAAAGAAGAATTTACTCGTCCGTTCACGTGATGTTATTTTTGATGAAAAGCCTCTTACCACAAACGAAAGTATCCCACCCAGTGAAGGCCCTAGTACAAGGGAGTATATAATTAAATTGCCGACAAATAAAGAAAACGAAATACATCAAGACCCAATGACAATTGAATCAGAGGGAGATCGTGTAGAGATAAGCCGCGAATCAGTCTACAATGAACACGATCAAGAACGTAGTCTAGAGGGAGATAATATGGAACAAGACAACATTCTTGAGCCCGTGCAGGTTCACGAAGAGCTGTTTCACGATGCAGAACCAAGACAGAGTACATACGATTTACGTGACCGCAGCACACTTAGACGTCCAAAGAGGTATGACGATTACGTATGTGCTATTGAAACGTATCCTAGTACCTTTGCAGAAACTGTGCAACAAGAAGATAGTGCTCAGTGGCGTGAGGCTATGCAGAGTGAAATGAACTCTTTGAAGAAAATGACGTTTGGTCATTATGTGATCTGCCTCCGAACAGAAAGGCTTTGCCATGTAAGTGGGTGTTAAGAATAAAGCGAAACCCTGATGGAACCCTCGATAAATACAAGGCACGTCTTGTTGTTAAAGGTTTTAAGCAAAAGAAAGACGTAGACTATACGGAAACCTTCAGTCCTGTTGCGAGATTATCTACTATAAGAGCTCTATTGAGTGTGGCTGCAAAAGAAAATTTATCTCTCGCACAGTTTGACGTTACTACAGCTTTTCTTAATGGAAAACTTCAAGAAGAAATTTTTATGAAACAACCGGAAGGTTTTAATGACGGCACGGACAAAGTCTGGCGTTTAAATAAAAGTCTTTACGGCTTAAAACAGGCACCCAGGTGCTGGAATTCCTGTTTCGAAGAAATTCTTCTAAAGATGAACTTCCAACAAAGTGAAGCAGATTGTTGCCTCTATATTAAGTATGCAGATGAAAAGAAGCTACTCATTACGTTATATGTAGACGACGGGCTAGTTGCAGGATCAGATCAAGCAATAATCAGCTCATTTTTAAGTGATTTAGCTACCCAAATTAAAATCATTTCAAAACCCGCTACATACTACCTTGGTTTGGAAATTCATCGTCAGGAAGATGGTTCAATAATCATTAACCAAGAGTCCTACGCAAAGAAAATCCTACAGAGATTTGGAATGGCGGACTGTAATCCGATTTCGACGCCAATTCAAAAGGTTCCCACCTGTACTGAGACAGGGAAAGTGGATCCAAAAGAACAAAATCTGGAGAGATTTCCTTATCGCGAGGCTGTAGGATACCTAGCTTACTTAATGGTTGGAAGTCGACCTGACATAGCTTACGCTGTTGGAGTTGCTTCACGAAAACTGGAGAACCCAACTATAGCGGATTGGCAAAACGTCAAGAGAATTTTCAGATATAAAAAAGGAACAGTTTCTTTTGGGATCAATTATAGTCAAAAAGAAACCTACGGTTCAATTGAAGGATACAGCGATGCTGATTTTGGTGGTGATAGCTCAACCGGACGCTCTACGTCAGGAGTAGTATGCTTATTCGCAAATGGTGCAATATCCTGGATGAGTCCTAGACAAGCTACAGTTTCACAGTCTACAACTGAAGCCGAGATCGTAGCAGCGAGTGAAGCTGCTAAGGAGCTAAGTTGGTTAAGTCGCCTCTTCGGAAGTTTAACACAAGTTGAAGTACCGATACTTAAGGTTGATAATGAATCAGCAATCAAATTAGCTCACAATCCTGAATTTCACAAGAGAACCAAACACATTCGTGTTCGACATTTTTTTGTCAGAGAGATGGTGCAAGAAGGTCTTATCGAAATTCGGAAGACAAGTTCTGCAGATCAGCTAGCTGATATCATGACAAAAGCAGTACCAAGACCAAGACTGGTTCGGATTTGTGCTGAACTAGGGCTCTCACCTTTTTCTAATTAATGAGGGAAAGTGTTAGAGTAGTGTAGTTACTGGCCATTAAAAGAAAAAGTTAAGTTTTAAATATATTGTGCGTGGAACTACCTACTGCTGACTTTGTCTTGTCAATAAAAAAAATCAAATTGTCGAAATTGTTTTCGTAAAATATTATAAATAATCGTCCAAATTCGTATAATATTATCGTTAAAAAGGCCTTTCGCGAGTGAATAACAATAAAGCAAACTAGTTCATCGTATTTATATTATTTCTCTTATATTTCCACATCAACCAAGTGTTGTGAACAACGTTGCCACATAATATATGGACAAGCCGGTCACAAACTGGTAAGCGTTCAAAATACTATCACTAATATCGAAAGCTTTTTTGATATCGAAAAATATAGCTACTACAAATTGTTTGTTCTCTAAATAATTATTGATCTCATCAGTAAATTTTGATAGCAATGTGTCTGTACTACGTCCTGTAATGAAACCATGTTGGCAGTTATTTAAAATCTCATTTTTATGCAAGTAGTTGTTTAATTGCTTAACAATGCATTTTTCCATAATTTTATCAACACTTGATAATATGGATATTGGTCTGTAATTAGACACCTTTTTAAGCTTTACCCCTCTTATGAATAGGACGGACAATAGCTTGTTTTAATTGGTTAGGAAATTTGCTATGTTTGACAGATAAATTAAGGAGTTTAGCTAATATAGGACTTACTTTCTCAACTACACATTTTAGGTCGCACATACGTATGAGATCGCCGCCAGGTGACTTGTTGATATCCATATTTTTAATTATATTTTTCATATCTGTACTGGTGACCTGTTGCCATCTCATACATACATCGGCCGGCTTAGCATATAATTCCCTTATTAACATTCTTTCGTTACATGAATGTTTTATGTCAATTATTTCTTGGGAAAAAATATTTACAAATTTATCACATATATCCTTAATACCGTTCTGCCAATCCATATTAGATAAGATTACCGAATCTAAAGGCTGTTTATTATTTCCTAACAAATTATTAATTCTACCACATAACTTTTTCATATTGTTGTTACATTGTAGTATACTTTCTTTATCATATTTATTTTTACTTTTATTCATGGCCTTTTGACATTTATTTCTATACTTAGTGTAAATAATACGTTTTAACATATTCTTTGGCTCGTTACTATATACCTCAAATAATCTATCTCTTTCCTTTATCATTTTCTTCAAATTACTATTTATCCACTTTTTATTATTTCTGTTACTAACATTTGCTCTCTTTGTTATGTAGCATTCATTATATATTGACATGAACATTTGACTAAGGGCATTATACATTTCAATTGGACAATCCAACGACAACAAATTATTAAAATCAATACGTAACAATTTTTCTCGAACTAATTTATTGTCTAATATTTGCTTGTTTACGTCACTTTGCAGTGGCGAGCGGGTCGCACGCGCGACTCCTGAGTTTATGTTGAATTGCGTAGTTCGTTTTCATTGCACTACAGCGGATACGAGGTAGTGGTCAGAAATTTTATGTTTTATAACGGCCGAATCAATAGACCCATTATTTATTTTTATATATATATATAGTCTAGGCAAGATGTAACTACGTTACCCATCAAAACTTCATTCCTAGTTACATCTTTGATGCCTTGTATAAAACCGTATTCTGAAAATAAATTTTTGTAAGAAATTACGTGCTTGTTAGTAGAATTTAAAAGGTCTATATTCGTGTTACCACAAAAATTACTTTTGAATTTAAAGGAATACTTTCGAATAAATTACGCATTTCTATCAAGAACTGGTTGATTTTGTCCTGTTTATTAATTCTTGGTGGTCTGTAAATTGCTACTAAATAAATTAACTCGCCGTTATAATTAAGTGTAATGGATATGCACTCCGCCGATTGCATTCCGATTCCCGTGATTATTGTAGTTGCGCACGAGTGTAAACAAGTACTCCACCACCGCTTCGACCCGTACGCATATATGTATTTACGTTATACCCACTAATTTGATATAAAGACAGTAATGAGTAATTAATATTAGTTTCTGTTATGACTCTAACATCTAACTTATCCAGACTATTGTTTAATGCTACCAATAACTCGTTAAAATGTTTATTAAGTGAACGGATGTTGACATGTAATACACTTAAACAGTTTTGGTTTTTAAATGAAGTTAGCCAGCTGTTTATGTCGTCAATACAGTTATAGTTGACCGAGTATTCGGTTATAAAATCTATACTATTGAAGTCTGCGAATTTTACTGGTAAATACTAAGCAGATATGAAATACAAATAGATATAAACTTGAAGTTTATTTTGTTTTGACTAATTCATTCAGGTCGGTTCCGATTCTGATCCATATGGCTTGTTCCCCTTCGCGTTTCTTAGCCAGCACTTTGTCGTTTGTGACCCACACGAATTCATATATTCCATGTAATTGTTTTTTAGCATGCCATATCAGGTTTTTGGTGGTCTTGGATAGGTCTTCATTAATAAATAATATGTTGGTCATCGATCCTCCGGTAAGAATGTTGCTTTGAATGTCGTTAAGCACACGCCGTTTTGATAACCAACTGTTCCGAGATTCGATTCCTGTTGCTTTAAATCCGACGATAATGGGGGGTGGCTTTGTACCTTGCTTGGGCAGTCGGGTTCGTCGTGCCCATTCTATGTCGTCACAACCAACATTCAATTTTTGTCCCAGCTTGATCCTTAGTGTTCTCACCTGGTAATTGTTCTACTCCCACAATTTCGAGACGATTGTTCAAACTCGTTAATTTTTTGTTTAAGGGCGAAGTTACACTTTTCTAAATAGACGCATTTGTTAGAGACATTGACCACCGACTTTTCGAGCTTAATAATTTTCTCTTTAGCTTGTTCTTGGGCTGATAGCAGTGAATCATATTTGTCGGATAGAACGCTTATGCTTTGTTGTATACTATCTAAGTGCTTTTTGAGGGCGGGTATGGCACTAACCTTCTTTTGTATATGCTTCAGTATTTTGCCTAAGTCCTGTACTTCCTCTTCGTAGTCTTCCTCATCTGACCCTTCCTTCTCACAATTGTTGCAGTAAATCCTATTTTTCCCTGATTTCATGTCTGCAGCAAGGCCTCTAACACAACCCTTGTAAAAAATTCCTTGGCATGGTCCTTGACACATAAAATGTGCACCCTTTTTAGATAGTGTTTTCTTACACTTTTGACATTCCATCACGTCGTCTAATATAACAGAATTACGGTAGGTCAGGGATGACTGACAATAATTAAAGTTTTGAAAATGCTTTTGCTTGTTACTCAGTAATTACTGGATGGAATCAGGTCACACAAACACTATTTAACAGCACAGTTCAACCACTATACATATTACTACAGTTAATGCCCAAAAGTGAAAAATTTACCGGCTATTTTGAATTTTATACGTGGAGCAAATTTTGAATTTTATACGTGGAGCAATATTACGTGATGTTATTAAAATGAGCGCGTGAACGGAATTTATCAAATGACATATGTCAGATTGACATCAAGACGCAGAAGTATTTTGTAGCATCTAACTGTCACAGCCAAAGACAAAATAAGAGCTGCACATTTTAAATCGATTTTATGTGAAATCGATACAACATTAAAACGATGCTGTTACGTTTTCATTTGATATAAAAGTTGTTTTGCTTCAAAAATATTAGCTTATTGATATAATGTTGATTAAATATTAAATAACTGCATTTTAAACCAAACCAACTCTGTAAAGGTCGATCGTATCGATTACTTATTTAATAATCGATACGGATATAGCACTCACGTTATTCCTGTCATACCATTGTCTATGACAACAATCAAATAATTGAAGTATTCGTAATCAATTGGAATGTTTTTATCATCATAAAATACTCCAGCTTTAACAAGACAAAGTGAAAATATTAAAAATCGTAGAAAAAAAAAACAATTTGTTTTGTTCATATGAAGTTTAAGTTCGCCACAACAAACCCAGACCAAATTCTGCAATTGTGTTTAAAATTAGTCTTTCAACTCAGTGAATCATTTAACAAAAATTTTAAGTTACTTATTCTGTGAAAAATCCTTAATCGTACATCATTAAAGCAGTCAAAATTCGATTCCAACTGAAGAACAAAATACCAACATAAAACTTTATGTAGAACCCTTGCCAGATATTTTTCAATTCATAAAACCTCCACTTTAGGCAATAATAAATAACAGAGCAATTTTTAGAAATCGTTTATTGAACAACGAAACCTTATAAGTCAATTGAAATAGGTGAACAGTCGATTACAAAACTCCATACTAACATGATTGATTTTTTTATGGTTTCTTCGAACTCGTGAATATCAAAATACTATTACTATCATACCCAAAATATCAAACTAGGTTAACAAAACGAAAACCGTCAAGTACCGAGTTTGAAGACAATAATTCCATAAAACAATCTTTTGATAAATGTCATCCCATTCATCTCAATTACAAAGTAATCGACACAGAAAATTCGATTACGCGTCCCAAGTACTGCAAGCGGCTCGATGCGTGTGAGGTATGAATCCATCCTCCTTGTTCAGCCGCCAGTCGTACGGGACGTGGAAACTGTCATCACGATATATTCCCGCACACAGCTCTCTAAATACGTGTCTAATAGTAATATAGGTAAGTAAACAGTAACATTAACATTTTGATATTTCGATACACTTACTCCTTTTGCACTCCAATGACAAAAAAATACACTTTTTTGCTGGACATTTCTGTGACACCGAAGCTCTAAAAAGAGTGCATCGAAAATTCCAGGCCAAAAATTGTATCAATATGAATTTTATGTATAAAAGTTCAGTGAGCGTTCACTTTTTTGATGATAAAGTCCTCTATTTTGGTATTAAGAGGAATATTTATCAAAATATAAAAAAAATAAACACGAGACGTTTCAGTTTTTATACGCGCGTGTAATTTTATACGAAAACCAAATCTGTCAGGTGCCGATAAATACCCTATTAATTTAGCTCCTACGGTGCGTGGGCAGGTTTGATTTGTAATAAAAATGTATAGAATATTGCATATAATATTGTATAATTTTTATTACTCTTAGTCTCTTAACCTCGGTTGCCAGGCAGTAAATAATTATCGTTTTCTACCTACGTTAGGGGAGTGGCTTTACCCCGAATGAACTATTAATAGAATTAAAGCAGTGCCAACCCTACCCTGTATGAGTATAACCCGCTGATTAAGTGTTGAACCCACGACGCAAATGGCGTAAACGAGCGATAAATACGCGCACACAGATTGGATAATTTAAACTAGGTCACTTAATATATACGCACTGTGTACCATGAAATTATTGCTTGATAGGCGTTATACTTTTGTAGTTTATCTTTAAATGTTTATTAACACTAGAGTACACGCGTGGGCTACATTTATGTAGCCCAGGGTGTAATATTGTCATATATTGGCAGAACTAGGTATGCCACAACGCAATCATCTTGTGTATTCCTCGATTGGTTCTCCCCGCTCCTACTAGTAGAATGCCTATCAGATCAGCATAAGGACTTGCGCAAAAATCGTCCTAGAAGTTGGTGGACTACACCTGTGCCAAGCGCGTGCGTTTAAGGAAAATAATTGCCCAGTGCACAAGTGGTAAATATTTTATTTTTTTGTATTATTATGACGTATTAACGGTCGATCAGTAACATGGCATGTATAAACGGTCTCATAATAATATAAAAAACGAATAATCTACAAATGAAAGTGATCTGACGTCAATATTTCTAAAAAGTGTAATTCTATCTAGCAAGATCGTGTGCCAATTAAGCGTCGTATTTCCCAGCAAAATATAGGAACCAAGAGTTATCAAACTGAAAGGCAGGCTACTACAGGATTAAAAGAACATCCCCAGTGACGAAATATGCCTATTCGGGGAGGAGTTGGTTGTTATTTATTCTGCAGCGCACGCATGCAATGTAGCAAATGTATGAGGCGAATTTGTAGTGTATATCAGGAAGGTGTGTGTCCTGATTGCACGCGAATAGAACAGTCTATTGCGAATTATTTAATTATGTGGTTAATAGCCATTGCTAGTGATAAACTTTAAGGTACTGGTAAGAACGTTCCTAAATGAAAATAAGACTATGGCATCTCAGGCCTACCAAATATTGATGATTTTTAAGTAGTTTTAGTATATGTTTGATATTTAATTAAGGAGACAAGTCATGATTAATGTTATGTTGCATTCCGATTATAATAAACTGTAACGGGTTCTGGTAGTAAAACGCAGAAGAGGTCCTAGATGCGTTTATTGCCGAGTATTGTCTCACTTCCCTTGCACGAGTATGACCGACCAACAACACGACACTGGCCTGAACACTAAGCTGCAGTCTCCCACGCTGTTCCCTCCGGTAGTGTTTAGGCAGGCTGCTCGAAGGCTGCGCGTAGCGGTAGATCCTCGCAGGCCGTTGGTTCAGCTGGCAGACGCCGGCGGTACGAGTACGATGCGCAGGCAGGTCAGACTCTTCGGCAGAGGTGACGCCGAAGGCGATGCAGGAAGTGTAGCGGCCTAGGAGCGTAGCCGGAGTCTTAAGGTGAAACTGGAACCTGAAGGAAAGCAGCATTAGGAGAGCCACAACCAATAGAGTCAGGCAGGCGGCGTCAGCCGGCCTCAGCTAGCAGGTAGAGAGATGGGCAGTACGCTAACGCAGTAAATGTAGTGCTTACCCGTAGCTGGGACCAGGATACACGTAGATACGACGTAGGGTCAGTAGGTACGCTTAGTTAGAGTAGGTAGGTAGTAGAAGCGACGTTAGAGTAGCGGTGCCGGCCTCTCTGTCGGCCCCTTTATATACCGGGCCCTCCATCAGAGTTCGTTTCGGCGCGTAACCAAATATGGGCAAAACTCACGAGAGCGGACGATGGCCTTCTCTGATTGGCCGAGCGTATGGGCGGTACTGTGACGCAAACGCGGTAAGTACCGGACATACGTTACAAAACATATCTATAAGTTAAACAATGAGTTTTATTAAGTTGTTTACTACTTCATAGAAATAATTGATCTACAAAATGGGCTACATCTGTAGCCCGCGCGAGCACTCAAGGAGTATAAATGGACGCGTGCACTCTAGTGTTAAAGCAGCTACAAAAACCGTTACGAGAACAAAATTTCAGATAACAAAGCAACACAGATATTTATTACACACACAAAGATGCGTCGTCTCGGCTCTTTAATAGAATTAATAGAATCATAAAGGATTTCGCCGCTGAGTGGATTGTTGCTAGTTTAGGGAATTTTCCCTAATTTCCGGGTAATGTTTCTCGTTAATACTATACTAACGAAATAAATTGTGACGTTTTATGAATACCTAGATTTTAATTTTATTTTTTATTTTTCCTAGTATGCCTTACAAGACAGTAATATGTGGTTTCGGGATCGGACAGGGGGTTATGAAACACACTGTATAAAAAAAGAACACGAGACGTTTCAGTTTTTATACGCGCGTGTACCTAATTCTTTACGAAAACCAAATCTGTCAGGTGCTGGATAAATACCCTATTAATTTTGCTCCCGCGGTGCGTGGGCAGACCTGATCTGTAATAAAAATGTATAGAATATTGAATATAATATGTACCTTGTATCATTTTTATTACTCTTAGTCTCTTATCCTCGGTTGCCAGGCAGTAAATAATTATCGTTTTCTACCTACGTTAGGGGAGTGGCTTTACTCCGAATGGACTATTAATAGAGTTAAAGCAGTGCAAGCCCTCCCCTGTATGAGTATTACCCGCTGATTAAGGCGCTGTGTACAGTACACTGAGTTCAGCTGTTGCTGTCACTGTCGGATTGTATACATAAGAAAGAGAAGCGCGATGACGACGGGATGTTCAGAACGAGTTATTTATCATTAAATACATTAATGCTTACAAATATCTTATTCCAATCGATAAATAAAAACAACAGTTCCCTTTATTATTATATATTACATCACTGTTATTAATATTATCAAGATTTGCTTATAAATAATACAGTTACAATTGCTACAATTTCAATTTTAATGGTTATTTTATGGTTTTTTTATCGAGAAAATTTACCAAAAACGTGTTTTGAACACAATGGTCCCCCCATAAATATGATCAAGATTAACATATATTTTTTAGCTGCTCTAAAATGTATACATTTGGCTAAAAAACTGTTTTGTGAAGCCTATTTTGACTAGATACAGTGCCTTAAGTGTTGAACCCACGACGCGAATGACGTAAACGAGCGATAAATACGCGCACACAGATTGGATAATTTAAACTGGGTCACTTAATATCTACGCACTGTGTACCATGAAATTATTGGTTGATAGGCGTAATACATTTGTAGTTTATCTTTAAATATTTATTAAAGCAGCTACAAAAACCGTCACGAGAACAAAATTTCAGGTAACAAAGCAACACAGATATTTATTACACACACAAAGATGCGTCGTCTCGGCGTACAGACAACAGCAGCGGCTGTGCGATAAAGAAATTAAATCCTTGGACAAGCTTCGATATCGATCTATATATTAGAATCCGCGGATAATTTCCACGGTAAATCCAATGTCATCTATCACGGTGTGTCAAGTAGCCGTTAAGTATGTTCTTATACGATATTGCCGTTAAAGTACCCTTAAAGAGTTTTAATAGGAAAATTAAACATTTACAATTACGCACTCAAATAAATCGCTCCGTGGTCTATACATTTTTTATCAGCAGTATCGTTGATAATTATAATTACACGAATTCAAAGTCTGAACACAATGGAGTACCAAAATAAACGTGTTTACAGTTTGTAAACTTGGACAAAAACAACATTTTAATTTTGATTGACAATGGTGACTTCGCTCAAATTAGTAATTACTTAGTAATATTTGTCGTGAGCATTTTTTGTACCGCAAAAATAATACAGGTTGACGAATTATTGATTTTACTATTTCACGCGAATGTAAAAAATGTGGAGTCCATAAATCATTATAGTAAGCCACAATGTCATTTGTGTATTATTTTTTAAAGTTTGATATATCTCAATGGTAAGAGAAACATCAGAGTACAGATTAGATGAAATTTGTCATTCTAAGGGCTGCGATGTTTTTTCAGTAGGTACAATATTTTAAGCCGCTATTATATTCATAATAGGTATAATTATAATCTGTCCCGAGCCAACATTAAATAGGAAATGAACACATGACAAGGATCATTACCCTTACACGGTCTAAATTAGGATCATGTGCAGCTTAACTTTTGGAGCTTAGTCAGAGAAGGCGCGTGATTCCGAAAAGCGTTCCCGCCGTGTCTGAATAAAACCTTAACAGAGCTTCACAAATACAATCATATTGTTTTCCAGTGACAGTTTGGGGCAAATTGTATGCCCGCTCCTGTTATGCTACCAAAATTACCTCTAAACTTTATGAACTAAAACGTCTACGCTATTTGTTGCTATTTTATATTTGTATTGTGCAATTATTTGGTTTGCGGTTATTAGTGTGAATGACGTATGTGGTATTATTTTAAACTGCAGCGTTTGTGTACAGAGTTTAAATTGTGATGCTACCTGTATTTTTATGTTTGGGAATATGTTATGTTACCGAGTTGTTCTTTGTATGATATTCTTCATCAGCTGATATTATGTTTGCTACAAAGACAGTTCCTCTATTTCATTTCATAAAAGACATCTCAACAAGGAATACAAATTTTCATCCGTTTGGTCATTCAAATATTTAGATAAGACAACTATTAATACAATCATGATGATAATTTATATAAAATGATTATTCTATTTGCATGAAATTCATTAATTACCTGTTTTCTACAAAAATATGAATCTAAGACAAAACCATCATCGTTTAACTTCAAATATATTATATTTTATATGAAAACTTTATATCCTGTTATACACAATAATGTTGATGAGAAATACGAAAGTAACGCTGATATTTTTAAAAGCAAAATCAGGTAGAGAAAATATCGAACAATGTTTTCCTTCAGCGAATTTATATTTTCTTTTTATTGTTTCAGGTACTAAGGTAGTCAATAAAGTCGTGTTAATAGCAGCATCAATTATATTATTGACTTATAATGAAATATCAAGGTTTACGAGCTTATGAGATTCGGTGTGAATATTGTCTGGTGATATTAGTTTTAAGTGTAGATAATATCGAAATCGGCCTGTATATGAATAACAAAAAAATTTAATTATGTATACAAACAAATATATGTACAGGTTTTGACATATTGTGGATGTGGTTATCATGTAAATGTTTCCCATTAATTGAGCGTAAATTGTGTTTTATCAAAATAAACTATGAGTATTCAATTTCTTGACAAAGTGTATGCAGCTGTACAAGAACCAAGAAATGGCATAAAAACGTCATAATGTCAAAATTCACTGAAATTTATGACCTACATACAGATTTCCAAGAATCTGTTGCACAATTAAAGATTTTCCAGCACCTTACATTTATAGATACTAAAGTGGGTACATCATTTTACTTTACTTAGTAATATATTGAATACCAAATTGAAAACGAAAATAATATTGGGACTATTGAATTTAAAAACCTATTTCTGTCGAGAAAAGGTGACAAAGTTTCAAAAGCAAACTGAAAATTTACGTGTTTCGCAAGCTTACCCGTCCAATTATAAATTTATATCGTGAAAACTTCGTCAAAAAACTAAGTATTACTTTTGACAAGTCGCTGTTAGTAATGTTTTTTACGATTTCAGTTTGCATTTAAAAAACATTTAAAGAATTTGAACAATATGTCAAAACACAATTATGAAATATCTGTACATACAATTATTATGTTATTGCATTTGTTTATCAATAAATACAGAAGACCTCCGTGTATGTCAAAACAATAGATATTACAATTATCTAATAGAAAACAAAATAAATCATTTGCATGCTTGCAACTAAATGTATCATCAACAAAATGAGCGAAAAGATAGTATGTAGTACAACACCGTAGATGAAACAAAAAAAAATACAAACAACCATAGACTTCGTATGATTATGTATCAGGGAAGAATATTTTTTGTACGTCACTGAAACTTTAATCGAGAAATCAAAAATGTATAAAGTGAATTAGTTGATAAGTTGGTAGATATCTAAATATAAATTTGTCTAGAGTTGCAGTAGACAGACTGGGAATTGTTTGTAGGCACAGTGGAAGCTAATTTATATTCATCCAGTTGTTCTAAAGCAATCAAAAGTCCTACATATATTGCTGAGATTCTCAGCGATGACAAATTATAATGTACAATTACCTGTATCTTCACTGATGTCAGACCTGGAACTAAGTTAGGGAAAAACAAACAAAACTAAGGTGGCCACGATAGATTGAATGAATTATCCACTTAGCTGTTCCTTCCAACTTGATGTCCCCTCCGTCTTAACACGAGAGCATGATTCACGTTCACAGGATTCACAATTACAATTTTACAAAGTCAATGTTCAAATGTCACAAATTTATCACAAACTTTGCCGGAATTCAAAAGCGGCAATTATAAGTATCTACAAGTTTATTCAATTCGCGAAGCTGGTTAACTATGTGCTTTTCAAAAGGCGATATCTTACGAGGCGACAACGTGGTAATTTTTCAAGGCAAGAAGAAAGATGACAGCTTAGTGTGACCATAGTCAAAATTTACAATAGACTAAACTAAACGTTACTAAATCGATATAATCGACTTGACCTATCACAAATAATACTTCTATTTCAAACATCCACCCGCCCCGGACCGGCCTACCGGTCCGCTAATTGGTTGGTAGACGACAATGTTGTAACCGCTCTCCTCAGAATCGAACCGTCCACCAAGACCTCAGCAAATCGGGGAACTCCATCAGCCCCAGTTATCAAACGAAGAATGCGCCCCCTGCGCCATCTGAGTGGCGGCAGGTTAGCCTCCTTGATCAAAACGAGGTCACCAATCTTGGGTGGATCGGTCTTGTCGGTCCACTTAACGCGTTGCTGGAGTATGTGCAAATATTCCAAATTCCAGCGTTTCCAAAAGCTCTGAGTAATCTGGCGTACTAATTCAAAACGCGAAAGACGACCAGGTCTCGTATCAATATAGGGGTCCTCAGGCAAGGCGACAAGTGGGCGACCAATCAAAAAATGGCCCGGCGTAAGGGCCTCCAAGTCATTCGGATCTGAGGAGATCGGGCACAATGGCCGAGAGTTCAAAACGGCCTCAATCTTACAAAACACAGTTGCGAGTTCCTCAAATGTAAGGACAGATTCACCGATTGTCCTGCGCAAGTGAGTTTTGGCCGATTTGACAGCGGCTTCAAAAATCCCCAGTGTGGACAATTTGGTGGGGAAAACAACCAATTTATTACACGTCGGGCAAGCCTATCACCTATATCAGCCTTGTTGGTTTCAAGGAAATTAACAACGTCATTCAAATAATTATAAGTGCCCTTAAAGTTAGTGCCGCAGTCAGAACGGATCAAGGAAGGCAGCCCTCTGCGGGATACAAATCTGTCAAATGTGGCTACAAACGCCTCGGTCGTAAGCGAGGAGACCAGTTCCAAATGAACGGCCTTTGTGGAAAGACAAACAAAAACACACAAGTAGGCCTTAACAGTCTTGCTGTTTCGAAGTGTCGATGTTTTCACCAAAAAGGGACCAGCGAAGTCCGTGCCAACACCGTCAAACGTCCTGCTCTCAGTTACGCGATCTGCCGGTAAGTCTCCCATCAAGGGCTGCATGGTAGAAGCCTTGAGCTTATAGCAAGGGATGCAGTAAAAGACTACACTCCGGATAATTCTTCAGGCAGATAAAATTCAAAATTCGCGTTGCAAAATGGCCAACAGAGCATTACAACCAGCATGCGAATTTTTAAGGTGACGGTCAGTTACCAACAAGCGTACCAAATGACCGTCCTTAGGTAACAAAAAGGGGTTCAATTTAGAGACAGCTCCCGACAATTTCGATCTCCCTGATTTAAGGATAGCAATCTCCTTCTCAAATTGCGCCAATTGCACAGAACGAATCCAAAAGGTAAGGGGCTCCTGTCGTTCCTGTGGTGAGAGAAAGGGTGTCCGTCGTTTCTGTTGTGGGTGCCTACAGTTAAAAACAAAACGCTTTATCCAAGCAGTAACACCTAACAACTTGTCAAGGGAGCTGTAACGATTCAACAAGAAATTGGGGTCGAAGGCGCATTCCACCTTCTCAAGAGCGAGTGTTCGTAGACCCGGCAAATTAGAAGTATTCAAAACTGGCGTTCGAGGCCAATCATTTTCTGGTCGACTCAACCATTCCGGACCCCACCACAGCGAATGACCTATCAAACTAGGGGCCAAGCATCCGCGCGAGGCACAATCAGCGGGGTTGAGCTCACCTGGCACGTGTCTCCAAACAAGTTTGTCTTCGGATATCTGGATTTGGGAAACGCGATTAGCGACAAATACCTCCAAGGTGTGGACAGAAGCCTTCAACCAACAGAGAACATTTTGGCTGTCTGTCCAGGCGTAGGTCCCATTTATACAAATGCTTTTACCCAAAGTACTAGACACGTGGTTCAATAAGCGTACAAGTAGTGCTGCTCCCGAGAGCTCCAATTTCGGAATGGTCAGAGATGTCCGAAGGGGTGCAACCTTGCTCTTTGCCATGATCAGGGAAACCCTCACCTGACCTGAGGCACTAACTGTGCGCAAGTACACCACGGCGGCGTGATCACGTTCCGAGGCGTCACAAAACCCGTGAAGGCTGGCCTTGTACTTCCCGGGAGGAAGGATGGGACGAGGCAAGGAGATCTCATTGACGGCAGGAAGTGAGGATACAAAAGAGGTCCATTCCTCAACAAGAGTACCGCGTAGAGGTTCGTCCCAAGTCAAACCTGCTGTCCAAAGCTTCTGCAAGAAGCATTTTGCCCAAAATATCATAGGACAAATCCAACCGTTCGGATCAAAGGTTCTGGCGACAGTTGACAACACGAGACGTTTAGTCCAAGAACAAGGCAATTTCAAGTCTACGTTATACGTAAAGATGTCTTGGACTGGTCTGTACTGAACGCCGAGAACAGTCATCATGGCGGGGTTGTCAACAATCTCAAACAAATGTGGATCCTGCTGATGATCCTCTGGCAAGCCTTCCAAAAGCGCTGGTGAGTTGGAAATTCATTTACGCAACTCATAACCAGCGGAGGCTAAAATACCTATCAATTTGTCCCGCAGGAGGATCGCCTCGTTCACTGTGGAGGCGCCCGAGCAAATGTCATCGACGTAAATATCGTCCTTCAAGATGGCGGCGGCTCGTGGGAAACGTAAGCCTTCGCGGTCTGCGAGCTCCCAAAGAGAACGTATTGCCAAGTAGGGGTTTGACCTTAACCCGTACGTATTAGTATTGAGCTCGTAGACGACCATGGGAGGACTCTTTCAAAGGATCAGCTGGAAGCGACGGTAATCAGGGTGGATAATCGTCTGCCTTAACATCATTTTTATATCGGCCACAAAGACAACCTGATGTCGTCGGAAGCTGGTGATGACGTCACAAAGGTCCTTGACCAACTTGGGACCAGAATGCAAGCACTGATTCAAGGATACGCCTGTTGAAGTCTGCGCACAACCATCAAACACTGTGCGCAGCTTGCCAGTTGATGGCTTCAATACCGCATGATGCGGAAGAAAGTAATGCTCCACCGAACGCCAATCCAAATTTGACACGGACATGTGTCCCAATTGTTCATATTCTCTTATGAACTCAATATACTTTTGTCTGAGCTCCGGATCACGACCCATGCGACGCTCCATAGCTAACAACCTCTTTTCAGCTAAAGTTTGTGACTCACCAAGCGGAGGCCGAACAGACAGAAACGGCAGCTTCGTGATAATCCGACCAGAACGGAGTCGACCAGTGTTGTTCTGTAAGAACAGCTCGCACTCCTCATGTCCTGGATTCAAACGGGCAACTTGAGGGGGCTCCTCTACCTCCGAAAACCTCTGAACTGCATCAGAGAGAGCAGAGCCTACAGCCAACAAATTATCAAGTTCGGGTGGAGGGGGGTCCCTAGGTACAGGTCCCATCAAAGCAAATCCAAATATGGTCGGGATGGCAGTCAAATCATTTAGCACCAAGACCCGTTTCCCACCAATCAAAATTCCACCGAGGACATCAGAGCCAATCAACAAGTCGATTTGTCCCGGTGTGTCAAATTTGGGGTCTGCCAGTTCCAATCCCGATGTCAAATTCACCACAGCAGCAGGTAGCTGCTTCTGTGGATGCATACCAAAAATATTCTTCAGCACAATAGCCGAGGTTTTAATCCTCGGGTGTGAAGATTCAACAGGGGCAAACAAAACCTTAACTTGCCCTTTAACATTAGAGGCTACGTCACCTATTCCCCGTATACAATTCGGAAAAGAACCCATATTTAATTTAACCTGCCCTACCAAATAAGTGGAAACAATGCAACCTTGTGAACCTGTGTCCAATATAGCACGGACAGCAACAGAGGTCCCCGTGGGTCCCCAGACCCTAACTGCAACCGTTGGTAGGATAACGGTCTCAATGGGGTGGTTGGCGTTATAGGGCAGGGGTCAATGGCCTATTGTTGCCTGGGTGGCGACCGTTGGCCAAGACCAGGCAAATCAAAATGAGGGTGCGGCTTGAAGTCCTCAAAAGCGCGATGACTCGATCCGCGCGCCATCTGTGGGGGGTCATAATGACGCACCCGCCCAAAACGAGGTGGGCGCGAGTCAAGGCGGGGACGCTCCGCCAAAGGAGGGGAATACCTGGGGCAGCAGTCATGGTGCTGGTGACGTTGAGCAGTCGCATATTCAGGTGCGCGAGAGAGAGGAGGCGTGCGCACGCTACGGTTCTCCAAGCGGGGTGAGTGGCGATCAATTGAGCAAGGCGACTCTCGAATACGCGCCGGTGAGCCTCGGCTGCCACCTTCAAAACACCCGCCCGTGCGCGGCGTCGGCTGATTGGACAAACGGCCTACCTCTCTGGCATTCATGCAGAGAATGTCCAAATGCTGTCCTCCACAGTGAGGACAGGGGCGAGAGTTTGGGCAGTCTCGCTGGTAGTGGGACCCCAAGCAAGAGAAGCAAAGGCGGCCCGCCGCCTTTGCTTCTCTTGCTTGATTCGCGATGCGCCTACGAGAGGCGACATGAAGGTCCAAGAATGCCCTACAACTGGCCGTTCTGTGCCCTGTGACCTTGCAGTAAGAGCACTCCGCTGGGCTCTGCGTGACTGCAAAGCGAGGAGGGCGCCGGTCAACATTGGCTCGGGTATGAACGCGAGCTTGCTTCTTGACCTTGGGCGGCTGCGACTTAGCCGGCGTGTCACCACCGGAGTTGTCCAGGACCCGGCACTCATCCTCGAGAAACCTCTCCAAGTCAGTAAAGGGGGGCAGATGGGTCGCGCTATCCCCACCAAAGCGCTGTTCAAAACGCGACCTCAGGTTGGCAGGCAGCTTCTTCAGTACAATATGCACCAATAGATAGGACCATTGGTCCACGGGCAGGTCAAGGCACTTAAGTGTATTGATTGCCACCAAAAGTGGGTTCAAAAGTTGGGTGCGCAACCCAAAGACCCGGGTGAGCGTCGGCAAACCCAAAATCTGCTCGATGTGCGTGTCGGCGAGGCCACGCTTATTATGGTACCTACGGGTAATTAAGTCCCGAGCCGTCTGGTACGCTTCGTCAGACACGGGTAGATGGATGAGACCCTTGGCCTCCCCATCCAGAACCGACATCAAATAGGCCAATTTTTGTGCCGGCTGAAGGTCAACCCTGTCATTGACCAGGCTGTCAAACAAATTAACGAAGCCCAGGTAGCTTCCTAGGCAGCCATCAAAATGGGGGAGGTCTAAAGTAGGGAGCCTACTCACCAGCCCCGGTGCTAACCTAGGAAGCTCCTGCTTCAGGCCGGGTTGCCCTTTTCTATCTGCAACTAGTGTTCTCGCACTATTGGATACAGCATCATACAGGTCTAAGACCTGGGCATAGTCTTCGCTGACCTTATTTCGCTGGTCAGCGGTGAAATCATTAACTGACACTTCGAGACAGCAAGCGCTGAAAGTGCGGAATTGCTGTTCCACACTTGCCAGGCGATCATCGATCCGCTCGTACCTTTGTAGTAAGGCCTGCTGGCGATCAGGCCGGTTCACTAAGGCACTGGCCGAGGCAAACCAGCGCAAATCTGATGCAATAGCACCAGCAGCCGCACGCAAGTCCTTGATAGCTGACATAATCAAATTTCAAAAGAGCCCGGACAAGCGTTAAATAAAATCAAAACTTATTTTTTCTCAATTCTCTGAAACCAACAAAGTATAAGCCTGTTTACTGCTGGTACAAGCAAGTGACAGGTATCTACTGCCCAACAAAAATAATAGTTTCAATATATATTGACACAAAACAAAGTCAAAGTTAACAAAAGTTGAAACTTCAAATAAGTCAATTAATTACTTGCAACAGACTGACTGGCTGTGTTATTTGAGATATACAATAGTAAGTAAGCACAGAATATGTGTTGACTAACAATATTATCTATATATTATAACAACACAAAGGTTTATCAATGGTTATCAAAGTTTGGTTGTTATAATGTTTCAACTCAATATATGCAATAAACTAAATTTACTAAATTTATGGATACATACAGCTGTTATGTATCCAAACAAAGTGACTTATTAATGCTAACAACAACAGTTATTGCTAGATTTTAACAATACAAGTCAAACAATTACTGATTGAGGTTATGTATGACATGTGTTTCAAGTTATGCAGGTCAACTTATACAATCAAATATTATGTATTTTAGACAATACTGACCTGAGAACACTATAACACTGTTTACAAATGAGATATATAGCTCATACAACACCAATCTGAGTTCAGATACAATGAACGGCTACGTTTCAACTACGCTCTGCTACCATAAATTATGTCTAGAGTTGCAGTAGACAGACTGGGAATTGTTTGTAGGCACAGTGGAAGCTAATTTATATTCATCCAGTTGTTCTAAAGCAATCAAAAGTCCTACATATATTGCTGAGATTCTCAGCGATGACAAATTATAATGTACAATTACCTGTATCTTCACTGATGTCAGGCCTGGAACTAAGTTAGGGAAAAACAAACAAAGCTAAGGTGGCTACGATAGATTGAATGAATTATCCACTTAGCTGTTCCTTCCAACTTGATGTTACCTCCGTCTTGACACGAGAGCACGATGCACGTTCACAGGATTCACAATTACAGTTTTACAAAGTCAATGTTCAAATATCACAAATTTATCACAAACTTTGCCGGAATTCAAAAGCGGCAATTATAAGTATCTACAAGTTAATTCAATTCGCGAAGCTGGTTAACTATGAGCTTTTCAAAAGGCGATATCTTACGAGGCGACAACGTGGTAATTTTTCAAGGCAAGAAGGAAGATGACAGCTTAGTGTGACCATAGTCAAAATTTACAATAGACTAAACTAAACGTTACTAAATCGATATAATCGACTTGACCTATCACAAATCATATTTCTATTTCAAACAAAATTTAAAATACATCATAAAACAATTTGTTTTTGTACTAGATATTCCTTTGGAAAACTTGACTTGACCTGACTACGGAAAAAACATTGAGAGAGGCCATAAAGCCCCTAAGCTACTAACTTTAAGAGTTTATAGCGTCCCGTAATATTCTTCATCGTGCAATATTGGCTCACATACATTTTCAATAATTAAAGAATTTATAAAAGCGTTATAAAATATCGTGAGTATGGCAACCCAGTCATTGATTATTATAGATTTTTCTAGCATTTTTCGCAAAGGATCAGATTTCATCTAAATTAAATGCACTTTTTAGCAGGACTGAAATTATTTTTGAGAGTTGTCATCAACAAAACAACATCTTTAAAGAGTTTTTGCTACAATTTGCGCCTATTGCTGCACGGAATTGAGTCTTCAACAGTTACCTACATCATACCCAAAAGTTGTTAAACTATATTTTAGTCTCATTCTGAGTTCGTATGCTAGTCGGTACGGTTAGCTAAGTTATATGAGGAGAATAATAATTGATAACTGGATTGACATTGCAAAAAATATATGGTGAGACTTTTAAATTTTTATTGATACATATTTTATAAGCAATTCGTCTTTAGTTCTTAAAACGGAAAGGCCCATTTCATGTCAATACTATAATATATTTCCGTAGTCAAGTAAAAAAGATTTCCAGCTTCTCTGAGAGTAAATTAGTTCTACCTAAAATAATTCATAGTTATAATAAATAGGCGTTAATCTATGGCTGTGTTTTCACTTTTAAGGTAACGTCAATTCTTTGCACGACATCATCTTTTTAACTATAAATGTACAGTGACACGAGATCGTTGTTTTATTTTGATTTTCTATCGTTTTTATTATTGTGTGAATTGTAAATTTTAAATGGAATACGTAAATAAAGTTATGATACAAATTGTAATGTGATTTTTTATTTTGTACCTTGACATAGTGTAAAGTCTAATACACTTAGCTAACTGATCATCAGGTATCTCATCATCGTCCGTTATCCGAGTCGCAACCCAGAGTCCATTTACTAGTCTTACCGGATTTGACTAAATTTAAGCTTTTCCACAAAGCGACTGCCTGTCTGACCTCCGCAACCCAAAGGGACAGCGATCTTCCATGGTATCCATAGGTATCTATTTAAAAATAAAATTTATTATGACAAACGATCAGTCCCAATCCCTTGAAAATTTCGGAAAATCCTTTCTAATTCTATGGTTTCCAAAAACAAACATGCCAAATTTCAACATCTGGAGTCTAATAGCTTTGGCTGTGCGCTGTCTGTTAGTAAGCAGTGTAAGAATTTTATATATAAGTATCAGCGCAATGGAGCTTGGGTTTTAATAAACACGTACGTATTTGTACGAATGAATTGATGTATTTTATTAAATTAGTTGGAATTTGGAGCTTTCTACTCAATTAATAATCTAAAACTTTGCAAATATTGTATGGTTCATAAAACAGTTGGCTTATAAACGAAATTAAATATCACATGCTCCACCTTTTAATGTAAATTCGTTTTGCAATTTTAAAGCATTATAAGTATAATCAAGTGTACGTAGAGTAACTCTCTGTACGTCCATGAACTTATGTATGAGATGTTAAATGCAAATTATGAATATCTTTATTTTTTATTCGTAACCTTGTAACGATGGACATTTTAATTCATCTGGAAATCTATGCTTAGGTTTTAGAAGAACAATTCATAGTTCATACAGTAGCATCTTATTGTGAACCTACAAGGTGCATTATTCAGGAAAGCAAAATCTACTCCATGAAAATTTAAGTTTGAATTCGCTTCATCACTACATAGTATAAAACAAAGTCTGTCTTCTGTCTGTCCCTATGTATGCTTAAATCGTAAAAAATACGCAACAGATTCTAATGCGTTTTTTTTAACCCTATAAAGATAATCATATAGCAACTAGCGTAAAAGATAATCATACGTCTGTCAGACGTCCCTTAGTTAATTAAGATTTTTTAGTAAGCCTATGGATGTATTATCATGCCTTAAAGGTTGAAATAAATGTTTGCATTATATTTAAGGAAATAAAGCGATAAAATAGCAATAATAAAGTTTAATTGACAAATTACAAACAAACATCGTATACTTCTTTACAAATTAACAAAAACTTAACTTGTCTTCTATAGGAGCATTTAAAACCATTTTCAGTCTTTATATTTTCATATTTTGTACTTTTACACTTAAATTAACGTAAACAATACCTACTGCAATAATCAGTCTTTTACTTTCGGTTATAAAATGCACTTATGGCACACAAGTCTGTTGTGTTCTCCACACACGGGATTTTTGCACTTCACGCATGATAATTTAGACATCCTACGGAGTTTAGAAGGACAGTATGAACAATATCTCTTTTGTTTTACAGGCGGCCCTTCTCGCTGAGACTGGCTACTGTTTGCATTAGGATTAGGCAACAATTCCTCTATATTTTGCCGCACAGTTCTTTTCAGAGTTGGCATCTGTAACCTTTTTTCCATCCAAGGCAAAGTGAGATCTGTACTAAGTTTCTTTATAAAGTTCTTACGGCATTTTGGTATAAAAAGTCCTCAATTTGAGAACTATCCAACACCATTCGGTTTGCCACTATAATATATAATAATTAATACCTAAAAATAATAATAAATAAGTGTAAATAACAATAAACAATCAGTTCAAATGATTGCAAGTTGCATTAAAGATAATCATACGTCCCGCGGACGTACGATATAGGTATATCTTTTATTTGAACGTACTTACCGTGGCGCCACTGCTGCTTAGCGTGAGCTCCGGCTGCCGACTGAGTTTAGTTGACTCGCGCAGCTAGCGCGCTCCGATTAATAATAAAAAAACTACAACGAAATTTAATTTCATGATACGTCTCGCGGACGTAGATTATCTTTCTAGGGTTAATAAATAGAATGATCCAAGAGGAAGGTTTATATTATGTTTAATTGACGCGGGCGAAGCCGCTGGCGACGTCTAGTATGTTTATAAGATATTCACATATATATTTGCGGAAAGTTGCGTTTAAACTGGCAAGGTTTGTATGGGATTTGCGTGGCTTAAAATCACGCTAATCACATTAACTGCAGAGATGTACATTGTTATGCCGCATCGTTTTGCAGGCCGCTGAGAAATTTATGAATATTTTACACAAATTAATAAACAACACGTAAAGGAGAAATTCTTGCGGCATAAATTTAAACTAGTGCAAACAAATATTCCCGCCTCGCATCATTGAAAAATCTTAGTAAACATAATGAAATTTAAAAAAATAAGTTTAGATTATGCTTCTAATTTGGAGGTTGTATGAAGAAGGTGATAGCGTTGATTTTGATTTGTCAACCACAACGTAGCATTCCGCAGCTGTTGTAGCTACTTTGGCATATTTCAGGATAGTCCGCCGTGAAGCCAAATTACCACAGTAATGTGATATTGTCAACTACTAACACTATTAGATCTATAATAAACACTACTAAACTATAATATTCAACCTTATAACGGGTGTCCTAAAATTAACGCAAGATTTGAATTGAATATAAAACACAGTTTTAATCTTTTGATTGTTATTTTGTTATTGAATCATAAAGTCCATAAGACAGGGTCATTTAAGGAATAACACAATGGGCATGGTCTGCACGGTTTTGTATGCAGATAAGTACACGTATGTCAAAATTTTCCATGATTATTTTTCATAAATATGACTGCATTTCGTAGATGCAGCGTTTAATCTCCTTCTTTAAAGCACCATTGGATATGGGTTTATTGACAAAGACTTGTGGTTTCGAATAACCCCATAAAATAAATCTAATGGTGTAAAACTATAAAAAGCTTATTGAAATTTGCTAATCTTGTCCTTAACGCCAAATTGAGGTTCCTGGATTATCACCGACACTGTCACGCTCGTTGAACGATTAGTGTGTTTGTTGTCTCCAACGGATCCAGACTCCCTGATTTTAAAAATTGATCACTTCACAGTTGATCAAGTTAAACAATAGTCCGACCATATGAAATATTAGAAATACGGCCGCCAAGATTTAATATTTTTTTAAATATTATTCTATATTGAAGATACTGTGTTCTATATCGTATAACGTTCCATTTTTACTAACCCTAAAACCCTGTCTGCTGTCAAATTGCTTTTTTAGGGTTCCGTTCCTTTTAGGATCACTTTTTTGTCCGTCCGTCTGTCAAAACCCTTTTTCTCAGAAACTCGTGGAGGTATCAAACTGAAATATGTATCAAATAGTTAAGTCTACTGTCTCTTGAAGCTGTGAAAAAATCAAACTTCTAAGCCAACTCAATTAAAATATACAGCCGTTGATGCTGCAAAATTCCGCAGATTTCGAAACTCAAAAGGGAATCAAAATCTGCAGGGTACTTCCCGTGAACTCAGAATCTTCAAATTTGGTACGAAGCAACGACTTATACCTTTCTTTATCCGCTTAACCGCGCACAAGTGACTATTCTCCCTTTTTCGAAATTCCGTAGACCGCGCACAAGTGACTATTTTCCCTTTTTGGTTACAGCGCTATACTCGGTCTGATTTTACTGTTTCTTTCTATAACGTAATGTTTTAAATCCTTTTCTCTGTTCTGTTCAAATCATTGAACATTTCTTCATGCTAAAAATACGAAGCGAGTCTTAAAATCGTTAACCCGGAACGAAAAAATAATGTCAAATGCCACTCTTTGTTTCGCGCGCTCCGTGATTACGTGCTAATCGTATGCGTGTAATTAAATATTTTTATACTATGATACATGTTTTTTTTTTATTTAATTCGGTGCAGATAGAATCCCTCTACAGTGAAGACTCATAAGATATGGATGTCATCGATTTACTTTTTAAAATAATCCTGTTTAAAATACACAAGGTGTTTTTTTAACGATAGTCAATGTTCACTGCTAAGTATAATAAATTAGAAACTAAATATCAACAAAGAATTCATACGACTTGAACAAGTCGTTCATAAGGTTGAAGAAAAAAATCACTACAGCTTACTCATGTTACCGACTTATCAACAATAAATGTTTATGTTAGCGCGCCCATCTGGCGAGCGGCGGTATATATATATATATATATATATATTATTAAAAACACCATACTACAATTTACACTTTGGAACTTAAGATGCTTATGTAAAAGTGAGGTAGTTCTAAATAAAAGATAGTTTGTAGGATTTAAAGACTTTAATTAATTAATTAGACTGAAATGAAACATATCTTGTCAAATAATACATTAAGTAGATTTATTCATAGGAAATAATAGTTACGGCACATAATATTAGAGTATAGTATATACGTTACACGAGTTGAGGTTTCAATTACAAGTATTATTACTGTATAAGATGAAAATACTTGTCTCCAGTATTACAGCTGGACCGTGCGGAATGTACAGTCCTGTGGTCGCCCAACGAAATGTGTCAGTTGTAGTACGGCACTGGTTTATATAGGAAAATACCCCCACCGTTCGGCGATCACAGGATGTCAATTGATTCTCTTATTTTATTATTTCAAAATAATGTTACAGAGTTGGAGTAGTCTTTAAAATATATTAAATTATACAAAATGCTTATAACTAATTAACAACTATAGTATTTATTAGTGTTCGTGACAGACATTAAAAACAATGACAGTGAATAGTGTATTCGAAACCGCGAGTGAAAATCGTATCAAAATCAGTGTTATCTAATCGTGCGGTACACCGGGTTCGGTTCCCGGACGCGTCAAACTGTTAAAATACAGCTAGAATAGTGTAAATAGTTAAATGATTAATATAAAGTACTATATAGTACATGAACATTAGTCTAAAACTTGTGCTACCTGTAGGGACCTAGATATCGATCATAAATAGTATTATCAGTTGTAACAGATAAGAACTAATACTTGATAAAACAGCTGTTTGTTTGCGCTGCGCTACCTGTGGAGAGGTGACCGGCGGGAGGGACCGCCCCAGAAAACCGTATGAAGTCCATTATCTTCGGCGCGGCAAGCTCGCCGTGTACAGTTCTATTCGCGAAGAATTGGAACGCTCGCAAGCACGCAGAAGAGTACCCAGAAGCAGCAGAAGGCATCATAGACAACCATTACATGGATGACTCTCTGGACAGCTTCAGGGACGAACAGGAAGCGACGAGCATAGCGTCACGGGTGCGAGACATACACAGACAAGCGCACTTTCACCTCACGAAATGGGTGTCGAACTCTAGAAACGTCATCGAAGCAATAGAACCAAGTCAACATCGCCAGGAGACAGTCGGCCTCGCCAGCAAGGGTCAAGAAGAGAAAATTCTCGGCTTGATGTGGAAAACGAGCGCGGACGAGCTGAGCTTCAACCTTACACTTGCACGGCTTCCAGACGGCCTCATCGGCACCGAAGCGCCTACCAAACGAGAAGCATTGAAAATAGTTATGTCGCTATACGACCCACTCGGCCTCGCATCGCCCGTGACTGTTCGAGCCAAACAGATACTACAGGAAGCCTGGCGACTCGGTACAAATTGGGACGAGAAGTTTGACGAAAGCCTCAGAGTGCAGTTGGGCATCGTGGATACAGCACTTAGAACAGTTGAAGTCGATACGCATCCCGCGGTGTTACCCCGGGTACAGTGACGCCTGTACACTCCAAGTACATGTCTTTACGGACGCCAGTGAAGCGGCCTACGCAACAGCGGTGTACTGGCGAGCGACTACACCAGATGGGCGTGTACACGTGACGCTCGTTATGGCGAAGGCGAGAGTGGCACCGCTTAAGGTGGTGTCAATCCCGAGACTCGAACTGCAAGCCGCCGTCATGGGTACGCGAGTCGCTCAAGCGGTAATGGAAGAACATCGCGTCAAACCCGAGGCCGTCGTGTACTGGACGGACAGCAAGACCGTACTGACGTGGATCAGAAAAGGAGCGCGGGCGTACAAACCATTCGTCGGGCACCGCCTAGCCGCCATAGAAGAGCATAGTAAAGTTGAAGATTGGCGCTGGGTACCTACGAAGATGAACGCGGCGGATGCGGCTACACGCGACGTGCCAAACAGCTTTAACTCCGAACACGAGTGGTACACCGGACCGTCGTTCCTGTACGAAGACCCGTCACTATGGCCCGTAGAGAAGCACATCGCCCCTGACGCGACAGGTGAAGAGCGCACATGACAGCTGTAGAGAAACGTCAAACACATAGAATTATACAACCCGTACCGGACCCGTACAGATTTTCCAAATGGGAAAGTCTCTTACGAGCAACAGCGAGAGTTCTACAATTTATAGCATTGTGTAAGAAAACCGCAGAGAAGGTTCTATATAAAAGAACGCAGAAAAACAGACAGAAGGATCCAGATTGGCGTCACGTGACGAAGACGAAGCACAACATAGAGTCGGGCAGAGCGGCACCTCGTCCAGCCGCCGACTCCCGAAACTTCGTGCTTCTCTCCGCAGAACACACCCGCGGCGCCGAGGACCTTCTTGTGAAGGCGGTACAAGAGGACTCCTTCGGCGCAGACCTTCGGGAGCTGCGGCGCGGAGGAGGTGTCGCCAGACAGCCGCCTGTATTCGTTACCCGTGGAGATGAACAACGGAATGATCACTATACGCAGTCGTATAATAGCTACAGAAGAAATCTCCGAACAGACAAAGAGACCGCCAATCTTAGACGGCGATCATCGTATTACACAGCTATACATAGATTGGACACATAGAAAACTACATCACAGCGGTACAGAGTTGGTAATCAATGAAATACGCCAACACTATTGGATTCTTCATCTGCAGCCGACTACAAAGAAAATAGTACATAGATGTCTACCATGCCGCATTAGAAAAACGCAGCCACCTGCACCAGCCACCGGGGACCATCCGAAGACGCGCCTTGCTCACCATCAGAGGCCCTTACCTACACGGGCCTTGATTATTTCGGGCCGCTCTCTGTAACCGTCGGTAGACAGCGTCACAAACGTTACGTGGCACTGTTTACATGTCTCACTTCCAGGGCAGTACATCTGGAGGTCGCCGCCAGCCTGAGCGCCGACTCCGCAATCTTGGCGCTGCGCAGGTTCGCAGCGCGCCGAGGTTGCCGCGCAGAGATCTACTCGGACAACGGCACCAACATGCACGGTGCCGACCGAGAGATGCGAGATGCCGTCGCCGAAGAAGCATGTCGCCGTGTCATCATATGGCGCTTCATCACCCCCTCAGCACCATTCATGGGGGGCGCATGGGAGCGCCTCGTCAGGTGCGTGAAGACAGTCCTCTATACGGTCCTTCACGAGCGCCATCCGCACGAAGAAGTCCTAGCTACACTACTGTGTGAGGTCGAGTACACAGTAAACAGTCGACCCCTCACACACGTCTCCGTCAACGCAGCAGACAGCGAGGCCATCACCCCGAACCACATCCTGTTCGGTGGTTCTGCTCGCCTCCCTCCACTGGGCGAGTTCAGCGAGGCTGACCTCAACAGCAGCAAGCACTGGCGGCGCGCCCAAATCCTCGCCGACATGTTCTGGCGCCGTTGGGTGTGCGAGTACCTACCCGAGCTGCAACACTGGCGGGAGCCCCATGGGTCTGGGCTCAACCTCGAGGTCGGCGACCCCGTCCTGATCGCCGACGGCCAACTCCCACGCAATACCTGGCCGCGCGGTCGAGTTGTGGCCATCTACCCGGGCGCCGACGGTGCCATACGCACTGTCGAGGTGTGCACAGCAGCAGGCGTACTCAAACGGCCGGCTAAGAAGCTGGTCCCCCTGCCCAAGTGACGAGGCGTCGCTCACCGGGTGCTCTGCAGCACCGCCACACGACGGGTCACGCGCGTTGCTGCACGGCGGGAGAGATGTTCGCGACAGACACTAAAAACTATGACAGTGAATAGTGTATTCGAAACCGCGAGTGAAAATCATATAAAATCAGTGTTATCTAATCGTGCGGTACACCGGGTTCGGTTCCCGGACGCGTCAAAGTATTAAAATACAGCTAGAATAGTGTAAATAGTTAAATCTTTAATATTAAGTACTAAATAGTACATGAACATTAGTCTAAAACTTGTGCTAACTGTAGGGACCTAGATATCGATCATAAATAGTGTTATCAGTTGTAACAGATAAGAACTAATACTTGATAAAACAGCTGTTTGTTTACATAGTCGTTTTATAGTTTTATAAGTATTTTTTAGCTTCGTATAGACTTGAAATCATGTCTAGATACTTTCTTATTGCTTGTTATTACCTTATATAGTTAAAATAAACATGATAATAAACATTTGCATGTTTATCATAAACTTTGTTTATGTACGATTGTGTTTACTTAAGAAATTCTATAATTTTTCTTATGCATCATTCATGTAATGAATTCGAATTGAATAAAGATATTTTCATGGTGTTTGTTTTGATAGATGCCTCATATAGTTGCACACAACGGCCTACCAAAATTACATATATAAATTTAGTATATAATAGTTTTTCAATAGAAAATATTTGCGGGCGGGCCCTTGTGTGACGGCATTTTTTGGGAGCTTTTATGGAATAACTCAGTGACGCTAGTAGTTAGGTTTAGGTATTGTATACCGATAGATAGAACTTAATGAGACCTACCTATCTAACGATGTATAGCACATATATGTATGTATCGTAGTACCTAATATGAGTAAAAATTTGTACTGTATATGAAATTAAAAATAAACCAAGATTCTCTGTGCACGTGTTCGGTGCGATGGTCGTCGTTAAGGTAAAGTTCCGAGGTACCTAAGCGACCATGTATTCGGCCAGTTCATTGGCGTCCCAACCACCATCTTGTGACCTATGTAACCATCAAGCACCGAACACCTGAACAGCATCGCTCTCAACGTATGAAGATGTTTTATTTCTGAAGCCCCAACACATCGAAGCCATACAGTCCACACATATAGAAGAACACGCATCGTCGTAGGCACACGTCAGCAACACACTACCAGCGCACTGTAGCGGACTAACACATCGAAGCCATACAGTCCACACATATAGAAGAACACGCATTGTCGTAGGCACACGTCAGCAACACACTACCAGCGCACTGTAGCGGACTAGCAAAGGTTCGATTCCTGGCATCCGTTACAATTAGATTGATTAAATTGGAACATATTAAAACAATATTTGAAATGATAACTGTAGAATGTGTAACATAATTTAATTGTTAATCTGGCAACTCGTTTACAACGATGTAAAATACTTATTTTAATATTAATAATTATGGAATTGATTACATCATTTAACTAAAAGTATGACATCCTATATATATTATTCTAACACGGCCGTACTGACAACGTTTCGTTCTCGAAGCACAACATGAATACTCTTGAAGCTACCAATGACATAGATCAATAATCGAACAAATCATAATCGTCAACAAAAGTCACAGTCATGGTCTCAGTTATGGTCGTGGTCATAGTCATCATCATAGTCTTAGTCATCATCATAGTCTTAGTCATCATCATAGTCTCATACCCCACTGCATCTTTAAATTCATAATCCAACCTTTACTGCGCAGACCAAACACTTCGGCAGTCGGTGAAGCTAAATCACCCGCGACCAGTGAATGTCGTACGACAGATGAGGTTTCAATCTTTCATTCATAATAATCATAATATTTTTATATTTGTACACACATAATTAATAATATATAATATATTTTATAATCATACATAAAATACTAATATATCCAAATAAACCATTATAATCAAAATAGGATATTAATCTCTATTCATATAAATGTGTATTTAGCTCCGTCCATTCTCCAGGCCATAGCCGAATAATTATTTCTTAGGATCTCTTAAGTTTAGCTGTCAATACGTCATGTCGCCTATTGTTACGATTACGACAAATTGATAAATAAATGTAGGTGTATTGTAGAGTTGGTGGAGGAGGACCTTTATATACAATACATAAAAATACATAAAATAATAACATTATTTAATATTAATAGATATGTTTTCTAATTTGGTTGTATGATAGAACTATTTTTTTAAATTTAGACGTATAGTATTAGGTAGTTATAAATAAGTAGTTAAATATTAATCACTTTGAAGTTGTAAAATAATTGAATAAATATGTTTAGGAATTTAGACCTTGTTCTAGTTGATCCGAGTCCAGTCAAGTTCAATTAGTATCAATGTTCTAGCAACGTGATCGGTCAACATCGGCAATCATTTTAAGATGTTCATGTTGTAACGGTTAATCAGCAGTAAGGGATCAGAACAAAAATTTTGTATTATCTCATCTGATCGAGTATCATATTTGGGTTGATAGAATTCCTACCAGTAAAGAACCAAACAAATGAAATAGCCAGTCCGGCCATCCTTATAATCATATCCGTGTCAAGTGAAAATAAAGTATTCAATATTTCAACAAGGCAAGCATTTTTTTATGTATGTACATTTTTCAAGTAATTGGTATAACATGGCTTTTATAATAATTGAAACTAAACATTTACAGCAGATATTTAAAAGTCATCGTTACATCTATAATATATTTAAGATAATCCCGGTGTGTGTAATGACTAGGAAATTAATCCTTTATGAAAAGGTCGGCCTGTCCTTATTTATCCATTTCTTTTATAAAGGGTGATGAACAACTATTATATGTATAGTTTAAATATTACATATAAGAACTGTAAAATAATATTATACTTTACTATATTAATATATTATAAGTACATCATAATATTAATATTGCAACTCACTGCACCATCAACGAATTACCAAAGACAATATGATACGAAAGGAGCTAAAGCAAAGCTTCATAACCAATTGTTATTTCAAAAGAAAATTTCTTAGGTTGTTCAGTTTTTCTTTAATAAATAATCGAATAGGATTTCACAACATTGGGTTAAATATGTATAGCTTTGAGTAATGAGAGAAGGTACTGAAATATGGAATAATTACATGTCGCAAAATAATAAAATTTTGTAAATAAGGAAATTACGAATATAAGGATCTACCATTCGTCTATTGACATAATTACTTACCGACTATACATATACTGAACAATATAAAAGTCATAATACTTTTTTGATCTATAAGTTACTAAAATCTTGAGTAGACACATCATTTATTTATTGTATTAACACCTTTTCTACTAGTTTCCCAAGAACCCTATAAGCTTTGCATAAATTTATACATCAACAGTTAAATAAATTATAAGGAAGGGTACCGTGTTCGAATGTAGCGAACCGGCGTAAACACTTTAAGAACACTCAGTGGAGCAACTATACACGGTCCCATTGCAAAACACAGTTCAGCTACAAAACCAAGCCTATTCCATAGTTTAGGCAACTATCTTATTATAAAAATAGGTTTAGCCCCAGACCATGGCTCATTCGACTGTCAAAGGATAAAACCGCCGCGATCCCTAGTTTAACGTTAGTTTTAGGCTCGGTGTCAAACGAGTCTTTGTCTAGTAGTTTTGTTGGTGATTAATAATTAACTACTAAGTTTCTAGAACTTCATTCCGTTTTACGTACATTACTTATTTGGTAGAAATGAAATCATTACAGTTCCATAGCAAGAAAACCACTTTTAGTAATAGGGATCAATTTACGCCATAGTTTGAAATGTAACCTCGGACTAACGGTTTACAGCTAAGGTTTTTATCCAGGTTTTTTTTTTGTAATTAGACTGACATTCTCCGTAAAACTTACTTTCTTGGGTCAATCGCTTGCCGGGTTAATGTGATTAAACAAAGATTAATATGTGTACTATTTCTAAGAATTAAATATCATTTTGGGTTATTTTCACTGTATTGTATACCTACTTGAAATTTGTGGTTCATTCTAATAATATAATTATATCCTACTACATTCGTACAACACTATGTAGTCCCAAACCTAGCAGAAACTTTTGTATGGGTACCAGAAGAGATTTATAAAATCGGATAGAATAGAATCCTACATTTCCAATACATCTATGCTTAAAACCTAAACTCACTTATAATATTATAATAAATATGCAAATTATTTTATAAGAAGCATTTTTTAAACCGTTATAGCAACCTTTTGTGTAATCCCATCGACTCCAATATCAAGGCAATATACTTGTTAGCATTTTGTTCATGTTATAGTTTCCAACATCCCATGTAGGATAGGGTATAATTTATTATAGCCTACATCCGCTAATCGAAACTACGATTTACAGTACAAATCAGTAATACACATCAGTAAATATGTCTATCAAAGAGGTAATTATGAAATAGTGTTACAATCCCCTTACATAATAACATATTTGCTTGTTGTACTTACATACTCACGTCAACCAATCTCATTTTCTTCGATCAGTCTTAATTTTGTAAAGTCGCCTCACCCAACAGACTTGTAACCGCTAGCCAGTTTCCAGCACCATTGCCACGGTGCCGAGGACACGTCGTGCTCCGTCGTCAGCAGAACGGTGATGTCCTTCAGCCAGCATCAAGGGATTTCGACGAGAATACTCTGGAAGTAAAAATTGGATGTGTTAGTTATGTGAGGTGGACGTAGAAAACACCACATATGTATACATAAAAGTATATATATATTATTAAATACACCATACTACAATTTACACTTTGAAACTTAAGATGCTTATGTAAAAGTGAGGTAGTTCTAAATAAAAGATAGTTTGTAGGATTTAAAGACTTTAATTAATTAATTAGACTGAAATGAAACATATCTTGTCAAATTATAAGTAGATTTATTCATAGAAAATAATAGTTACGGCACATATTATTAGAGTATAGTATATACGTTACACGAGTTGAGGTTTCAATTACAAGTATTATTACTGTATAAGATGAATATACTTATCTCTAGTATTACAGCTGGACCGTGCGGAGTGTACAGTCCTGTGGTCGCCCAACGAAATGTGTCAGTTGTAGTACTTGTAGTACGGCACTGGTTTATATAGGAAAATACCCCCACCGTTCGGCGATCACAGGATGTCAATTGATTCTCTTATTTTATTATTTCAAAATAATGTTCCAGAGTTGGAGTAGTCTTTAAAATATATTAAATGATACAATATGCTTATAACTAATTAACAATTATAGTATTTATTAGATTGTTTAAATTGGAACATATTAAAACAATATTTGAAATGATAACTGTAGAATGTGTTACATAATTTAATTGTTAATCTGGCAACTCGTTTACAACGATGTAAAGTACTTATTTTAATATTAATAATTATGGAATTGATTACATCATCTACACTAATATTATAAAGAGGTAAAATTTGTATTTTTGTTTGTTTGTAATGGATAAACTCAAAAACTACTGGACCAATTTTAAAAATTCTTTCAGCATTAGAAAACTCCATTATCTGTAACATAGGCTATATTTTATTTTAGAAAAAATAGGGGGCCGTAAGATATTTGGGTTTTTCGGGTACGCGAAGTAGTTCCCTCAGGACGCGGGTGAAACCGCGGGAAACGGCCAGTTTAACTATAATTATGACATCCTATATAAATTATTCTAACAAACGCGTAGAGGTATTAAATTGAAATTCATATCAAATACTCAAGTCTATAACATCTTTAAGCTTTAACAAAATCTAACTTCTAGGCCAACGCAATCAAAAGAACAGAAATTTTACTATATTTTCAAACTCGCAACTCAACAAAATGCTAACAAGTATATTGCCTTCAAATTCGCAAGGGAATCAAAACCAGCGGGTACTTCCCATGAACTCAGAATCTTGAAATTTGGCGCGAAACAACGTCTTATAGCACAGATAAAGGAAAAATTACGAAATCCGTAAATTTTTAGTTACAGCATATATATATTATAGCCCTTTCCTTATGAACGCGTAGAGGTAATAAATTGAAATTCATATCAAATACTCAAGTCTATAATATCTTTAAGCTGTAACAAAATCAAACTTCTAAGCCAATGCAATAAAAAACACAGCAATTAATGCTCAAATTCTCGCAAATTTTAGAAATTAACAAGGGTATCAAAACCTACAGGGTACTTCCCGCGAACTTTGAATTATGAAATTTGGTACGAGGCAATTTCTTATAGCACAGATTAAGGAAAAATTCCAAAAATGTAAATTTTTAGTTACATCATATAATAAAAACAATTTTAATAATTTTAAAGGACCTCTTTCCTCATGAACCCGTAGAGGTATAAAATTTAAATTCATATCTAATGCTCAAGCCAAAACTAAAGGGTACTTCCAGTCGATCTAGAATCTTGAAATTTGGCATAAAGCAACGTTTTATAGCGCATAGGAAAAAATTTAAAAACCCTAAATATTTAGTTACATCACATATTTTTTTAAATCCCTACTAATATTATAAATTCGAAAGTGTGTTTGTATGTATGTATGTATGTTTCATTTTCACACTAAAACGTCTGAACCGATTTTGTTGAAATTTAATATAGAGATATATTGGACCATGGAGACGGACATAGGCTACCATAAGCTGCAAAAATTAAACTGGGAGGTATTGTAGGGAAAATTTGTACGGCACAAAGGACTATGGGCAAAAATGTATGGGCTCCTTCCCCATATACCAACACACATGAAACTGATGCCAATGTGTACGTTAAGTATCTACTACTCGATTAAAATCCTTTTTTTTTACTAAAATCCGTGGGATATATAAATAAAAAACAATTTATTATTATTAATTAACCTATATTTTCATTTTACACTTGTAAGTTATTTTGACATAATGGTTATATTACAGTACAAAACATGATTTAGTAACTATACAAAATAAAAAATAATGTATTTTTAAACATTTAAATGATAATGAATGAATAATAAGAAAATAACGAATATAAATGAATCATCATCGCCCTAGCGTTATCCCGGTTGCATCCAAGACTTACACTTCTTAGAGCCCGAGGTCCGCTTACTGGTCTAACCAGATATTACAGAATATCAACTTTTCCACAGAGTGACTGCCGTTGGACCTCCGCAACCAAAAGGGATAGCAATATTCTATGGTTTAGACTAGTGTCAGTTTATTTAGAAGGTACTGACGCCCTATAACGACTGTCAAACATCTTCATGACAGCTGGGACCGACACGGGGCAAGCAATAATTAAAAATTTAAGACGCACTTAACTTTGAAAAGTCATTGGTGCGCACCAATGGATTCGAACCCGATTCCCTCTGCATGGCAATCCGTTAGTATTTCCTCTAAGCTATCGCTCCCCTTATATAATAATCACTACATAGTATAAAACAAAGTCTGTCTTCTGTCTGTCTGTCACTATGTTTGCTTATATCTTTAAACTACGCAACAGATTTTAATGCGGTTTTTTTTAATAGATAGAATGATTCAAGAGGAAGGTTTATATGTATAATTGACGCGGGCGAGGCCGCTGGCGCCGTCTAGTATAATATAAATGAATGAATCATTTAAATTTATTTTCTTCTAATTATTCATTCTTATAATGCTCATAGTAGGCAAATAACAATACTGAGTGTTAATATTACTGGTCTATGTTCACTGTGCACTAATGAATACATAAATGAGTAGGTGTTTTACAAATAATCGTCAAAAATACGTACTTATACTAATATTTGTTTAACCGTTAATTACTATGACAACCCCATGCTTTTGGGCAACATCCCAATAGTAAAAAAATACCATCTTGCCAAGATGGGTTACTTGAGCTACATTTCATTTTTATTCATGGGTGGGGACGATTCTGCCCATCGTCCTTTACCTCTTGGAAGTAGGAACGCATGCGCTAATAATTGAGTGCTACGCATGTGCTATCGCATATCTGTCGGTACTGTCACGTCATTCTTAATGTCATATTTTGCACGTTGATTAAATTGTTCGCATAATTATACCAACCAATAATTATATAATAAGCTGAAACGGCTGAAACGATTTTCCCTACTAATATTAAAAATGCGAAAATGTTTATAGAGATAAATTGAACATGTATGAGAACATGGCTTTGACATTTGACTGTATGCAAGGTGATGTTATTACGTACCTTTCGGTAGAAAACAGTAGATAATGTCAGGGGTACTGACCGAGTTACTTTGTACCCTTTATTGTTACTGAAGTCTTAAAAAAAATAATCAAGAGTGTCTTCACACAAATTCAGACTGAAAGTAGATTTGTGTTATCCTCAATTTAACGCGCGTGAAGCGGCGGGCAAAGCTGGTAATTATATATACCTACAAAGTTTGTTCGGAACCCTCGGTGCGCGAGTCCGACTCGCACTTGAGAGGTTGGTTTGCAACACTTTACTGCACAAATAGTGACAAATTCAGATCTTGCGTTAATTTTGGGACACCGGTTATTTACTAACTGTAATTGAATTAATCGATTATTTCTCACATGCAGCTACGTAAGCCCTAATACATTAACATAACTTTGAATGGTTTTATCGTCCCAACAATATATCATTCTCTATATCTTGTAGGATTTCTAGTAAAGAAAACTTACCTGAAACATATTTTATGAATTAAGAATAAAAATCAGAGAGTGTAGCGACTTTTGTAGTTAGCTCTACATACGAATTTTCACTATACCTCGCAAAGCTACCTATCAAAACGTGCTCATATCAGTTTCGAAGTGCCCACATCCACGGACACAACTAAAGTACTTCGCACAGACATCTGTATCACTCTCATCATGCACTCATCTATTTATAGATTTTTATTCTCTTAAACGAGACGAAAGTAACAGGCTCAAATAAAAACACAGGTGTTTAAAACTATGACCATTTTGTAGGCAATAATCTAATTAAAATTTGTCTATAATTAGTAATTAAACACGGCACTTTACTGCCTTTTAAACTAATTTTGTGAAATTTTATCATGTTACGTGTGATTTTTAGACAGAGGGTTTTATAAAATATCACAAAAAACTAATTGTCTACTGAGTATAAAAAGGAATCTTTCACTCCATAATTTTAACGCTCACTTCAACTTTATAAATAAGTTATGTTACTTGACATACATGCCACAAGATTTGAGTTTCAGACAGCTGTTTCGCCATATTATAGTTTGTGTCAGTTTATTCGCCAAAGTTGTAAGTAGTCTGCCGTAAATCCTAATGGAACTTATCGACATAGCCCAGCCGCTAACGGCTCTCAAGAAAATCACTAAAAGCGAGGTAGGAATCTTATGACGAAACAAAATACGCAGCCAAAATTAACGTTTGGCAGGAAATAGCACTCTTAAGACATCACGGTTTTTTGTTATTTGAAAAAAAAATTAAGGAAAGCAAAGTATTTCTAAATGAAAAAGAAAAAATAATGACTTTGGAATTTGTCGGTAAGAAATCTCATTCTAAGCAATTCTATAAACAAATAGGTGGTTTAATAAACTGAGGTTGACGGAGCCCTGCTTCGCAGGGCTCCTATTTTCGGATTAAGTGTCAAAAGAGAACCTAACATCATATTTAGTTACTTGAATTACAGTCGCACCTAACCCTAGGCCACTCGGAAGCAAAGGAATGACGCACAAATTTGATATTAGCTTTCATTTCACCATTTTTACCGCTCATTCAGTTATTGGACTGCTCAATTATTTTTAAAATTGATATTGTATGATAAAATAACCGAGTAATTGATTTTTTATTACTGTTCATGTCTTACTGTCGCAATAATTAATCAACCGCCATTTAAATTAAATAGGTGCTCAATATTTTTTCCAACTGATCATAATAACATCTCGAATATTTGAATAACAGCTCAAAAAAATTGTTCCCCAAAAAAATCAGATTTTCGTTAGCCCAACTTCAACCAACCTTTTTGCTTATTAATTTTATAGCATCAAGAATTGGCAGAATGAGCCGCAAAAATTTAATGATTCTTACTCTCTCTTATGCCAAAAACATATCAATATTATATAATTTCCACAGCCTAGCGGCGATAGACTAGTGAAGTACGTATCGGTCTACCGAGACGATGGTCTCGGTAGTCCAGTAGTATCCCGGGCACACAACTCTGACTTTTCGAGGTTATGTGTTTATTAAAAATGTTAATTATAGCTCGCTTAATAATGTGTCCGGCAATAGGCTGTCCCTATGGCAATAGGCTCGCCCCCTATTACATTGGGACCTAAACATAACTGGTGAAATGTGGGGCGTGGGTGCGTATATGCCTCTGCCTACCCCTTCGGGGTTAAAAGGCGTGAAGTTATGTTTATGTTATGCCACAGCCTAGTAAAGTTATCTATTGGATTCTTATTCATAAATCTGGACGGATTTGTTACATTTGTAAATTGATTTCAACATTAGGTATGACGAGAAAACTGTCAAACATGTTTAGGAGAATTGGGTCATCGAAACTACATCCAAAACAAACAATCTGTTGGAGGGAAGATTCTGAAATCAATTGCTGTTTAGCTAATCCGGGCTGTAATGAGGATCTGTGGTGAATAATCCCTATGAACTGGTCTATCCGACCGTGTGTTATTTACGATGACCCGGCATTTGCGCTGTCCAATTGACGTTGTTTGTGCGGACAAGGGACTGAAGGACTATATTGCATTTGGATATTTAGGAAATTGCATTGTGTTCGTAATGCCATGAAACTTCATACAATTTGGTAGTTTGTCGCAATGTTGTCAAAATTGTTGGATTTGGAATGTTGACTCTGCTCCGAAACACATTCAATGTTGTAGTATGTCTAAATATTTAGTTTTTAAGAGAAACTGCTGTCTGATAACCCTACGCAATAATAGCTTATATCCAAAGCCTTACAGCCGGTTGCAGAAACGATATTTAAAATTTTAAAACGAGATTAAACCCTAATCTATTATTAAGTCGTTGCACAAAGCCAAATTCTTGTAAAATTTAATCCTTTATTAAATTTAATTTAAGAAGAGTCAAAACCTACATTAAAGCGCGTTTTACGTTGCACAAACAGCCATTAGCGTGAATTGACACGTGAGAATTTTAAATATGACAGATGTGAATTTTAAAATATAATGTAAGCTCAGTGAGGTATTTAAGCTCTATTGTTGTTGAATGTATCTCTGTTCCATAATATCTTATTGTACATTAAAGTGTTTGTTGCCAAATATAGCTCTATTAAATAATACATTTCAATGCATTGTAGTGTTTTACGGTATTGAAGTGGTTTACAATGAATACCTAAGTTATGTCTTAATTACTAGTCTTTCATCTTTGTCTGATCCCGAAGAAGATTTTCCTCGCGGTCAAATTCCGGCAAGCCGAATATATTTTCAAGGCATGACGGCGGAGAATTACGTATTACATACAGGGTACCCATAGAAGAAGATGACCAAATACGAAACATTGTAGATAAGGACGTTTTAGGTGGTTTTAGAAGGCTTTAGGTGGTAGAGCTTTGCTGGTTTCAGCATGAATAGGCCGGCACGACCGGGGAAGTACTACCCTCTCACAGAAAATGGACGTAAAGTAACAGTACCTAAACTGTTGCGTTTCGTTCAGTGAGTGAGAGTGCCGGAGGCCCTAGCCCCTATTCCTTCTCCTCTATCCCACTCCTTATCCTATACCTTTTCCCAACCCTAAGGGGTGGCAACGGACTTGTGACTCCTGTGGTGTTGGTTGTGTCTATGGGCGGTGGTAATTGCTTACCATCAGGTAATCCGTCTGCTCGTTTGCCGCCTATTACTATAAAAAAGGAACCCATGTCTCAAAGAAATAAATAATTATGTTGATGGTCAGACACAGTTTTTAATTTGTTTGAGGGTTTTTGCCACAGGAACTTATCAACTGAACAGGTCTTGGGTGATAATCAAATAAACACAAATCCAGTGTGTAGATTAGTGCAAAGAGTCCTCAAGCCCTAGCAAAATCAAGCTCAAAATGTATTAAATTGCCAAACAGGAAAGTTCTACGTCTACATTTAAGATCTACGGCGAGTTGCAGCTAGAAATTGATGGATTTCCACGTATCGTAGGCGCTTTGGATTGTACTCATGTTAACATTATTACCTATTAGCAGAGGAGGTCATCATCCAAGCTATAGATACCAGTGCAAGAAGAGATACTTCTCCATAAGTGTAAAAATAATTGTCTTTATTCTATCTAATTGAATTATCACAACAAAACACATTACAAACAAAATATATAAAAATATTTCTTTATCGTATGCAATTTAACCAATATGTCTTGAATAGTATAACAGCTTATTTCCTTCTCTCTTCTCTCATTTTGTGACTTCCACATAAATGAAATAACTGGGCATTTTCATATTTGATTTTATGTTAATACAAAATACAATAGTAGCGTATGTATTCAGGTTATAGAAAATCATCATTCATGAATGGTATTAACTGCATTATATGGTCAATCATTATAATAAGCGCCAGGCTCCCTCTTTGTATGAATTTTCTCGGCTTTTCAGCTCAAAACGTAACAATTTTAATTAAATTCGTAAAAATGATTCAATACAACAATAACATAAACATGTCAATTTTTGACAAAAGTTTTGATAGTTTTGACCACAGATTTACTAAATATGTATATTTAGAATTACACCTCTTTGATATATGTGCCCATTACGTTTTGTTTAATGGAATTTTTACTCATAGTACATTTCATAGATTATTGTGCATATAACTAAACGGAAATGTTCACTCTTTTCGTTCACTTGTAGGCATTAGTTCTTCATTAGTTAAATGATGTTTAATCAAGCGTAAAATGTGTTTGTGCAACGCCATTAAATTATGACACACATTAGCGATAATCTCCCTTTAAGTAATAAAGAATTAATTTGAAGCTTTCTGCAACCGGCTGTTAGACTCGCTATTTTCAGGGAATCGAATCCTTATTTAAATATCTAAGATTTTCATGACAGCAAAGACTAACGATTTGACGTGCTTTGAAAGCATTAAATGAGCCATAACAAATAATTTCATACGCATTTAGCATCTAAAACCAACTTCTTGAACCTGGTGCGTGGCATGGATTGAACCCGAGACCCTCTGCGTAGTAGACTATTAGTCTCTTCTAGGCAATTGCAGTTCAAAACGTGGAAATATTATATTCAAAATAAAGTATTTACGGTTGAGACCCCTTGACAAGATTTCAACAATCTTCAGTAACGTTCTAAGCTAAGAGTACCTTATTACAATGGCAAAGCAGTTTTTGTTCATTAGCCGTTTCACCGCCGCCAGCGTCTACTTTCCTTGTGTTATTCTACCCAAATTGCCTTTAAATAATTATGGGCCCATTTTTGTTTCCAATTTTTAAGTTTTTTTAAAATCTATGACATTAAAAAAAGCCTTAAAGAATGGAAATTTTATGGGGAAAACATGAAGAATAATCTTCATATTCTTCATGTTTTCTCTTTTCATATAATAATTCTTCCAGACTTCTAAGGTGTACCAAATTACAAAGGTTTCATCATCCTGACGTAACGCATCGTGTTAGAAGTCATGAAGTATCGGCAGTAAGTATGCTGATCGCGATTCTACGAAACTTTTCGACCAGCACGGTGGTTATATTGAGAGTCACAAGAATTCACTCTCCCTACCCAATGGGCGGAGGATGAGCGTAAATCAAAAATAGTACCAATTGGATGATGATATAAGGGATGTTTAAGATTAATCGGTATTGAATATACCCAGAGTGTGCATAAGATTAATACCATTTGTTCAACTACTTCTGCTGCTACCGGCCGATAGTGATATCAATTTTACTGAGATAAGGTTTCAACACGACACATGGCATGATACTTCAAAAATTGTGGCTGTAGGACATCGCGTACACTGCTCCAAAATTGATTACAATTTTCCTAATGGCCAGGAGGTTGCATGATACAAATATAATAGAGACTGTTATTAAAGTAATTACGATACTTTGATTCGACCTCCATTTACTGATGGTATAATACTAATAGAAACTGATCATTAATACTTTAAACATGAACGGATGTCAAACTGTTTTAGCTGAGTAATGGAAACATAACCTTTCAGGCAAAATAAAGTTCACGAATAAATTCACACTGCAAACAATTCCAGAAACTACTGCCGTTACGCCGGTTATTTGAAAGAAAGAAAGAAATAAAGAAAATATTTTTATTCGTATCTCCAAACAATAGGTACAGTTAATTATACAACAATATCATACAGACAGTCGATTCGTGGAGACCAAATAAGGGACCTGTGTCAGCTCTTGTTGCAGTTGAACTGCAACACTGATATTCTCACAGGACCTTTTAATTATTATAAACTATAAGTATATATAAATAATATATCTATACGAAACACTTTATGTCTAGGGATACATTAAACGAACTACAACAACTGACACAATGTTTTTTTGTAAACTAAGAGAACTAAAAACAAACAAAAGAACTAGGTACAATCTTTTTCAACAAATAAATAAATACAGAAGAACAACATAACAAAATACAAGAACAAGTCAACAGAGAATGTACACAATACTAACAACAAAACAATACAATAACACCAATTTATAAGCATGACAACCATATTTATATTAAACTTAAGTACGTTCTTAATTATAATTATCATACAGGTAGGCAATGGTGTCTCAGAGCTACAACAATAATTTTTGTTTCTTTAATAAAATTTCCTTAAGTTATTTCAAGCTCAACTTTAATTTCAATCAAATATGTTAATTTTTTTTCGTAAAAGTAAGTCTTTATATAACTGTTTTTGGATGTAGCTTGATAATTCAGTGCAGAAAGTAACAAACTACCGTGCACTGGCATACCTTGAAGTTAAATATTGATTAACTGCACAATATGTCTTGTGGGTTCAAAACCCAATATTTTGAGACGGGACAATCATTTGTGTGATTCACTTAATTGTTTTTTTCGAGTGTGGGTGATTTTGTGCCCATCGGTTCTATGTTTGTGAAGTTTTCACTCAAACAGGACTAATTGATGCGTACTTAATTAAGTTAGCTTAGTAAAATTGCTCAAATTAATGTATCTGTACTATTCTTTAGGACTTATATTGTTTCGATTAATATTACATTGCCTACTTACGTAAGCAATGTAATATTAATCGAAATTATTCAAATGATAGCAACCTAAGTACAATGTCTAAATACCAAATTAATTAAGTTACATTAATATATTTCGAATTAATATTAAAAAAAATTGGTTAAAAGAATAGATAATATAAAACATTTATTTTATACATCTTAATATTAGGCATTTTAATTTCGGCATTAAGGTACAAAATATCATCATCATCAGCCATTAACAGTCCACTGCTGGACTAGGCCTCTCCTTTGAGAGGAGGAATTGACCTACTATACCACGCTGGCCAAACGGGTTGGTATAGGGTTTGTATCAAGTTTTCCTTCTCTTGCAGTGTTGTTCTCTGCATAATATGCTCCCTCTGTCGGCTCTTACGACTCCCATGGGATGATATGGGGTGGTGACATTTCGTATTCTTAATCCGTCACCACACGTCAGGTACAAAATATAGATATGTATTTACCTAGTTAATTTTTTAATGATAAAAAATTATTAAAATCAACATTTATGTCGTAATCGCTAGGATCATTGTATGAGTTCGCAGTACGGCGAGACCGATTCGGAATATTCCGCTCCAGTAGCCGTAAAATCATATTTTTTGCATTGGGTCCGAGCCGTAATAAGTTTCGGATTGCATGGATCAGTGCACAAACACTTTAAGCATAAAAATATCCATTACTTTGTTTTACGGTGCCGGTACTTTGATTATTATTTTATGAACGATGTTGTTTTGGGGAGAGAAATAAGACCGTCACTCAGACTATCATCCTTTTGACTTTAACTAAATTGAATACTGACCGAAGAGAAGTATTACTATAATAAGTTTTCATGGACTGCACTGCGTAACTCTAAACGAAAAGTACTCTGTAGTTATCACAGAATAAAAATAAAACACAAAAATATGTCCTCTGTTACAGTCACATATTATAATAAGTTCTCGAATGTTCTGTTTAAAGAAAAGTTCAATGTCAAGTTAGTTAATCAAAGACTGCATAAAGCCTAGACGGTAAACAATGCATGTACACACGGCCACAAATTAAGTTACATAATAACATACTCGTAGTATACAGTTGCAGTTGGATTCATCCTCCTAGCGTTATCCCAGTTTTAACCTGGAGTCCGCTTTCTAGTCTAACCAGATTTGGCTGAATATTATCTTTTCCACGGAGCGACTGCCTTTCTGACCTCCGCAACCCGAAGGGATAGCGATATCCCATGTTTTAGACTAGTGTCAGTTTATTTAGTTACTTACGCCCTATGACGACTGCCAAAGATTTTCATGACAACCGGGACCGACGGCTTAACGTGCACTCCGAGGCACGGGACAAGCGATAATTAACAATTCAATGCGCACATAACTCCGAAAAGTCATTGGTACGCGCCGTGGATTCGAACCCAATACCCTCTGCATGGCAGTCTGTTGGTATCTCCACTAGACTATCGCTGCCTTACTTAACAGTTGCAGTTGAATTATAATACCTATTTCCTACGGCAAAAGAACGCTACGAAGGTCAAAGTATCTTGCTTGACGTGTAGTTGTGTATACTTCGTTGTAAAGGTCCGGATTAAGAATACAAAGTGTTATTCCATCTTTGAAAAGAGACTGGAAACTCAACTTGAACGATGGAAGACTAAAATAAGAAGTGGTTTAAGTTCAGCAGTGGGCTGCAAAGGCTGTATAATGATGACATCATTGCAAAGTGTACCTGTATAGAAATTTCTTTTAGGAGAGAATATTTCATTATATTTTATAAGCCTATATCAAACAAACTACTCATATACAAAGCAAATTTAATGTAATCTGAGGTTGTACGAACAAGTATATCAGTTGCAAATCTTCTAAACAGCCTATACATTACAACAGAATCAAATTAACTGTACATCTTGCTACAGTTTGTCGTGATAACGGGTTGAACCTTGTACGGAATTCGATGTACTTCCAACAAAAATGAATATTTTGTATCATACATTTGTATATAATGAACGTCATGTTTGTACATTTTGAAATACATTATTTAAGAAGACGTTGGAATAGCAATCGCTTTGCTGTTTAAATTGCTAGAGTTTGAAGAAAATGTATCATACATTTTAAATAGTTCTAGTTTTGTGCAAGTACATACAACTGTTAGTGTGTCCCAGGTTGGCGTGCTGTCTCCATTACTCTTGGCAATTTTTATAAATTCTATATCAAATAATCTTCGCTCCTCCTATCATCTATATGCAGATGAGATGCCTTCAATGCTCATTTTACAAATAACGATTTCAAACAGAAAAACGAAAGCTGTAATTTCAGTGGTCAAGTGATTTCCAATACAATGTTTCTAAAGCCTATGTCAGAATGTGAAGTTAGACGGGAAATTATTTCGCTAAAAAATTCAAGCTCAACGGGATATGACGAAATTACGACCAAAGTTATTAAAGCTTGTAAGGATGAAATCACTGGCATACTAACATATTTAATTTATTTGTCTTTTTCAAGTGGAGATTTCCCAGAAGCTCTGAAATCATCCATCATAAAGCCTCTGTTCAAAAAAGGTGATATTTGTGATGTCAACAATTATCGCCCAATTACCCTGATTCCCATAATATCAAAAAAGTTTGAAAAATGAATGTATAATAACTACTGCAACACATTTCATATAATCAGTGATGAACAATATGGCTTTCAGAACAACAAATCAACTAGCTTAGCCATCTTTTCTACGATCAAAGAAATAGTAACAAATTTAAATAATAATTTCTTAGCTACAGGACTGTTCTTTGATTTGTCAAAAGCTTTTGACCTGGTCTCACATCAGACATTGATAGGCAAACTTCAGAATCTTGGGATCAGAGGACACGCATTACACTGGTTTTCATCTTATTTAAGTAACAGACAACAATGCGTTATAGTTAATAAAATAGATCATAATAGGAATATGGTATCTTACTCTTCTCCATACACCTGCAATAGATGCGGCGTTCCTCAGGGAAGCGTTCTAGGCCCAGTACTATTCCTGCTTTACATTAATGACATAATAACTATAACAAACCACAAAACCATTTTGTTCGCTGATGACATATCCATTATTGTGACATCTCATAAAAAAATTCATACTATTACCGACCATGAAAATGACATTAATAATACAATAAATAAATTAATTAATTGGCTTGACATTAATAATTTAAAAATTAATCTTAATAAATCTGTATTAATACAATTTAATAAATCTTACAATAGTAATCTAAATATCAAACTAAATATACCAAAACTTGAAGAAGTCACGCATACAAAATTCCTAGGCGTAACCCTGGATGAAAATTTAAATTGAAAAGCACACGTGGAATATGTATCATGTAGAATTAATAGATTTGTGTACGCACTCAAACAAATAAAAAAATTATAAATATAAAAACGGCAATTACATGCTACCACGCTTATGTTGAATCACTGCTACGGTACGGACTTATTATGTGGGGCAATAGCACTGATCAAAATAGAGCATTTGTAGCACAAAAAAAATGCATTAGGGCCATGTGTGGATTACAACCCGATGAATCATGTCGCCAAATATTCAAAAAGCTTGGTTTACTGCCACTACTTTCTCTCTATATATATGAAATTTGTGTGTTTGTAAAGAAATATAAACAATTCTTTAAGACGGCAAATGATGCTAATCCAAGGACTAGACGTGATCCACACAGACGTGTATTTAATGATATTGCAAGGTTGACAAAATATAATAAAAGTTGTCTAGTGATGTGTGTACGCGTATTTAATAATATACCTTGTCATCTTAAAATATTAGATATACGATTGTTCAAAATACAGCTGCATAAATGGCTTAATGAAAATAATTTTTACAGTGTCAAAGATTTTATTGATAAAAATGTTTAATTTTGTGTATAAATATACCTATGTCTACAAATTGCATGCTATGTTAAGCAAAACATGTGTAACAAACAGAATATGTATTTGTAACATCTTTTTATACCATGTTTTATGCAAATAAATACATTTTTTATTATTATTATGTCGTTTATTAAATATTCTTCTCACAGTCACATTTTACATACCTACTTAATAAATATCACACTAAGAAATAAATTAAATATATGAAATGGCACCACGGAGACCCACCGGCATCGGGCACAGGGACAAAGCTACCGGTGGTTAGGGCTCCAGAGAAAGGAACCTCCGTACGATGCGTGTCGTGTCCAGCAATACTGCCTTCTGTATAGAGGACTTGATCCAGCCGTCTAACGAGAGCCTCTTGAGGTAGTGGTCTAGGCTCTTGGCAATAAGACCATTTACGGTCACGACTATCGGTACAATGATCGCCGAGTCAACATCCCAAATGTCGACAATCTCGTGAGCCAGGTCCAAATACTTAATTTGTTTATCTTTTTCGGCTTTCACGAGATTCTCGTCTCCATTTTTGATTATGCCGATGTCAGCTATCTAGATCTCACCGAAAACCAGCTAGACAAACTTGAGCGCCTTCAAAATCTCTGTATACGATTCATATTTGGCTTGCGCAAATACGATCATGTTTCACAATTTCGAACACAGCTCAATTGTAGCTACCCATACGACATCGCTAGAATGCTGATATTCTCTTTTTGGTGTTTGTACACCAAAGAGAGTATGTTCAACCCTTCAACTCCCTCCCATCTTAAAGGACGATTCGAATTCCTTCATGATACGCATAACCGTTATTTGAGGTCATCAGAAAATTTGAAACTAAAAATGCTGGTACATTATACGTCATTTCCTGATAAATATTTTTCTGTTACTGCTGTTCGCCTATGGAATGCGTTACCGTTAAATATTAGACAGGCCGGTAACCAGGTTCAAAACTTTAGTCAAGCACTACTTAGTACTATCTAAAATTATAGAATTTCATGTTTTACTACTATATACTATTACGTATTTACTGCCTCCATGGTCCAGTGGATAGCGTATGCGACTGCTGATCGGAGGTCCCGGGTTCGATTCCCGGGTCGGATAAATGTGTTACTGGGTTTTTCCGAATTCTCAGTAACAGCACGGAGTCTGGTGATATGGCCGGTAACGGTAATAGGCTCGCCCCCTATTACGTGGGACCTAAAAATTCATGGCGAAATGAGGGTGTAATTTTACACCTCTGCGGTAGGCAGATGTGTAATATTCGGCTTCGGGAATAAAGGTGTAAGTCTATAAATAAAAAAAAACTATTATGTATTTGTGTGTTTTTTGTGTGTATGAATGTATAAGTATTTATGTATATGTACATATACATATATATGTAAGTATATTATTACTGTATATCACAATATTATATTAATTTAATATTAAGTCTATACATATTTTTACTTAGGTACTGGTACACTTCTACAGCTACAATTTATTTCCTACCAATAATATCTCTATCCAAAGGTTGCGTGGTAGAAATCGCTTCTGGCGATAAGGCTGCCCATTGTACCGTATTTAATATATAATTCCTTAAGATGTTTTATATAAGTGTACAATAAAGTATAGAATAAAATAATAAGGCGACCGCTAATACTGACCTTAGTTTTGTGGGTTTTGTTCAGAACAATCTGAACATATAAAAATGTTAAATTAAATAATAGTTTTTATGTTTTAACTGGCAATGCAGTTAAATAATGTTTATTTGTAAAATGGCAACACTGACAAAAATGTAATTGGTTTCTGGGTTGTGTTATTCTTTCTTCCTGTTTGTAAAATCTTTGATCGAGATAAGGCGGATTGCATCTCGACTGTTGATTTAATAAATATCAGTTTTAAAGTTTCTCACGCATATTTTAATTCGTACATGCGTAGTCAGTGCCGAACAGTGTAGTTTTCGACGAGTTTAGGCGAAAACCGAGTTCGCCGAGACCGGCTTGCCAATACTGGAACAATTTCTTACAAGTCGGCATTGTCGGGTTGTTGTACGAGGCCCGCAACTTCGTTCTATGCTATAATAGAACAAAAACATCGAAGCATCATCAAGAAGAAAGCATCAAATCATCGAGTTATCGTGTAAATTTCAATCTTCTAGTCATTATCACGTTTCTTCCTAACTACCTTCCACGGAATTTGATAATCGGATCGTGTCATGTGGGTAGGTAATCAACGCGACGCCTCTGTAGTCTATGGTATAGAGGAGTAACGTGCGCGGGAGTGTCCTGTCATCTGTCATTCTCAACGTCAAGCTGTCAGTTGTTTGTTGGTAAACAAAGAGCTCTCAGGGCCCTGTTTAATAAAGCTGACAATTCGACAAATATGTCAAAAAAAGACAAAATTGTAGAATTGTCGCGCTTAAGCTGTTTAATAAAAGTGACAAATATGTCAAAAATCTACAGGTGAAATCGTGTCATATTTGTCATGTAAAAATACGTTTAATAAAACTCGACGTATTATGTCAGAAAACCACGGGCAACATATTTCTGACAATTGTCAGATTCGGAGTCGTGACAATTATGTCGACTTTTGACATATTTGCAAATATTAGATTTCGCGACAGAGAGTACAGCTCCTGTCAGAATTGTCGGACAATTCTACAAATATGTCAGTATGTCATGACAATTTTCTGTTTAATAAAGCAGATTTGACAAGTTTTTCACGACATATTGTCACCTGTCACCTGTCGCTTAAAAAGTTTTATTAAACAAAAAAATGTCGGATTGTCGCGACAATCCGACATATTTGTGAATTTTCCACCGTGACAATTTTGTCGCCTGCAAGTTTTATTAAACAGAAAAATTGTCAAATTGTCACTTTTTGACATATGTCGGACTTGTCGCATTGTCAGCTTTATAAAACAGGGCCCTGGTGTCTTCAAAAGTTCGTAAAGTGCTACTAAAGTGCGCGTAGTGTTCGTAAATCGTAGTAATAAGTTGTTTCATCGTATACCTACCGTATTACAATGGCGGAATCCAAGGAATTATTGCGTAAACATCGATTACTTCGAGGACAGTGCAAATCTACAATCTCACGTATTGAGACCTTTGTCGAAGACCCCGAAAGCCTTTCGGATGCAACGGTGGAGATTCTGGAGGCGCGTAGGGAGAAGCTGATCAGTGCCCTCAGCAATTATGAGGCGGTGCAATTGGATATACTAAGTATTGACGAAAGCGACTCAGAAAAGGTTGGTGAAGTAGAAGAAAAATATTATCTTGTGCTTGCTAAAATCAATGCTGCTATAAAGCGAATAGGTAAAAAACCTGTCTCAGATTCTCATAATAGTTCAACCTGTAAACTACCAAACATTGAAATAACTGCATATGATGGGAAAGATTTTACTAAATTCAAGCCATTTTATGATTTGTTTATGGCTGTTATCGATGATAACAGTACATTATCAGATGTCCAGAAGTTGTTCTATTTAATAAAGTATGTAACAGATGATGCTTTGGCAGTCATAGTCAATTTGCCGCTAGTAAATGAATCATACAGGGAAGCATTAAAGTTGTTGGAAAAAAGATTTGACAACAAAGCGCGGTTAATAGGGAATCACATAGGTGCTTTGTTAGATTTGCCTACAATGAAAAAAGGCACTGCAGCCTCTATAAGGTTGTTTGTGTTTGAAGTGCAGCAACAATTGCATGCATTGAAAAATCTTGAACAGCCCATCGATACATGGGACATGTTACTGATTTCCATTTTAACCAGAAAATTAGATCAAATCACTAACAGAGCTTATCAATTAGAAAGGGATATAGAAAATATGCCTTCCATGGTAGACTTTTTAAGCTTTCTCGAGAAGCGCGCTATAGCGTTAGAAGATAGTTTACCCCCTAAAGGTACTTGCTATGTAAGTACTAGTAGATTCTTTAAATCTACACAACCAAAGGTAACCAATGTTGCCTCACAAGTCAAAAAGTTGAAAGTGTGTACAAAATGTAATAAAAATGATCATCCTCTTTTCAGCTGTCCAGAATTCAAAACGGCAGCATTAGCAGACCGTCAGAGGTTTGTGAAGGACCATGATATATGTACCACTTGCCTAAAGACTCACAGCGGAAAATGTAAGTTTATCTTTAAATGTAAAATATGTAAAGGGAGCCACAACACATTGCTGCATGAAGAACCGGCCAGTCCTGTTGAGGCTGCAGTGTCTTTGGTTTCGAATCCTGTTTCCAACAATGTTTTACTTCCGACTGTAAAGGTTAACTTGCTAAATCTTATTAGTGAAAAAAATTCTGTCCGGGCACTGCTTGACACGGGCAGCCAGGCATCATTTGTTACAACAAGTCTTGTAAACAAACTCGGGCTGATTGCTATAAATCAGCACCATAGTATTATAGGCATAGGTAATACACCAACTCGAATTGACAAACTTGTGCACATAAGTGTGCTTCCATGCCACAATAATGTAAAATTAAACTTAAAATGTCACATTGTTGACCAAATAACCTCAAGGTTGCCCCAACAATTTATAAATGTATCTGGGTGGAATTTGCCTAAAAATGTAAAACTTGCAGATGATGATTTCAATATCCCAGCAGAGATTTCTCTGTTGTTAGGTGCGGATATTTATTATAGTGTTTTACTAGATGGTTGTATAAAAATCCTAAATGGTCCAGTTTTGCAAAACACCCTGTTTGGGTATGTAGTTGGTGGCAACATTTCTAAAAAGGTGTCTGAAAATAGTGAAGTAAGTAATGTAACTTGTGAGATTGTCTCTAATTTTGCTATCCATGATGAGAAAAAGTTAGAAAATATTATGGAAAATTTTTGGCTGACTGAAAAGTTACCCGAGCCTGCAGGGAAGAGTTGTGATGAGTTTCAGAAGGCTGAAGAAAGTTTTCAGAAGTCAGTGAGTCTGAAAGACAATCGCTTTCATGTTGATATGCCTCTCATCACTCCTCTGGAGGAACTGCAGCTCGGTGATTCATTTTCGGTTGCCTATCAAAGATTTCTTATGTTAGAGAAACGATTTAAATCAAATCTTTTGTTGTTAAAGCAATATAAATTGTTCATAGATCAGTATATAGAGCTGGGACATGCTAAAGAGGTGGATTTTGCGATGATTTTGATAGAGATCCTGTCTATTTTCTAGCACATCATGCTGTTATCAACGAGGCAAGTAAGACAACCCGACTCCGCGAGGTGTTTGACGGTAGTATGAAGTCGCGCAGCCAGGTGTCCCTCAATGACGTTATGCTGAATGGCCCCGTGGTACAGAGTGAGCTTTTTGACATTTTAATATTGTTCAGGACCTACATGTTCACACTAGTATGTGACATTCAAAAGGCATTTCGCAATGTTTTCATAAACAGTCCACAAACTTGCCTTCAGAACATTCTTTGGCGAGATGATCCCAGGAAGCCTATCAGCTGTTTACAGCTTCAGACTGTCACTTATGGTTTGAAGGCCCCTACATTCTTGACCTCTCGGTGCCTACTTGAACTGGCTAATAGGTACCAAGGTGATTACCCACTTGCTGCTCAAATAATGATCAAAAATACTTATGTCGATGATATTTTGTGTGGATCGGACAATGTAGAGCAGCTTTGTGAACTCAAATCTCAATTAGTAGAGCTTCTCAAGTTAGGTAGCTTTTCATTGCATAAATGGTGCTCCAACAATCCAAAAGTCATAAATGACATTCCAAGTGAGCAAAGACAGTTTGAAAATGTAGACATGAGTGGAGATAACCTGGTCAAAACTTTAGGTTTGATGTATGAAATCACTTCAGACACTTTCACCTTTTCCAGCCCCATAATAGAGGAACGGCATAACTTAAATTCAAAAAGAAAAATTCTGTGCTTTATAGGAAAGATGTTTGATCCTCTTGGCTTAGTAGGCCCAATTATAGTGGTAGCAAAAATGTTTATGCAAGAGCTATGGTCTTTAAAAATAGGATGGGACGCTATAGTTCCACAAGAACAGTTTCTATACTGGAACAATTTCTTACATAAGTTGAAACTTATGGGTAAGATCACAGTAAAAAGATGTGTCAATAATAATGATATTCTGAATGTAGAGTTGGTGGCGTATTCTGATGCATCATTTAAAGCCTTCGGCTGTTGCCTTTATTTAAGAATCATAAAAATGATGGTTCAGTGCAACCAGAATTACTCTGCTCTAAGTCTCGTGTTGCTCCATTAGGCAAAAGCCTCACAATTCCTGAACTAGAGCTCAATGGTGCTCTTCTCCTGGCACAGCTAGCACAAAGGGTTGGTAGAGTCCTGATGGGTAGGTTCTCCCAAGTAGAGACATTTTTATACAGCGATTCCCAAATAGTGTTAGCTTGGATTAAGTCAGGCAGTGTAAAATCCAATATCTATGCCAACAATAGAGTCAAGCAAATTGTAGAGCTAACTGATCAGAATAAATGGGGATTTGTGAAGACAGGTGACAATCCTGCAGATTTAGTTTCGAGGGGAGTTTTGCCGCACAAGTTGCAACAAAGTTCATTGTGGTGGCACGGGCCAACCTACTTATCAGACAAACAATATACACACTTAGGCTTAGAAAACTTTATATTGCCTGACTTATTCACAAATGTAGAACAGAATGATGAGCAAGATTTACCATGCAATGTGACACAGGTAGAGCCATCATTTGCAGTCAACTTGTTTGAAAAATATTCAAACTTACATAAATTGCAGAAAGTAGTAGGATTTATTTACAGATTCTTTAATAACTGCTCTAAACGTAAGAATAAAACAACAGACAGTAACTTAACACCTCAAGAGCTTCGTGACTCAATGTCAATTATTGTGCTTTGCACTCAAAAGCAATATTTTGGTAAAGAGGTAGAGTCACTTGCTGCTGGAAAAATTATAAAGACAGGAATAGGTAGTCGCTCTCCTTTCCTCGAAAAAAAAGGCGTCCTTAGAGTTGGAGGTAGGCTCGATAATGCCAGGGAAATGTCGTTTGACAAGAAGCATCCCACTATCCTTCCAAAAAACTCTCATTTAACAAAACTTTTAATAAATAGTGAGCATTTGCGACTTTTACTCGCCGGTCCCAGATTAGTCTTGAGTTCTCTTTCACAGAGGTACTCTATTGTAAATGGTATCCGAGAGGTCAAGAAGGTGGTGCGCAAATGTATTAAATGCTTCAAAATAAAAGCTGTGGCTGCTAAGCAGTTGATGGGCTCCCTCCCACAGGAAAGCCTGAATTACAGCGTCCAGGCCATTTCAGCATGTCGGCGTTGATTTCTGTGGACCCTTCGATATAAAGGTAGCTAGGATTAGACAGCCTATTGTAAAGAAATGTTACATCGTACTATTTGTCTGCTTTGCTATAAAAGCTATACATGTAGAGCTTGTATCAGACTTGACAACTGAAGCCTTTTTAGCATGTCTCAAGCGCTTTATTTCGAGGCGTGGCATGCCCACAAATATATTTTGTGATAACGCTAAGACGTTTAAAGGAGCGTCCAATGAAATAAAAAAGTTGTATAACCTACAATCTTCCAAAAATCACAGGGATGCTGTAAATGGGTTTTGCTCCCAGCATTAAATAAAATTTAGGTTTATACCTAGTTATTCACCTGAGTTTGGAGGGTTGTGGGAAGCAGGTGTTAAAAGTATTAAACACCACCTAAAGCGGGTTGTAGGCATGATATGTTTAACTTTTGAAAAACTTTATACAGTCATTGTTCAAATCGAGGGAATATTAAACTCTAGGCCTCTACTCTCCACAAACTCTGATGAGTATTTAACTCCTGGTCATTTTCTAATTGGAACAGCTTTGACCAGTTATCCTGAAGTAGATTTAACGGAAATATCAGTCAATCGATTAAAGTTTTGGAATCTTTGCACTAAATTTAAACAAGATTTTTGGAAATCATGGTCTAATGATTATCTAACACAGCTGCAAAGCCGTCCCAAATGGAAATACCCAGAACCAAACCTCAAAGAAGGTTATTTGGTTATTGTAAAAGATTTTAATACTGCTCCGTTAGAGTATAAGATGGCTCGTGTTGTGAAAACTTATCCAGGTAGAGATGGTAGAGTCAGAGCTGCTGATGTAATGATGAAAAACAAAGTGTATAGAAGGTCAATAAAACGGCTCTGTCAGCTGCCTTTAGAATAAAGTTCAAGCCGGCCCCAATTATGTTCAGAACAATCTGAACATATAAAAATGTTAAATTAAATAATAGTTTTTATGTTTTAACTGGCAATGCAGTTTAATAATGTTCATTTGTAAAATGGCAACACTGACAAAAATGTAATTGGTTTCTGGGTTGTGTCATTCTTTCTTCCTGTTTGTAAAATCTTTGATGGCGGATTGCATCTCGACTGTTGATTTAATAAAAATCAGTTTTAAAGTTTCTCACGCATATTTTAATTCGTACAGGTTTGATACAACAATCTTAAAACACGCTACAGAGATCTCGTGACCCTTTCTTTGCCTTCTCACGCGATGAGGGCCTTAAAACAACATAATACCTTATACTGTAAATGATCACTGTTGTGAATAATCAATGTCTTAAAATAGACTAATATATCTTTGTATTTCTAAATTTGTTCATCAGTAAATCGGCTCGGGATAGATACAATATTCATGTCATTAACATCTTAGTCCAAGAATATATGTAAGAGTACTATTCTCCTTTCGAGCGTCTGAAATTAACGAATTAAATTCTATTTGATTAACGTGACTGAAATAAATATTTAACTGTGTATGTGTTAGCGATGAACAAATTTCTTAATGAATTTTAGATTAGCTTAACATGTACCACTCGACTACGGTCGTTGGCTTAAATTTAATAATGAATAAACTAAAAGTGATAATATTATTTTTTGCTGAATCAAACAAGAAGTCTTATAAATTATTTTTAAATGCGTATCTCTGCTTAAAAAATATGAGGTCCGACATATATCAGGAGAGTTTCCCATTTTTTATTGGGCCTAGCCACATCTTCATTCCTATTACAGTATTACCTGTAACATGGCTAATGTTTGCAGCAGTGACCAACATAATTTTGACACTAGTAAAGTTCGTTTAAACTTAAACTGACTTGAAACTGACAACGAAATTAATCAGAAGAGTATTGGAGGTATTGCAACTAATTAGCTGGTGGTCTATCCGTGATTCGGGCAATCCGAAGAGTGACAAATGTGGCGAAGCGACAGGATGCAAAGTCATAGATAGTTTACGTAAATATCGCTTGTTCTTACACTAAACTTGTCTTAAGTCGTCGTCGCGTATTACAGTTTGACAGTTTAACGTACTTGACGTCGCACGTGCTACTCACGGTCGTCGCTTGTCGCCGCTCGCTTAGGACATGGGGTCAACGTCAAAGGTAAAAGTTCAAGATGAGTTTATTCCTTCGTAAGATTGTTATAATGTAGACATAAATAATATTGAGATGATAAAATTCATATTATACTCAAAATAAACACAATTCATTTATATAATATAGTTTATTATTTTATGTTATAAATTTGAAGCTCGTGATTTGCATATTTAAGTATAAAATATACAACTCTACTATTTACCTAAATCAAAGAGCCTTTTATATATTAAAACACATCCACTAAATTATAAAAGTATCCTGCTTTACCAAATATTTGAAAACAATTTGATAAAAGCCAAAATTTAAATTTAAAAAAGCTAAATGAATAAATGAATCACACATGGACTCTCAACCACTGGAATTAATCTCTTGTGATCTGAAATGTACGATTCACAGTGCTTTATTTCATGTGAGCAGATAAAACCGATACCCGATAATAGTAGAAATGTTACAAACAAAATAAAAGTCAAAACACGTATCGCATGAAATAATACAACATGAAACACCAATAAAGATAATATATTCATACTGTGTAATTATTTTTCCAAAATACGGCGTAGCTTTATGTTTACAGAGGCAACTTAAGGCTTTCGTGGAGGCTCGTAATAACGCAAACGACTAACTCTCCGAGGATCGCCGGGCGTCGAGTAATTTGGTCGTCGCCTTTCGGATCATATTATCCGTATTCCTAATACAAATGATCCGCAGTTCCGTCGGGACGTACCAAAATGGGTAAATTAAAACGTAGTATACTTCTCGTTGAATTTTGATGCATATAAAAATACTGCATCGTCGTGAGGGCTGGCTCGCATCCAGGCTGGTGGCTTGTCAACGAAACCACACACGATATATTTTTATCAACTCTTTATAAGAGTGATGAAATAAAAGGGTAGTATTTGTGCCACAGGGAAGAATGGGTAAATTTTGCCTAATTTAGACGCGAGGCTAAAATGTGCACGTCATAAAAGGAACAAACGAGTTAACATGTAGCATTTACGCGACTATAATTCGAATGTTAATGTGCCCGTGGCAGGTGTTTGTTAATTTTCACAAAGAAATTATGTACGTGTTTTGACACGCGCTAAACGGTGTTACGAAACAAACAAGGAGTAACAATACCGTTTAAAATGGAATAACGAACTAATCTTCTGTATTTTCTTTGCTGTTTTATTTTTGTAAAGTTTTGAAATAGAGCTTAAATATGCGGTTTAAATACTCTCTGCTTCTAAGGTGTCTGTGCAAAACCTTCAGTTTGTGAAAATGTCGCCAAAGTGCGATTCAATTTAATTTTTCTATTTTTGTAGATATCTAATAAATATTCGTATTTTATTAGACATCGAAGTAAAACTTTTACATGCTATTTTTTTGCGGTTTATTTGGGTTTTATAATAAAATAGAACACTTAAGATAGAATTACAAAAAGATTTGGGTGCCATCAAAGTGTGGTTTAGTACTCGCAGCTTGTTGTCATGTAGAACTCTGTGCATTTGTTGAAGTTCAGCGTCCACCTGTAAGTTCTGTGGAATAAACACACTCCTTTATTAGCTAACTGCCTTGATAATTGTTTAATTGAGTATTTGTATGTGACTTCTTGATATTAAACATAATAAGGCAATAAGTTTTTATAAATTGTCTGCCATCAAGAACATCGAACAAAATATTAATTGTCTGCTTTGCTAGTGACGCCATCTACCTGATACTACATTTTTGCCCATTTCCTTCGAATTCCATTAAAGTGCGGGCCAGATCGGCGCTCTCACCCATAAAACGAAACGCCTATTCCTACTTTACATTGACTTTTCTTAAAAACTTTGTACCACCGATTAACCATTCATTCTGTAATCCCTGTGGTAATTTCCCTACATATTATCACAGTTATATTCTGACGAACCTTTAGCTTTAAATACTATAAAATAATTTTTGTTCGTGGCTGTGCTATTTTGGTAGAAAAATGAACGAGTAAATATAATACTGACGTGAAATTTTATAATTTACCACGAAAATATCCATCAAAGAGAAAATTCTTAATTTGTGCTTAAGGCCAACCGTGGGTTTTTTCGTGACATTTGATGGTCACGCCCTGGAAATGGTTGTTATTATATAAAATAATTTTCTTTCAAGACAGTTATATTTATTTAAATTGACATCGAGTAAACATTTCAAAATCAAGAATTTGTTTTTAAAATAATATGAAATTTTGTTTATGTAACTTTTATATTTATGGTTATATTTCAAATACATCGTGTTTTAGACTACGAATCTTAAATGAAGCTAACATTGTATGAATCTTAAGGCCAATAGCAAAAATTACTATCATAATTTTACTATTAAATCATTAACATTTTTATCAACGTAATTTTAATAGTAAGTTTACAGTCACGGAGAAAACTCAACTCTTTTCGGCACTCCCACCAACAATTTAAACAAATACATCCACACCTAAAACAAATAAATGAACAAAACTTATAGGAAAAGATAAATACAAATGGTTTTATTTACTTTACTATAAGATAATTTATCACGAAATGACTATAATATTTATACCTAGTACATTGTTCATTTCATTTCCGTTATTTAAAAAAAGCGACGCTTTAATTAAATACACATTTAGATTCAATTTCACTGATTGTAGTCACAGGATGGTTAACAAAATTATATGACAATTTATTATATTTGAAATCTTTATTACAATTTTATTATTACACCTAGGCAGCGATAGCCTAGTGGAGATACCAACAGACTGCCATGCAGAGCAATGACTTTTCGGAGTTATGTGCGATTTGAATTGTTAATTATCGCTTGTCCCGTGCCACGGAGAGCACTTTAAGCCGTCGGTCCCGCTTGTCATGAAGATCTTTGACAATCGTTACAGGGCGTCAGTACCTTCTAAAATAATCTGACACTAGTCTAAACCATGGAATAACGCTATCTCTTCGGGTTGCGGAGGTCAGACAGGCAGTCGCTCCGTGGAAAAGCTGGCTGGAATATTCAGCCAAAGCCGGATAGACTGGTAAGCGGAACCCAGATTGAAACTGGGATAACGCTAAGAGGATGATGACCTGAATATAATAATAACTGTAATAAGGCTAAATATTTATTGATTTAATATATTGTGTCAGAATATTGATAGAATACCTGTGACTTCGCGTAATAAAATTCGATTTCTAATGCAGTCTAAAGTAGTGGCATAGTGGCCTAGCTGCTTCGCTCTGTGTTTAGTGTTGTGGGTTTGATGCCCAAACAACTCAGAGCTTTGTATGATCCTAATAACCTTACAAACATTCCTGCTCAAATGTTGAGTACGGGTGTTGTCGACTTAAGAAAATAGTTTACCTTTTTTAAGCTTCTGTTAAGTCTTAATAACTTCACAATTCGGAACTTTGCTAATAGAAATATTATATTAGTAAAAGTATGTTCATAACTCTAGTGATTCAAAGAATATACGGGAATATTGAACCGTGACACGTGTAAAAATATATCGGCGTATTGAAGTATGTTAGCCTCTTTTGTTACATTGTAGTAACTTAGTTTAAGTATTGCTAATTTTACTCCAGCTTTCTTCTAGCTTATATTAAAGCGGATTATACTTTTTTATTCGTGACTCTTTTATCTTTGTATAACGGCTATGTGTGTGGGGTTTAATGAAGTATAATAGTCTACTTACCTGTCTACGTAATTAAATCAGCAATATACGCTTGACATCGTTGTAATAACGAGTATTAGAATAAATGAAGCGTTCAAAAATACATATATGACGATGTAATGTAAATATATCCCAGCGTATAAGTTGAAAAAGATGTATGCTGAACTTAAAGTTGACGACCGGTTGGCGCAGCGGGAGTGTAAGCGACTGCCACGCCGAAGGTCGCGGGTTCGATTCCCGCTCAAGTCAAACATTTGTGTGCATGAACATGGATGTTTGTCTTGGTCTGGGTGTTTCTATGTATAATATGTATGTATTTACAAAAAAAAAAAGTATATATGTATGTTTATTCCATTATCTAGTGCCCATAGTACAAGCTCTGCTTAGTTTGGGACTAGATGGTGTTGTGTGTATGTGGTAGAATATTATAGAATATTATAGAATTATAGTCTTCAAAAGTTACATTCGTTTGCCAGACGTACAATAACGGGCAGACATATAGAGGGGTATTTATATAAGGCACACATAAGCATATCTAACATTCGTGTCTATGTATGTGTGATGTTCATACATTGTTCAGACATCTCTGAATTTATAAAACAATGTTTTAGTTTTCGGTAATTTAAACTGAATAATAAAATCATTTCACTTATTTAAATTTTTATGGATTTAAATGTATAACAACAGTCTGTGTAGTGTATGCAACGTGAATTTCAAGTAAATTAATAGGTGCTAAATTGATATCTGCCTACGTATGGTGAAAGTATGTATATAAATATTACTATATAATGTCAACGTTTATTTAAAAGGCCTTAGGACTAGACAGAGGTGAATGACACAATACACGTTTGAAGTAATGTTCTTTAATGTTCAATGTAAATGACATTAAGAATATACAGAAGAATGGGAACTTTTATTTAAAAAGCTATCAAACCTTTTCCCTAATGTTATATCTTAGTCCTATAAATACTGCGAATGAAACTAAAAAAACTAAAAATAACTTAATGCCCTAGACTTAGGTAAAAAAATATTTTAAATTAATATCATACAGTTAGTCAAATAATGCTGTTCTTGAGATTCTGGACACAAGTAATTTAATTGGATCTCTTGTATTTCTCGAAATCATATCACTAGCTTACTAAAAATTCTGAATACATGGTTATTTGTACGTTTGAATTAAACACATTCTAGAATATAGGTACTGGGCACAAAATTTACAGCTTAATTTTATGTTTCACAAAAGCCTACAATAAGCCTTAGGGAGAATACCGTCATTGTCCTTTTTCGGACCAGGAAAATTTGATAGCAATCTGTAGAATTGTCTCATAGAAAACATCTATAGAACAACGATGAAACAAAATAACAATGAATTCTCGAACATTTATTAGCCTTAGAAGTTTTAAAAAAAATTAGTTTACTTATATGATTATGAACCAATTTTCCTGCTAAGTAATTACACCAGTTTCTCGGTCTTAAGCACTCGTATCTGTATTGCCATAATTTTACTATCTTAGCTAATTAAAACTCATACACAATTCAGAACTAAATATTGCTTAATGTGTCGTATTAAGCTCGAGGTCATATCAGAATACAAGTTGAGACGGTTTGTTAATCTATCGCTCACAAGCACACTTGTCGCCTACTAACCTACTTCCTACAGTTCACTGTCACTTCAGCGGGATGATAAGCCGACCCAAGCCTGTTTTTCATTCATACATTTAAACCACTATGCATTTTGTTTCGTTTCACACTTCACCGTCTCCGTATAAAAGTCTCTGCCACATGAACATTTTAATTGTGCTATATATCCTATCTGAGAATTACAAATGAATAATTAAAATGACAGTTGCGTGGTTATTCGCCGGTATGCTCCGCAAGAATGGCATCCCGAATGGCGCCCATACAAATATGAGTTTTACTCCAACAAACATAAACACCATAGTCCAGCATTCGTGAATGCATCGAATAATATCCGAGGTTTTTATGCACGTTCCATTTTAAATTGGAATAAGCGAGATGAAAAGGAGAAAAACATCACGAAAGCAAATTACAGGAAGCGAAAGAAACTAAAATGCGGGACGGCTCGCTCGGGCTTGAACTATAAAATATTTGTATCCAAACGATGGCAGCAATAATAAGATGGAAATGCAAAATCCCGCTATGATGCAACGCATACTGTCCGCCCTCGCTAGTGGCCAACCGTATATTTAACTTGAAACTGAGACTCGACTTAAAATTAGCTGTATCATGTTATGTAATTTCAATTATGCTTATTACACAGCACATACAATGATATATGTACGGTGACAATTTGTACTACAACATAGTTCCTGTACGTACGTCGAACTTAAGGTTTGTCGGATCTGTTCCATTTTGGCCGGCTTTGTTTACAGATACGTTAAGATGGATTTTATTGCACACGCAAAAAATAAACTGAAGTAATGTTTTGACCTGCCAAAATAAATAGTCACTTGAAATGAAATTCAATTTATATACCCACAATCAGTTTTAAAAAGAAATAAAATTAACATAAAAGATTTATATAGTCGTATCCGTCAACATCTTACTATCCATTTTCAAACCCATTTACTGAACCAAATTACGCCGGCTCTTATACATCCTCTTCAATTGCGAGAGGTACATTAGAAACGCTTCTTACATATTATGCAAATAGGGCGTCATAAAAACAGGCAGTTGTATACATTCAGTGTATCGTTATATTCTAAAGATTTCACGGCAGTCGAGCATCCTGTGAAGTCGGATACTTTGGAAGACAGTAGAGTACTGAATATAGCCGAATTTAGTACTGGAGAGGTCCCGGGAGGATGGTGCAGGGCTCTCGCGGCGCAGACTGATATTGTAAAACTTTTCTTCGACGCAATCTACATAAAAAATGAGCTGAGGGTTCGCGGTGACCCGCTGGTAAATGAGAGCCTTTTAAACTGTTAATTTTGTTTGCATACGAAATGAAATCTGACATGAAAGTTATTTGCGCCTTGATCTTAACTGGGTACTTTATTTTGATAATAAACATTTATGAGTTTATTTTGCCTTCTTGTTTATATTATAACTAACCGGCCTTCTGTTTTATGTGTGCACCAGTTACTGACCGTTGTTTTACCCATTTTGTGTAAGCAAAGTGAGTTGCAAAATCCGCTAATTTACACAGCGCCAACTGTTACCTCATTAATTGTGAAGTAATGTTACCTTATGGTTTCTTAACGATACTTACAAAAACTACGTAAAACTTGTATGTAGGATCTATATTATAGTATTTGTAATTTCTAAAAGGAAACATACAAATAAGATCAGCGAACTAGTAATTTAATAGACCATTAAATACACTAGAACCAGTTTTTTTGCACGTTCAGTTTTATTTAGGTTTGTCGCCGTCATTAACATGGAAATCTCGGCACATTGTTTACGACCAGACAAATTAAGTTCGTTCACCGCAAGCAAAACCTTGAACTGAAAATGCCTTTATCTGTAACTGACTTTAATTTTTAAAATATCTACATGTACACTATTCAATATAGGTAGGTATTATATGCAACTTAAAACATTTTGGGCAACAATGTTGTAGCTTAATGAGAAGACAGCTAGTTGTAAATAAATATTTATACCAATTACAATACTCCGAATAGAGTGTATTTTTAATGTAGGTATATAAGTGGTTAAAACAGTAGACGTATTCTACGGCTTTTACCACTACGCTATGTTTTAAATTGCGTATTAATTTGTGATCTTTTACAAAAAATATTGATGTTGAAATATTATAGAAGTTCTCTGAAAACGTTAAAGTAAGCAATTCCAGGAATACGATTGGCATTCGCAAAATAAATAATAAAATATTGAGTAGTAGGTTTACATTAAATATGTAGTAGTAAAAATGTATTTCGAAATACGTAATAGAGCTTAATTTAAAATTTAATTTATATTTTGTATTATGAACGCTAAGCGTTTTTAAACTTTATAAATATGTGTTATTATAAAGCCCTAGGAAGGGTTTAAGTATCATTATTAAGGCGCCAGCAACATTTGATTAAATATATACAGGAAATACATCATATGCATCTTTTTAAGATGTGCTGTATATTATGTCCCTAATGTATCAAATTTTGTTATCAATAGCAAGTTCTTATCCTAAATAAGGATGTTTGATTTAGTGTTCTTTGCTATTTGATTTGGTTTACATTGGTATATTTAAAATATTTATAGTAAATATGAAATTATTTCATTTGTAGCTTTCATACCATTTGAAGCTATTTTCCAACTACACCTACATATGTATGTTAGTTGCTTTTATAGGTGCAATTATTATTAAAACGTGCAAAAATACAGGTTAAAACATAAAAGTGTTAGCTGTATGTAGTTTTATATCAAAAATATCTTGTTCAAAGTATAGTAAAAATCTACATTTATCATTTTATCATCACAGGTAGATTTACGACACTGCGACTAAACCATTACTGTACGTGTGACGTCACAATTTACGCAGATTTTACGCCTCGCTATCGATAATCTCCGTACTCTGTTATAGTTCTTGGAATTTACGAGCACGCATCGTGTCGTGCCAGCTTTATGTGTCTGGTTCTAGGATCTGAGTTCAGCTGAAATTGAAATGGCGTTTCGCATTTAGAAAATAAAACAGAATATTGCGTTTGTTTGGCCAAATACGGAACAGTAACTTTAAAAACCTTTATAATATAGTTATGCTCTGTTCTTGGATAAGCAAACTATCTAATAGTAATGTGAAAGACCCTAAATTACATTGTATACTTCATAGTGCAAAGTTGTGTAATTTGGATGCTGACTAATTTATTTATATTAACTTAAAAAGTCTAAAATATGAAATAAATCTAAAATACACGTTCATCATCAGCCCTTTATACGCTATGAGAAGGGTAAGGCCATAGACTACCACGCTGGCCAAGTGTTGGCAGACTTCACATGTCTTTCGAGAGCATTATGGAGAACTCTCAGACGTGCAGGTTTCCTCACAATGTTTTCCTTCACCGATAAGCAAGCGATAATCAAAAAAGTTATACGCACTTAACATTGAAAAATCGTGCGTGCCGTGGATTCGAACCCAAGACCATCTGCGTAGCAGTCTGTCGGTCTCTCCATTCGGCTATCGCTGCTTTTTTAAAACACGTATTCAGGTATAAATACTCGCGCACAATATGCAGAAGCAGAATCAAAATACACTGTACTGCATGATTAGTTTATTATAATTATATTTTGATAGGCGAGTAGATAGATTGTTGAAGACAATTGCTTGCGACTTTTTCTAGAAAAAAAAATTTTGATGGATGAGCAGGATGTAAGACAAGGAAACCGAAAAAGACGCATCAGTATAGATACTGCGCTTCCTCCACATTCATACATGATCGCCGGTTCTAGGTGTTGTTTCCAGTATTCAGTCATTAAATTATATGTACATGTTGTTCTAAACAGAAACTTATTAAAAAGCAACATTATAGTACTATTTCAAAACAAACTTTTGCCGCACCAATAAAATCGAATTCTAAAGACTTGTCAAAATAATTCGCGAAAGGCAAGATGATCCTGTGTGAGAATCAAAACCACATAAATTGCCGCAGTGGAAAATAAAAAGGGACCCACCCGCTAACCGCCAAGACATGAAGTTTGTTTTATTTTTGACTAATAAACTGTTAATCCTTGAGTGTATATATAATATGTTAACTATCAAGTTATGAGTATATTTGCCAGGTTTAGATAAATCTGAAGACAAGGTCATTGGCGTGCGTTAGGAGAGGCCTACATATAGCAATGGAGTGCACCAGATTGATGATGATAATTAAAACTCATATGATAGCAAAACCTAAAAGAAAGCCACATAAAAGTCGAACTGCTCATATTCATACTATGTTTAACATTTTCTTTCCAGATCGCCTTTATAGAAACGTCTGCAGTAGGTAATCACAGCGTAAACATAAACATGCGTCCACATGAACGCAAACTTCTTACTTAAACTTAACAAAATTTGAACTACACATTTAGGTCGAGTACCCACGAGTAAAGTTAAGCCTTGCTAATTAAAACTGCAAGGTGAACATAACGAATATTAGCCATGTGTGCTAGCAAAAACGATTATTGCATAATGTTTTGCTGCTCTTTTAATTTTGTTTTCATTGAGATAGTACCTACTTTAGCTACTTATGATGCGAAGAAGAACTTCAGTAGTACAATTGGGCAACCTTGACCAATAGGACGGTCTATTTTTTTTTTTTTTTTATATAACTCCCGCACTTACAATACTTTCTGTGTCGCCAAAAAATCAATTAATTGGCACCAAGAACACGTAGACTTGAAACAATAATTTGTGTCATACATAAAGTGTTGTTCCATGTGGCAATTAAACCTACGTCACTCGAACACATGAATACTTAGAAATACAATCACTAAAAATATAACAGCTTCAACAATTTAAGCCACGCATTTTTGAACGAGTACGGACGTGTAATGTATGAGTTCAAAAATCCTATACAATACTGCACTAAATAAATTTGTTCGTGACGTTAAACGGCAGAATGTGAGCGCGTTTTCACATTTTATCTTGCTTAACTATACATGTCATGCAACTGTGTGACTGTGATATTTGTATATATAGTATGCAGGCAAATACAAGAATGCTGCGCTTTTTAGAGCGAAACAGCCGTTGCCTAATATCTAAGACGATTGAGTATGATTATCCATTGTCTAGTACTTATAGTACAAGCTCTGCTTAGATTGGGACTAATTAGTGTAGTGTTTATGTAGTTAAATATTATTATTGACAAAAATAAATCTGCAAAATATGTCTGCGGATTAATTGTAGCATTAACTTAATTATCGGTTCTGGGTTCGCTAGAAAGAATTTGAACAATTACTATGATGTAGTCATTTTGATATCTCTTCTATTGAGCAGTGCCAGACGAAGTCTGTAAAAAACAGAGTAAATATAATATGGGCTCAAGTGTAGTACAGGCAGTGCAAGGTAGTTTTGAATCTTGAAGTTAAAAAGCACTCTCTGATCTTTAAAAGAGTTGCAGGCCCTAACCAATTTAAAGTCTAGTAGATTTTATTTGGGAAACTGCCGAGGGCGCTCACAGTGGTCTACTGTTTGGTAGACGTGCGATATACTAACGAATATCAAGACGATTATAGATATAACAAAATATTATTAAGTGACCTACATTACGGCATTCATGTACTTTATAGTCGTAAATTGCAGCCGCCAAATATAATCATTGGTAAACGGTTATCCATCCCAAAACATTACTGTAGTTATTTCCCCTATCTTATTGATCGTCCTGCACATCGTTCCGTCACGAAGTCACTGCGCTCATTTCCTTTTAATAGAAGTAAGCTTTAAAATGAGGAAAGAAAATAAAATTCGTAGCATCAGACCTCTCTAAGCCTAATGGTTTTCTAAGCCTGCGCCTTCGCACTTGCTCTTAATTTACACAGCAAGCCAACGTCGTAGGAAATACACCTTAAAATGAATATTTCTCCTCTTTCCATCTCAGTCTAATATAAGAAACAAGAAAAACGAAGGTCATAGTATCAAATAAAAATCAATATTTGTGTTTTATCAATGCTAATATTTCTCTTAATTTAAACGAAATAATGAAAGGAAGACCAAACAGTAACACAAATATGGTTTCCAGTTATTAATTCGACATAAAAGTAGACAAGTTCCATAAAGTGCTATAAAATTTGTTATTGCCAACCCTCAATCAAAATAACGAGAAATAAGGAAGCAGGTTTTATTCAATTTACGACTCACTCGAGACGACGACACGACACACTAAAAGCTAAAACCCAGAAACCGCAAGCTTAATACAATTAGTTAGCACAAGAAGTGCTGACCAGTAACATTAGAAGTGACCAGTTTAAGGAAAAAGGACAAGGGTACATTCAAACAGAACAAAACAATTTTACCATACAAAATAATTTAGCAGGTCTTAATCGCGTTAACTTAACTTATTTAAGGTATAAATACCTATTTGTTTCCGACGTTTCGCTCGTCTTGCACCGAGCGTGGTCGCGGAGAGACTGATGAGTGCTCAGCGCCGTCTTGTGGAAGTGTGGGTTTCGGCACCTACCCTCACTTGGTCTTTATTTGAGTTCGCAATGTCGGTACGCCGATACATTACACTAATGACGTCTACACACTGTTGAGATTTATCACTGCGGCGGTGTTTACATTTGCTGATGACTGGATTCCAAGTAGCCGATAATCTATATCCATCCTCCCGGTTGAAATTGTTATATTTCTTGATTTCTACTGCTTCACGTACTATCCTGGAGTAATAGTGACGATCGGTGGATGAAACTTGTGGTTGATGCAGTTCTATCCAGTGGTTCGGTCCAGACTCCAACAAATGCTCAGCTTTCGCCGATTTATTATTAGTACCGACATTGCGAACTCAAATAAAGACCAAGTGAGGGTAGGTGCCGAAACCCACACTTCCACAAGAAGGCGCTGAGCCCTCATCAGTCTCTCCGCGACCACGCTCGGTGCAAGACGATCGAAACGTTGGAAACAAATAGGTATTTCTACCTTAAATAAGTTTAAGTTAGTTTAAGTAGCGAAAGTTTAAAATCGATTAAAACTATTTCATTGGGATAACGGGACTAAAATATCCGGTTTTGTGGGTGCAAGCCGTACCTCTTTGCTATTTGTGTGTTAACTTGATAGGTTGTTGTTTCTGGACTGGGTGTTCTTATATTTTTGGGTTAAACAGCTTCGGGATAAAATGGACCGTTCTCTCTGTTTTCGTTTTGCTGGAATGTTTTTAAAGTAAATGTGTTGGGAGTATATTTGATGTTGGGTAAAACCCACCTGTATCTTAAAACACTAGATACATACCGTCTTAAAATTTATAAAATTTGTAAGCTTTATTGGCTTGCTGTGTTGTTCTTTTATACACAATTTAAGCGAGCTAAGGTCTAAGCAGTTAATTCTAATCGTAATATATCAGTATTGCCAATCAGGCATAATTATTCATAATTACTGTTGCGCTCTCGAGGACAAGAAAAATTATGGAGAATCTATCTTCTTTTCAACCCTCCATTTGTAAGAGCAAATATAGAAGCCACAAGAAAATATAGAAGACTATTAGACAGGGTCATAAAGGGGACTTGCGCATCCAGCGCTTTCACTAATCGAAGGAGATGCAACAGTAAAGAAGAAGACAAGAACAAGAATACTGCTAATTTACGCCCATCTTATGTGAATACTTCTTCACTCGAGCCAGCCTATGATTGCTATAATGGGCTCGGTTGTACCACTATAATAAAAAAGTGTATGAGTCTTTATTGTTTCAATCCAAAATCAAAATTCGGTACAAGTATAATAAAGTTAATTTTGATGAACGCATGTCACATGGTCAAATAGTGTAGGTATGTGAATGTAGGTTGATGGGATGGGAATTTGGTATTTGAATTTATAAATTTATTACACTATTATACAAGCATTTACTGTTCAGTAAAACAATAATTTATTTTCTTGACAATATTGAGACATAAACCTAAGGTTTGGTACCTAGAAGTTGGCTAATAATACCCGTAATTGGTTTACAAACAAAAATGATTATATTCACACTTCATTGTACCACTAATTGCACTATAAAAGTTTATACTTAATTAAAATGGTATTATTATCCTGCAACATAGCGTACCAATGAAAAGTTTTACTTGCAGAGAAGCTTAGTGTCTTTATCCCCGTGCATGGACAAAATTATTATTGATGCTAACTACTATTGCAGAATCAAATTTATATTTTTAATCACGAAATACACGCTAGCGCTAATTCGCTAGCGTGAATTTCATGTATTCCACAATTTATTTTATTTGCATACTAAATTCTTATTTAGTAAATGTTACATCCAACAAAATGAAATTTTTCGTATCTTTTAAATTATATATTTCAATATAAAGCTGTCTAAAATGAAGCAGTACTATATCATTTATTTTCGGCATGCTTTTTGGTTGTCGTTGAATTAAGAAGAATAGGAATGTATAAGTCGCTCGAAGTTTTTTTTAATGTAACTACGATTTCAAGATCTTGCATTCTTATCTAACTTATCTAATCTGCAGACAAGAAAAATAAAAAAAAAGTTCGCTTGAACACACAATTCCAACACTCTATTCCAGTTATCTCTAGTTTTTCTAACATAATAAATATTTCCGTTTTGGATTTAGTTTGTTTCGATCGTGTCATTTCATCGTTATTATGCTCAGCCAGATATTTGGGTTCAACCCTCCTAACTTGTAGTAAGATAAAATATCAATAATTAATAGAAATAACAATGTTACTAGAAAGACATTCGTAAAGAAGAAAAATAAAAATAACATTATCTACTATCATATTATACAAAATTCTTTCGTTACTGACTGACTGACAGAGAACGCACAGCCAAAACTACTGGACCCGAGAAGCTGAAATTAGTTTATTATTGTATTGGGGAGTGTAGGTGAACACTCAAAGAAAATTTTTGTAATTTTCCACCCTAAGGGGGCAAAGAAGGCCTCCACGGTTGGAGCCGTAGGCAAAGTCTTATTTAAAATCAATATTTATATAATAGTCCAGTCACTTTAGGGATTCACCTCGGAATTTGAGATAATAAGCTGGAAACTCGTATACAGCTTCATTTAGGCGTTCTAAAAGTTGTCTCAAAAGTCTCATATTATCTCGTGTCTGCGTCGTAAGTTATTCGAGGTCAAGGGTCACGAAAATGGGTTTTTTGCAATTATCTCCGTTTCTATGGTTCCAATCACTTCAACACCTATTATAAAAATTGAAGGTAAAGAAATTTGCCACAACTTTTGTCTCAACTCTTTTTCTGTACGCTCAACCCTTTTCGAGATAGAGAGCGGAGAGCACCCAGCGCTCAGGCATATATACTGTTATACAAGGTCACGCTGCAGATGCAGAAAATCGGGCTTGCAATGCACTTTAGCTTGCGGACAATGCAATGGGCAAGCTTGTCTCAATGCTGTTGTATTGCAAGACGATCCTGAGGAAGAAACTGCATTTGATCTAGAAATTTTAGAAGGTTTGGAGACAATCATGCAGGTAAACGAAGATGATGAAGATGAAATTGAAATTTTCAATTTCCCAGAAGATGATGATGAAGAAGAAGAAGAAGAAAATTGATATTTTTGAACTTCAAGTTATTGAAGAATTTAAATGGACATTTAATTTTAATTGTAACAAAAGTACAGCTACTAAATAAAAATTAACTTAAATTATATTTACTTGACTTATTTCTATATACATACAAGGTATTATTCACCGAGATTCACGGTTGACCTTGTATAACAGTATATATGCCTGAGTGCTGGGTGCTCTCCGCTCTCTATCTCGAAAAGGGTTGAGCGTACAGAAAAAGAGTTGAGACAAAAGTTGTGGCAATTTTTTTTATCTTCGTTGAAGTGATTGGAACCATAGAAACGGAGATAATTGCAAAAACCCGATTTTCGTGACCTTTGACCTCGAATAAATTACGACGCAGACACGAGATAATATGATACTTTTGAGATAACTTTTAGAACGCCAAATTGAAGCTGTATACAAGTTTCCAGCTTATTATCTCAAATTCCGAGATTGACCCCGTTTTTGGCCTAAAGTGACTGGACTATAAACATAATAATTAAATTCATAGATTTCTTGATGATACGATACCCTATTCATCAACACATGTTCCTCACATTCTAAACTAATTATTTAAGCAGAACGACATATATTATCTAGCTTTTCCATCTAATGCCTTTGTCATCCAGCAATCGTGGACGTTTCTCTTTAACAGTATTGATTAGGTTAAGTGAAGCGCAAAGCCTACTGTCGTCCTCAGATGTATAACTTAAATGAGGTCGCAAGATTCATATAATTGTTTGTCGCATTTGAGCGAGAAGCTTTAGATAATTTAGTTGCCTTTTCTATGTTTAGTTTAGTTTTTTTTTAATTATTAAATTTTCTTCTAGGATATTGTGACTGATTTTAAAATAAAACTGCTGTTCCTTTTTTTAAAGACTACTCTCGCACTACGAATAAATCTTGGGTGGCGGAGACCTTCACAAACATTCAATGTTCATGAAGTCGATTAAAACACTAGGACATTAGACTCGAAACAACGATTGAGGGATCGAACAAAGTATTGCCTCGTGTTGAGTTCGAACCCACAAACCGTGGCGAAATTCTAAACGGCAAGCGGGGCGATATGGCTTAAACCACTACGCCATACGCGCAGTTTGCTGCTTGTAGGTATTGTTTGTTGCAACGCTCATTTATAAACGGTACCTAATTTAAAAGCTTGTTTGTAACTAGATATCAGTACTTTTCTATAACTTCAAAATAGTTATATGAAAAAGATATCTATTTTGTCATTTCTAATTCGTTAAATTGGTATGACATGGTGTTTGAAAAATAAGAAAAACGTAAGAAAGACATTTTGTAAACACGTAACTTATCGAAGTCATTATAAACAGTAAAATGTTATGTATTGAATAATTATGTTAAGGAACATTTATGTAGGTCATGTTATCGCAGTAGTAAATATGTTTGAACTGAGAGCTTCACCACAAATTCAATTGGTTAAGTTACGAACTCTCGAACCGATCGCCAGTCAATACCAGCACCAACTATTCCTTCGAAGTTTTATTAAAAACTGAAAATTTATTCGAGCTGACCTAAATTTTCATTTAAATGTATCTTGATTTACTTAAAGTAAGCTAAAAGTACTAATATACCAATTGGTTGTAAAAAGCTACTAGTCCATTGTCTAAGAGTTAATGTTCAATTCTAAGAGCGACTGAGAAACTAATTGAACATAAAATTCTAGCACTATTTATATAGAATCTCATTTAGAATAACCTCTTTATATATTTGAAAATGTGCGGGTTAGATTTTCATATTAATTAGAGAAGTGAATGCTGGTTAGAAGTAAGACTATGCAGACAGTCTGCGCCATTGATCATAATGTGGATTTAAGTTTAGATTTAGATATCTTAGTAAGACATATCTTCCTGAATATGTTAATCAGGCTAAATAATTGAAATTGAAGTTAAGATGTTCATGTATTGTATAGCAGTTTGTTTTTGGTTTTACAGCTTATTTTAAACAAAAAGGTTTGTATTACACTTTTAATAATTAGATTGGGCTTTTGATGTTTTGGTTATTTCACAAGAATAATAATCACAATAATCACCGTAAAACCAAATATACCGGGATAAATTCAGTGAATCTGCCTTTGTCTCTGAATGAAAGTGCTATAATAGTTTTCAGGCAGGATCGCAGAAAACTAAGCTAACGGTAATTTGGGTGGCTCTATCGCTGCAGGACGTTGACAGAGACCACGATGGTTTTAGATAAACCCAGAACACCCGTAGGGCTCAGTCATACAAACCTCCTATACCTAACCCAGTAGAGTCTGAGAATTTCAATGTCTGTAAAAGATTCCAGGACACTACAATTATGTCTCTACAAAAGTTATTATTAAGTTATGAAGCTTCGATTCTTACTTCTACCTACAATAACTAAAGTTCAAATAATACCATTGCAAACACATTGATTGAATCAGCGTTATGAAAACGGATACAAATTACGAAAATACACACGGCAGATAACATCATTCTTTTTTCAAGTAATTATGTTATACCAATGGTCCTTATCGCCATTCAATATGAAACCATAACATCTATACTGTCAAGTGGCTAACGTTTCGATTGCTCCGTTAACCAAAATTAGATTCCACCGCTGAAGGTGTTTCCTCCCAAAACAAAGGGGTGTAACAGGAACGATACGATTAAATAAACATTGTTTTTGCTTTCATTGTTCGAAATGTTACAATATTAAAAGCTAGACGACGTTTAGCTTATGGTTATGCACGATTACTTTGTCGAGTGTAATTACGGGTATATTCGTGCTAGGAGCTAATTAGAAATAGGTAATTAATTTGTTTGCTTGGGGCAAATATCCCTGATTTGGAATTTATTTTATTAAAGGAGGGTAGTAGTTTACTTGGATACAGAAACATTTGTACGTTCTAATTGCTGTAAAATATATTATTAGAATAGTAGGTATATAAATACATTGGTTATACACATATACCTACTCAATCAATCTCGGTACTGTCATGCTATGATGGTAAGATTGAGACTATGGATGGTAATACTTATGGAAATAGCTACTTATGTGATCTCAGCAGTGCAGAATTAACTGTCAACATCTGTCTATTATCAGACTCTTAGCACGAATAATGAACAGGCAAATTGATAGGGAGACGTCTATATTCGAGCCTGGCAGACATGGAACAATATGCGATTTGTATGAGTAGTGCTACTTTACTTATACACTAAAGCGGTCGTCAGCTATACAAAAATATAATCAATAGACAAGCGTATGCAACTGAACGTCAGACGCCGTAGGTGACGTATAAGTGTCGCGACACTAACACAAAGGTCAAAGGTCATTTTGCGTGATAGCCGACACCCACGCGAGCAGAGCCACGTTTGGTGTGTCAATTCAGTCACTGAAGTATCGGCGTGGAACTTTCAGCAGATGCGTCGCTACACTTATTCTGATGCAGACTGTTTTACTCCAACGTTTCATAGAAATCCAGTGAGTAGTATTGGCGAGACAGACAGACAAACAGACCACACACTTGCCAATATAAAATACATGCATGGATTTGACTTTATTTGGCAAATACATATGAATATGTACTTAAAAAAATACTTTATGACATTGTGCAACGATCAAAACGACGTTTTGTTTTAATTGTTAGATAAAAGTATCTACGACACGGCACAGTTCGTATAAAGATTTTGTATAAGACGCGACGTGCAGACAACTTCTTTTAGAACTTTGTAAATAACGTAGGTATATCGCCTCGTAGGTGATGTCATAAGTTTTCGCAACCGACGTGCGAGCGTGAAGAAAACTTTATTCGTAGAGAAAAGATGGGTCCTTAATGGACTCGTCATGACAAGCTTATTATGATAAAAGTATCGAGTATAGTATACAACTGCTTTATGTAACTTTTGCTTACTTCATGGTTTTATATTATTATTTGTTAGAAAGTAATAAAGCATGATTTCATTTGCGAATCTGTCGATCTTGGAAAGGAAGAAAAGATTGTGTGTCGACTAGTTGTAATGTTGAGCTACAAACACAGAAATACAATATATGTGTTGGTGTCACAATTGTGTAAGTGAAAAGCAATTGCTACATATCCTTATTACTTGGTGTAAGAAACAACGAAACAAACAATCTATTAAGACATACAAAGGGCCAAGTAGCATGCCGTCATTTACAAATTTTAAATGCAATAAAAATACATAATATGTGCCATTATTGGATAGCGTTATTGTCACCAAACATTATAAACCTACCAAAGACTTATACAAAAATGCACTCCCAATCAGCAAAGAAGTTTAAAGTCGCGAAGCATCTTCTGGTAACAAGTTCTAATAATAAGAAATGAGAATAACCTTAATAGGTGCAAACATTTTCAAAATTAGTTAAGTATATTCTACTTTTCCATTTCACTAATTAAGTTTCATAGAAAAAATGCTAATTTCATTCTGCGAAATCATAATTACTATTTCTGCGGGCTTTCAGGGCTAATTATTACTATATACATTACGCATTTTATTAACACTGAATAACTTCTTTTAAAATATTTGGTTTCTTTCATTAATATAAATGTATTTGTTAGTATCTTATATTGAGATTGTAACTTGTTGTACTATGTTTCTAATAATAATTATATTACGAGAGTAAAAAATGTTTATTAACTTTATAGTTATTTTATTAAGTCAGTTCGGGTTTTACTACAATTTGAAAAATATTACACTTCTGAAGAATAGAGTGAACGAAATATTTTCGTAATATTAAGTTATTTTCTTAAAGGTAAAAATGTTAAATAACTACGTTTCGTAAAAGTTAAATAAGAATCGACAAGTTAGCTTGCTCTTTATTTAGAGAACAAACTTTGAACTTATGAAAATAAATATTACTTTTAGATACAAATGTCTTGTCCATTTCTTTGAATTTGAGTTACATTTCTGAGATGGACGCGTCAGAGGCACATTAAGTCTTAGTAGGTATATTTATATCTTGCTGGGATCGCCGCCGGCGGAAAGATACGGGTGGCTCAAGACCGGACCATGTGAACAGCCTTGGGAGAGGCCTATATCCAGCAGTGGACGTCTTTCGGCTGATATGATGATGATAAATATCGGGACTGATAATGGTGTTCCATTCTTACCATATAGTATTTTTGAACGAAAAAAGCAATCTTCTAAGCATTATAACAATGACATTAAAGTACTTACTTAGCTAATACTCAACGGTATCCTATTCGAAACTCTTTACATATAAATTACATGGAGCTAAGCTTAGGTATTACTAGATTCACTTGTACATACTTTGTTCTTAACATTGTGAAAGAAGCTCGGTTTTCAACTCCACTGTAAATAGTTGTTGATTAACGTATGAGCAAGCCCATCTTGTTGGAGAAAATTTACAATTGACTAGACAGGGCTGGTGGAAATTTTGTAAGAAGGTAAATGAGCTATAATTTTTTTTGTAAATGATGCTGATCACTGCTCATCTTTGAGGTGAAGGTGAGAAAACATACTGGTAGAACGCTATTGTGTTAACTGTTTTTGTTTGAGCACGCAGCAATACTGCAACATATAAAGCTTATTCTGCGTGATGAATATTTCATACAAGTTTACGCTGCCAACTTATAAATTAATATACGATTTATATTTCAAAGGCGTTGACTGAATATTTTAACGAAGATGTACTCCAAACAAAAATATATAAAATGGTCAAGATTTTTTTTTGTGTCTCGTTTATTCTGTAAATATTCGTGAGTCAAAAAGTTAAGATTCTTATGATATTCGTTTGAAAGAAACAACTGCAGCTTATATATTTATTTTATTTAATCATTTATGCACAAACATAGTGTACATCGGTGGACATAATGCCATAAGGCATTCTCTACCTGTCAACCTTAAGGTGGTTCAGAGATGAAAGTGGTAGGTGCATATTTTACTATTGAGATGTAACTAATGTTAAATAATATACCTACATATAATTCTGATTTCAGGAGGGAGTGTATTCCATAAAATAATAGACTGCACAACAAAAGAAGAGTTAACGAACCCAGTAGTGTGACTGGGGCAAGAAAGAAGAAGATTATGAGAAGAACGAAGATCTCTCTCATGAGTAGTAGATAGATATTGGAAGTGTGGGGTGAGATAAGTCGGAGGAGAAGGAGACTTGAGAATAGAGAAGAGAGTAGTAAGAGCACGCAAACACCGGCGCTGACGAATTGGTAGCCATTTAAGTTCGGAACGATAAGTAGAGACGTGGTCATACTTACGAAGATTGTAAATGAATCGAATGCAGTTATTGAGAAGTCGGTCGAACTTATTGAGATTTTCTGCATTCAGGTCATAATAACACATATCACCATAGTCGATTATGGGAAATATTAAGGCCTGCACAAGCATTTATATATATTTTTATATTTGTGAATATATTTACATTATCTTAAAGAACTTAAATATATTTGTATTTACTTTTATTCCTACATTTATATAATCTACTGGCAAATAACGTACTTCAAACATTTGGCGAAGTCAGGCGTTTTTACCGCCATCTCTACAGCCTATCATGGTGACGAATTGGTTTGCTAATGTCACCCTTAGGAATTGGCAGTTTGATATGGATTACTTGCGTTCAGAACTGAGGTACAATTTAAGCCAGTAATATCAATCATGGCTCAGACCACGAGTGTTTAGTTATAATGGATCTTATTATTTCTGATTATATGAAAACTAGAATTTACCCGTAGCTGCGTGAATTATACGCGTAAACCTTCCACAAGAATAACACTATCTATTGATTAAAACCTCACAAAAATCCGTTCGGTGTTTTTGTATAAAATGGTTATAGAAAAACAGACAAGACGCTTTGACAACTTCGTTCTACAACATTATATGCATAAATAAACACAGTAAAACGACAAAATTGCAATGCAAATCGCTTTAAACTTGTTAAAGGAAAAGGCTGTAAATTTTCACTTCAACAACTTTAAATTTATTCTACGATCAATAAAAGTCAATTGATTGCTGGAAATAGAATCTTTGACATATGCAACTAGGTCAACAACTGTTCGTAAGGGTTGGTTCAATTAAACTTGATTTTTAATTCGTTCAGTTATCGACTACAACTAAGTTGGTTAAGTGGCACAGTTATAAAAATTCAACGAGCCAATCTGCATAGAAATAAAGTGACAGCCCTCTGTTCACTCTCAATTCGAGTGTTTAGTCCTCTTTGCCGATAAATGTGACGAAATAGCTCTGAAGAATTTTAACAATACAACATTTTAGGCATTAAGGAGAAATGCGATTCTTGCATTTTGATATCTAGAAGTTGTTATTATAATAGAGGGGTAAAAAGACATGTGTAAAAGTTTTAGTTTGATATTGTGAATAATCTTTTTGCTTGTGAAGGCGATATCTTTATACGCGATTCGTAAAATGCGATGCACACAAAGATGTTCTCTAAACACATTCAAGATAAAAGTAATTTAATATTTATAAAGTATAATAGTATATATTTGTAAATATAAAATTACTATTATATATTATTTCTAAAACACATTTATATATATAAACGTGTTTTAGATATATACATATGTTGTTATTTTAGTTCTAGTTCTGTTTGTAAGAGAGAGGGGGAAAATTCAGTATGAGACTAGTCCGTAGAGATATATTATCCAGAATAAAATAAGAACATTCACGGAAAACCATAAAAGTAACAATTCCAAAAATATATTAATACAGAACAATGATATCATCATCATCAGCCTTTATCAGTCCACAGCTGGACTAGGCCTCTCCTTTGAAAGGAGGAATTGGCCTAAATTACCACGCTGGCCAAACGGGTTGGTATAGGGTTTGTATCAAGTTTTCCTTCTCTTATAGTGCTGTTTTCTGCATAATATGCTCCCTCTGTCGGCTCTTACGACACCCATGGGATGATATGGGGTGGTCACAATCCGTATTCTTAATCCGAATAATGATATAAGACGAAAATATTTTCCCACTTAAAATATAAATACCAAGTTTCCTCCTTTGTTAACCGGAATTCTCGAAGAATTTGCTTGGGTGTGAAAAAGGTAACGACCACGAGAACGTGACTCCAAGTGACTAATTATTCTGTTTGGTCACTAAGGAATTTTCCTTCCCGACAGTACCTATTGCCTAAAAATTAGGGATTCAATTTTGAAAAGAATATCTTACTTCTTTTATGGTGACAGAATGATGTTACAAACCGTTATAAGCTTAAGAGCGTTACAGAATATCAATCATCCATCCATTCCGAAAACACATTATAAATGGTAGATACGTATCAGCTCTACATTTATTTTTAAATAACTACGAAATTAGGTCTAAGTAGCATAGATATATATCCTAGTAGTAATATTTAGGTAACATTATATTACTCGCATCAATTATCTAAGCAAATAGCTGTTTATTTCGTCAAAATACTGTTTAACATATTCATATCTCTTGTCATCATCATCAGCCATTAACAGTCCACTGCTGGACTAGGCCTCTCCTTTGAAAGGAGGAATCGGCCTACTATACCACGCTGGCCATACGGGTTGGTATAGGGTTTGTATCAAGTTTTCCTTCTCTTACACTTACTCTTTTATCTACATAGTATGCTCCCTCTGTCGGCTCTTACGACACTCATGGGATGATATGGTGTGGTGACAATCCGTATTCTTAATCTGTCACCACACGGACAATATCTCTTGTACTCTCTTTTATACAGACATTTTGCTTGTATTAGGGTTTACAGGTCTTTCTTAGACATATTAGTATATCTATAAACATATTTTACCTGAAGTATTGAGTGAAAAAGTATTAAAGTTTGAAATAGTAATACTAGTTCACTCAATACTCGTTTGTCTGTATAAAATCGCGAATGTTGTGATGAAATATATCGCTGTCTCAGGTAGATTACTATCAAGCTTATATTACCACAATAATAATAATACCGCTCAGTGCACATTACAAGTACCTGTGTTGACACATAAGAGCTAAGTAAATGATTGTTCCAGTAATGGTTTGTAGGAAAATTGAGCACGCAATCTTTCACTTATAAACCCCATAAAGGCTGCCACCGTTGACTTTATCCTTAACAAACCACTTCAAGCTATCGAAGTGTTAGATCTAATAGATATGAAACTTATACGTAAGCATTCGGTGTACGAAATGACAGTTTGTTGATCTTTTATGTAGGTACATTTATGTACCTACATAATATACATATACAACTATACGTATTTGTACATATTATTATTATTATGTATGTTTTATTGCATAGGGAGACACTCCTTGCTTCATCTGATAATTTGTTTATTTGAAAATAATTAGAACTTTAAACATACTTAAACCTAAATTAATTTAAATCCTAAGTTCTTAAAAAAAAATGACTTATTCAGCTTGCAATATTTGACTCAATCACACAGCCGAAGTGACACAGAACATAGAATGAAAGTGACATATGCCAAAACAAAATTGGACGGATTGCCAATAGATTACTTTCTACCGTGAGCTGTTGATCTAGTATTTAGGGACAGTGAGGGCAAGAAATCGTGGGTTATATTTTCGCTTAGGACAAGAAAGTCTTTGTGCAACGAGCACTATAATCTCTTAATGGTTTTTGTGAATTTTGACGTAGTGGTTTAAGGGGTCGCCACTGCGTCGGGTATTATGGAATAAGCCATCACATGAAATAACATTTTGTGTGATCCAGAAATGTTTCTTAGAATCTGGGTTTTTCTTTGTGTCTGTTAGTTAGTTTTTCGGCATGACAAAGGCAATAACATTCATTAAGAAATATTATATAGAGGTACGTTTACAAGTTATCTAGTTGCCATTAAACCTAGTTGTTTCCTAAGATTTTATTTATTTATTTTGCTTTATTCTGTGCAAAAGCAACATTTTATACACACTACTTGACGCATTAAATTTTCAGTTTGAGTTTACACTGCAAGAAGCAAATCCTCGCCGCCAGTTTCAATATTTCTTCTTCTTTGTAAATTGCTCCTTCTTTGAGCAGCTTTCAATTAGTGTTATATTAAATACGATCGCACACTCGTCAAAAATGAAGTTTTTGATAACTTGATTTGGGAACAAGATTGGACGGACATTTACCATTATTTCTTGTGTGCGTCTGGCTCTACTTTTGTAGGCTGGTATTTAAAAAAAAAAAATTCATGTGTGACGTGTTTATCAGATAATTTGCAACGCAGTTAGATAATCTATTAATTAATTGATAAATGTAGGTACTTAATATATTTTTATTATACATTATAAGTATTTATTTATTTAGGATAACAACAGCCATTAGAAATGTTTTAACAGTAACTTATTACTAAATTCTGACCAATTACTTTAAAACTTAGAACAAACTTTGTTACTCGTGAGGTAAAACATATATCGTAACATTGTACAGAAATTACAAATAAATTGTTTGCAGAATCTATCAATATGCAACAATCATTACCTATGTATGTTTTTCAATGCTACTGTATAAAATAAACTTATTGTGGTACCTACATTAAATTGTCGCGCGATAAACGCTCGATCGAGCAAGACCAGTTTACTGGTTACATAATGGTAAGTAGTTGTTTATGCGTTTCAGAAAACAAATGAAACATTATTTTCTGGAACGCACAAGAATTTGAAAAATATTTTAGTTCTACACTAATTTAGGTTTATCAAATAACATTTGATCGATATTTAATACACATGTCTACTCAAAAACTTAAGCTTCTCTATTCACCTCAAATCTTTACATTAATATCTTTATTGTAATTGTATAAACTGGATATTGAATATAAAACAAGAAAAAGCTATATCAGTATGTTTGCAACTAATAACAGTGGATTTAGAAGTTTGTATAGGTAAGTATGAGAATGTTATGCCACCTAAGTGCTTAGCGTTTGCATTTGAGTCCTAGCCCTATGGGTAATACCTTGGGATCAGATCTGTCACTACAGTTTAATTTTCTGCAACAGAACTACTAGGTTTGCATGTACGTATGTGTGCATACTATGTTTCACACAGAACATCGAAGAGAAAAAATGAAATAAAAAAAAAACCACGCGCTATACACGCACGCATGCAATGGTAGATACATTGCAACCATGAATGCGTAGTATTAGTTTGCAAACTTAATACTAAACCTCTCAATGATATTTATGTATGTATTTATTCCTCGGTAGTTAAAACATTTCTTATATTGGTCGTAAAAGTTTTTTTAGATGTAAGAAAGGGATCAACACTGTCAACGGTAGTTTCCAGGGTCAAAATAATTGCATTTTATTTAGTCCGTATTTTAGATTATTAAAAAAATATTGGACACGTATTTTTTCTTTTTCGATCAAAAAAAAAATAACAAAGATATAGCCCTTTAAAGTTCCGTGTGACGTCATCTAGTGCGAAAAAATGCAGCACGGCGTGACGTTATACGGAACTTCAATGAGCTATATCTTGGTCATTTTTGGTTTAATTTACAAATAAAAAATACATATCGCTTATTTTTGAATAATCTAAAGGACGGACTTTTAATTTTTTTTTGTCAACTAGCCTATTGTATGTTCGTGCCATTCTAGTCATTACAGCGTTTTGCCCGTATGACGTAGAATGTGATGATGCATTTAACAAATGTGTGTGTCGCGTCCAATAAATAGGAGTTTTGAATTTTATTTTAGATAGCAATGTAGGGCAGTCTATTCGCCCTCGAATAATGTCAAAAAAGTCCCATATCTAACACGGATCTTCTATCCTCTAAACTAAGTAAGTTATACATTCGACAATTTTCATAGTAATTCTAAGCGGGTTTTTTAAATTTATAGTTTAGGTAATTTATTAATTTCTTTTGAATTTGTTCTATTCTTTTGGTGTGTACTGCATGATATGGTGTCCAAATCTGACAGGCGTATTCTAAGTTACTTCTAACGTACGCGTAATAAATCAGTTTAAGACATGATAAACTTCTAAAAGGCTGACATGTACGTATTACAAATTCAAGGTTTTTAAAAGCTTTGCTAATTATGTCATAAATATGGGTAGTTATGTGCATATTAGAGTCAAGCGTTACCCCTTAGGTCTCGTACTGAGTGCGTTCTCTCTATTGGTACACCATTAAAATTATAGTCAAAATTTATAATATTTCTTTTACGGCTAGTACTTAGGCACTGACATTTGGATATATTTATAGAGATCTTATATGTTGTATAGTAATTGTACAAGTTATCCAGATCTTTTTATAGATTTAAGCAATCAGTAATATTGTTAATTTTCAAGAATATTTTTTTTATCGTCAGCGTATAAAAGGTATAGTTAAGACATTTATGGATATCATGTATATATGCGTTGTAGAAGAGCGGACCAAGGTGCGAACCCTGTGGGACACCTGATGGAATTTGAACATAATCAGATTTAAAACCTCCTAGTACAACTGCCTGCGAATGGTTTAGTACTATTATATCTCTTCTCTAATAATATTAGAAAAAAAATATTTTTCTATCTAATACTTTTTCTTTCATTAAAATATTAAACATATTCATATAACTACTAAAAATACTTCAACATAGAAAAATAAGAGTTTATACCAAACCGCGAAGATTACATTACTTTTCGAATTTCGCTTGAGGCATACATCGCAGTACAGAAAATTAGAAGGTGGACAATGATAATTGGAAACATAAACAACAGGAAGAATAATGGGTTTTTGTCCTCAACATCCAAGAGAAAAGAAAATCAAAGTTAACCATGATCAGCGAATTGTGTTTCAATTAAACTTTATTATGAGGCAGCGAAGGCAATCGAGAAGTGCCGTTTAATTAGAACGAACTTGCCTGATTTTGCCACTTGCGATGGATAAGCAAACTAGCGTTAATTAAAAAGGAGTGTAAGTAACCGTAGCGTGATAATTCGTTTTGTGAAGTATTTTTTTCAAACTGGTATAATATTTTATGATATTTACAAAAGAAATATACTATTGTAGTTACAATGTCAGAATATTTTAACAAAGTTATGATATTAAATTCTACTTACATTCTACATACAAATTTTATTCTTATTGTGGGTTAGTTTATTGTCTTTTAAAGAAAAGAAAGTAAAAACATAAAATAAAAAAATATTCATAACCATATTTGTATGAGATCACCAAATAAAATATTAGGAATATTATTTTTTTAAATGTGCCATTATTTAAGAGCCTGAAATTTTTAAATAATGCTGTACCTTTTTGATTGTTGTGGGGCCAGATGGGATCCACAAATTGCATATAGGAAACTCCGTCGAGTCTTTTCGTCATCCCTACCGCAAATCCTTAAGACAAAAGTCTTCAACGAGTGCGTCCTACCCGTTATGACTTACGGTGCCGAGACGTGGACACTGACGGTGTGACTAGTCCACCAATTTAAGGTCGCTCAGCGAGCTATGGAGAGGGCTATGCTCGGAGTTTCTCTGAAGGATCGAATTTGTAATGAAGTGATCCGACAGATAACAGAGGTAATCGACAAAGCTCAGAGAATTAGCACGTTCAAGTGACAGTGGGCTGGTCACATCTGTCGCAAAACCGATAACCGATGGAGTAGTCGTGTTCTAGAGTGGAGACCGCGCCTTGGCAAACGTAGTGTAGGACGCCCTCCGGCTAGGTGGAGTGACGATATACGCAAAGTGGCTGGCAGCGGCTGGACACGAAGAGCCGAAAATCGGGCTCAGTGGCGTGCCATTGGAGAGGCCTATATCCAGCAGTGGACTACGGCAGGCTGATGATGATGATGATGATGAGATTCGCATCTGGTAGTATTTTTTATCCAATGGCTGAATGTTTGTAACGTCCCTCGCGATACAGAATATATTCGTAGTAGGGAGTTAACTCTAAAAAAGAAAGGCTGCATAGCACTAGTGGGATTGGCTCGTTCTATGTATTATATAGTAATATACACGTACTGAATGTCAACATGAAAAAGCAGCAGCATGTTTGCAGTTTTGAACAACTACAATTTAAAGACGTGTTATATACCTAATCATAACGCCACTTGTTTAGTTTTATGTAAAGTTGTCCAGCTTCTTGCTATTTTGTTCACGTTTTAAGGCTACCTATGTATCATGATAGCAGTTTGTCTAGATTTTAGTGCCTCTTTTAATGTATTTGAGAATGCCGTATAAATTATATAACTAGTGACGTATTAATACTGGCCATTGGTATCACGTCCAAAGACGTTATCTTAACTCACATAATATGTGAATATGTATTCGTCAAACATAGTTAGATGGTTCAAATAAGGCCAAAATAAATAGAGAGAAAATAAGAAATTCTTATTATTCTCTACCGAATTGAGAAGCCTCCACTGGATATAAAACAAATTCTAAAGGGATTAAAGATCCTCGCATAGTACGCACGTACAGTCAGCATATAGATTGCATATAGGCAGGAAGCTTGTCAACAAGAATAATCAAGACAATAGTTGTGTTAATGTAATGAGAGCCACCACACAATTAATGAAGCGAGGTGACGGGTAACAACCTACCAGCAATTATGGTTGGTACTGAAACTATTACGACAAAGCAAATCTGTAACAATTTATACTAATCGCAAGGAAAAAAAATACATGATGTCATTATTTTAACGGCAAAATAATTATGGGAGAATGGTGAAAATATGTTCACATGATCATCAAAGCAAATATTTATAATATAATTCTACTGCCTTAATAGGAAAATATTAAATTACCGAATTAAACTATAAATATAATATGCCTAAGAAAATAGAAAATAAAAACAATACGAACTTAAACACGTCATAATATAATATAGAATGTAGATAATACTTACTTACTAACAATTAAATTTAAGAGAAAGTACAATGGCTAACAAAAAAATACAAATATGCATAAAGAATGAAACAAATATACCTATAATGTACAATACTAATATAATATACTAACAAGATATAGATAATAATATACTAATCAATTAAATTTAGGATAAAGTACAATGGCTAACATTTAAAATAATATAAACATATATAACTCACAACTAAAACAACACTAAAATAAGCAAATTTAAATATATATATATATATATTTTTTTTTTTTGTTTTACGAGGTGGAAAATCCCTTCGGATCTCCGACTCTTGGGGGAAATAAGAGCCGGAGTATGTGGTGTTTCCACTAAAAACCACCTCGACTTCCGCCATGTACCCGTGTGTCGGAGGGTGGGGCATCACCAAAGCACTCGTCGCCACCCTCCGACGGGTATTGGCCCGCCAGATGGTCAGGCGGGCCCCGAACAAAACCCCCTTGGCGGCGGATTAAGGTGTTGGACTCCGCCGCCAAAACGCCCAGCGGCCGCAGAGGATAGGGAGGACGGCAACGCAACACCGCATCGCCTCTTCCTCTGCGGCCCCACCGCGACGCATCGAATGGTGCGCCCCCATTTGGTCGCGGGAGATAGGGCGCGCGGCAACGCAACACCGACACGCCTCTCCTCCCGCGACCGCACCCGACTGCGAGGGACAGACAGAACTGTCCCCCGCACCCGCACCGTTGGACGCATCCTGCGCAGGCCCCTCCAAGCCCACGCGGAGCGTCCCCTCCTGGATCCCTCTTAGCTTCACCGCGGGTGACCAATCCACGGTTACTGAGCCCCCCCACCACGATAAGGTGGAGATCCCACGGGGGGGAAATTTAAATATATTTGTCAACTAACGCTAAACTGTAAATTGCAATACAGCATTGTAAATTGTAAACTACAGGAAATAAATAGGCTTTTTTATTTTATTTTATTTTTTTATTTTTATTTTAATATACCTCTGCCTACCCCTGCGGGGATAAAAGGCGTGAAGTTATGTTATGCTTTTTGAAATGTCTGTGTATCAGACTAAGTATTCAGAAGAAACAATTAGCTGTAACGAAAAGTCGCACGACTCCCTGCGAGAGGAAAAGGAAAGGAACGGGACAACAGCATATCCATTGGGAGACCGTATACCCTTTCGAATAGCAATAAATAAACAATATTACATAACATTTTTATATCCGGCACCGTATTTCTAGGAGATAAAAAAGAAAATATTATAACATTAAGTACATCACATTGTAGCAGTTATGGAAATTGTCTATCAATTGAGTGGGCCTATGTCCAGCAATGGCTGTAACAACTGACACAGAAACTTTAACGAAAAATATCTGGTACATAAGCATTGATTTACAATGTATATGTATAAGCCAAAACTTTGACACTTATGTAGTGTTATATTTCTTATACCCAATTAGGTACTTTTATAGTCTAATATGGTATGTTCGGTTAAAATAAAAAGTATCAAATTGAGTACTGCTTATAACGCCTATCTATCCATCGTCGATAAATAGATCATCAATAATACATCCTGCATGGCAGATGATCAATCCCAATGTTTTTTCACCCGACTATGGAGTCACCATTTTAGCAGCATGGTCTTATTAAATTTGCGTATATATATGTTCCCAAATATTTTCTGGTCTCGCTGTCATCTACTCTAATTAGATGAATATATAATTTCGGATGATCAAAATAAAACCCTCTTAATTACCTTTGTGTTCAAAAATGTCATGTCGCTGTACACTAATTGTCCGTATTTATGCAAAAAGGAACCACACGACAAATTTTGATTTTTGCTTTTTTTGAAGAATACTAATTGAAAAGTGGTTTATTTTCTTATTCAAAAAAAAAAAAAAAAGATCCACATGATTTTTCCCTTGGAAACAAGTTATACAAAAAGCAGAAAGGAACCAACAGCAAAAACATACATAATATGCGGTGTAAATCAAATTCTGTAGTAAAACTTTAACCCATTGCCAGTCCCATGAACCACATGTGGCTCATAACAATTGAATTTCTATTGTGTCTGGGATCGGACAGTGAAAGTGTTAATGCGCAGTCGGCCAATGTTCAATATACAGATACGGTTAGTGTGTTTTGCGCCGGTACTTCGAAAATAAACGACCCGGGGGTAGAAATAGAAGCTTCTACCTCGCACTCGGAGACGTGACATCGCTACACCAGTCAGCTTGCGACCACGGGACGTGCAACCGTCTCGAAACGTCAAACAAAATAAGGTTTGTAAATACCTAATGCATGTTCGCGTTAATTCCCGTCTATATTATATATTCTAAATAAAATAAACTTTCAAATGTGTCATGCATGATGTCATGGCTTAAAAAGTACGTTCAAATATAATGCGAATTGCAATAAAGTGAAACATCAATACAACTCATTAACTTTACTTTAGTTTACAAAAAATTCATCGAATTTTATATTACCCGACTATTGTAGTATCAACAAGAATTCCCTTTTGAAGCAAAATACGTCTAAATACACTAGCAATAATTGGTTATAAGAATGTTGAGTCACAGATCCAGGTTTTTTCCGAGTTCGTTGGAAGAAGTCAATGAATAATCAAAATTAAACAACTATGTTTAACCCAATAAATAAAAATCGAACACAAACATTGCTTATTTTATAATCTATTCTTTCTGTTTGTAAGAAGTAGTACGTCCAAAGTATTGTGATTCAACAGAACGAAGCGAAGCCAGACAATTGGCTTGTTTACTCAGAAGAGCGTTAACTATAAACTCATTTTAAACTGTTCAACAACTTTAAATAAATTGTCGAGTATGCTCGGTTGCAGAGTACGAAGTTTGTAAATAGCATCTTAAGGATATTATTATCAATGTTAGTTCTAAAGTACTAGGAGTAGAAAGTAAGATCAATAATAATGAATTTAACCGTTGCTTTTAACTTGAACGCGTTATTAGTTGAGTTCGAAACGTGTTTCGAACATGGTACCTACGTAAAATTCAGATGGTAAGTAGAATATTAATTATTAAGACATATTTCATGAACATTTACCGTCTTTTTATTTTTCACTTTTCCTACTTTGTGGATTGAGTGCAGAATTGGCATATTGGTGTTATCGACAGTAAAGCGATTTAGCGAATAAAATTTGAAAACTTCGGTGATTTTACCTGTATGTTTACTGCACTGGCACTTCCTGATAGTTCTTCTCATATTATCATACCTAATAATTATTATTTTAAGTAATTGCAATGCAGATTGATATGGATTTCTGAAAGTGGTAATTCATAAATTATACTTTGGAACATTATACTCAGAACTATTCTATGCAATATTCGTCCTTCACAAACACTAATAAATAAATTTGTATGAACACTAACGCACAGCGACATAAAATTAAAAGTCTGTTATAATTATGTAATTCTCGTGTTAACTATAAAAATGCTGGTAAAAGCACCCCGTACTCTTTAACGTTAACGAAAAGTTGTTTTTAAATGAAAATTTCTGTACAATCTGCACCTTCTTTCATGTCGTTCTGTTGAATAAAAAGTAATGCAACTTTTAAATTAATGAAGTTGCCGCTAAGAGCCATTTCTATATTAAATATAAACTAGTATTTATAGCAAATAAGAGTGACGAAAATGAATATGTTAATGTGTAATTAAGTTCAGCATTCTATTCGATAGATATACTCTGGACTTTGATGAGGTATTCAGAGATCACAGGGCTATGATAAAAGATGAGGTACCTGTCTAAAAGTTTTCAAGCGTAGCGGCTTAGGCGTTCGAAACCCTGTTTGACACTGCGTAGAGTGTCGTGGGTTCGATCCTAACACCAGACAAATTTAGTGTTATCCACAAATTGTTGTTTAGAGTATGATTGTTCTTTATGTCAAGTCTTATGTAAACTCTGGCTACAAGATTTACGGTCACGGAATTTCTAACTATTTACAATTACTCAGTATAATTATGTCGCAGAAAAACATCTTGGGAGAATGCAACCCAGAAAAGGGCCATTTAAGGGACCAGCTGGTGGCAAGACAGCGTTAAAGCTGCTATATCGAAGAAAAAAGAATACTTTAAACTATGGCAAGCTACAAAAGAACAATCTCATAAAGATCAATACACTGCGGCAAAAAAAGAGGCTAAGAGGGAAGTCGCAATAGCAGGAGAAGCAGCAAATAATAAATTATATACACAATTATATTTTATTATTATCTTAATATATAAAATCCTTGCGTTACTGACTGACTGACAAACACGCTACAGCCGAAACTATTGGGCGCAAAAAACTGAAATTTGGCATGTATGTTCCTTGGGGACCGTAGGGGTGCACTAAGAAGGGATTTCCCGAAATTCCCACGGGATCGGCCAAAACGGGTAAATTAAAAAAAATTGCAGGCGTAGCTGCTGGCGTCCTCTAGTAAAATATAATTTTGTGTAAATGTAGGTGTAATATTACACCTCTGCCTACCCCTTCGGGGATACAGGCGTGAGTCTATATACACAATTAGAGTCAGCGAAAACCGATTTAGATATACATAAAATTGCAAAAATGAGAAACAATAGAACTCAAGATTTTAATAGCGTTAAATTAATTAAAGATAATAATAATAAAATACTTACATCTGACAAAGATATTAGAAATCAGTGGGCAGATTATTATAAGTTCTTGTTAAACGTATCCCACCCTAGGGCAGCAAGTTCTGAAAAACCGAAACTCGTCTATGGACCAATACCTGCTATTTCACCTCAGGAACTGAAAAAAAGCCATGGCCCAAATGAAAAATCGCAAGGCTACAGGACCGGATGAAATAACAATAGAGTTCTCGAAGCAACTAAAAGGAGCAGGAATGACCTGGTTGTATAGTTTGTACAACAAATTGATAAGAGACGATCGTATTCCTGATTCTTGGCGAAATAACTTTTTCATGCCGTTTTATAAAGGGAAAGGAGATATTAGAAACTGCAATAATTATAGAGTCATTAAATTCATACGACATGAGTTTAATGGCTCTATGATTATTGCCAACCAACTTACCAACTTTAAAAATTGGGAAAGAATCATATCATCTTTTCACCATGGGAGAGCCATGCTTCGGCACGAATGGGTCAGGCTCAACCGGAGTGATACCACGGCCTCACAGAAAACCGGCGTGAAACAACGCTTGCGTTGTGTTTCGCCGAGTGAGTGAGGATACCGGAGGCCCAATCCCCCAACCTGTGATGGTGCAATTGAAAAAATTTTGCTACCCCAGGAGGGTACCAACTGCGCTACGTTGGAGAAACCCTCTCTGGACGTCCGCGTTCAGGACACAACGCATCTAAGCGTGGACGCCCAGGCCGCCCCTCGTACTCTGGGGGGAGCAAAACTGCGCTCGAAAGTTCCCTTAAAAGGAGCAAAAATATCCTGGCACCCCATGTCACACTGGCCGTGGACTTCTGCAATGTCAGGGGATTACACACCAACCTTAATGCTGTCCACCACCACCTCGAGACAACAAAGCCGGCCTTGCTCTTCTTGACTGAGACGCAGATATCACCTCCAGCAGACACTTCCTACCTTACTTACCCTGGGTATGGACTGGAACACTCCTTTCTGTCCAAGGCCGGAGTGTGCGTGTATGTTAGTAACGATATCAGTTCTCGTCTTGAAGGTAGGGACCTCTCCACCTTATGGCTACGTATAGATAGCGACGACCACCCCCGCGTCTATGCTTGCCTTTATAGGTTCCATAGCTGTGATACCGAACACACCCAAATGGCTTCAGACTTTGTGCAGCAGCAGATCCCGTCAACAGAGATCATCTTGCTTGTTGATTCTAAAGCCCATCACGCCGACTGGCTCAGTTCCAGTAAAACTGATCATGCGGGGAGATCTGTTCACGACTTCGCCCTGGCTTATGGCCTGACACAACTGGTTACCACGCCCACGCGAATCCCAGACGTTGAAAGCCAGAATCCTTCACTGCTGGACCTTCTGCTGACTTCTCATCCGGACGGCTACAAGGTATCCGTAGGCACCCCAGTTGGCTCCTCAAACCATTGCCTTGTGCGGAGTGTGTTACCTCTCACGTGCTCGCTGCAATCGCGGGCTGCACGCAGTCGCTGTGTGTGGCACTACAATTCAGCAGATTGGGATGGGAACTTCTTTGCGTCCTATCCTTGGGGACAAGTATGCTTCTCACCGGATGATCCCAACGCCGCCGCTGATTCTGTTGCTGATGTGGTGCTACAGGGTATGGAACTTTTCATTTCATCCTCTGTGGTCCCCATTGGTGGCAAATTTCGGCCTTGGTTTGGTTCATCTTCCAAAACGGCTTCTCGCGGGAAGCAGAAATCTTACCAAGCCTGGGCTGATGCGGTGGCGGCAGAGGATGAAAATACCAGCGCATTAAAAAAGGAGTATAACTCCTTCAAAAGAGACGTTGCTAGTGCGAAGTCGAAGCACATTGGTAGAATTGGCGAGAGTCTTGAGCGCCTTCCTTCGGGAACTCGTGCATTCTGGTCTCTTGCCAAAGCTATCGAAGGGAATTGAAATTAAACTACAGTTTACGGATTTTATCGCGTTATATTACTTTCACTGGTTATTTGTTATTACATTTAAACCGAAAGATCTAGAAACTACATTTTTATTACTAGCCAACGTTTCGAATTCTTTACAGGATTCATGTTCACGGCAGACTGAGGTGATATTTGTCTTTGTCTTGAATTTAAAAGTTATCTCAAAGTACCCGAACATTTTTCAACTATTGGTGTTACTATCTACGCAGAATGTGCTCACTGTGTCTTGATGTCTACTGGTGACTTTGTCCTTTTTGGGTTTCATTAGCCTGATAACAGGGTCCCAAGCTGGAGGAACATTCCAACCATCTTCCCTATTGAAATTAGGATGTTTTTTAATTTCAATAGCTTCACGTATCATTCTTGGAATAAAGCGGTGTTCTTTTGCGAGTATCTGTGGTTTATCAAATCGCAGGTAATGGTTGGTTCCTTGTTCTACATGTTCACACACAGCAGACTTCGTCGAGCGTTTGTGTTTAATGTCAGCTATATGTTCCTTTAGTCGAATGCCTATGCTTCTCTTGGTTTGTCCAATGTATGAGAGCCCACACTCACAGTCTATCTTGTAAACCCCGGCCTCTTGTAAGGGTAACTGACTCTTGACAGATGGTAAAAATTGGCTTATCTTCGTTGGCGGCTTGTAGAAAGTTTTGATTGAAGCTCGCTTCAAGATGTAGCCAATCTTGTCGGTCACGCCCTTGATGTATGGGAGGACAGCAGGTTGTCTCTCTACTGTGGCTGGCTTGTTCTTCGGGGATCTGTGACGTTGGCGCGGTGGTCGGAGCTTGTTGTCTTGCAGAACTTGCTTGACATGTTGAAGCTCGGCGTCCAGGTGTTTCTTGTCACAGATCCCCCGGGCTCTCTGAAACAAAGACATTCCTACGGTAGCTAACTGTTTGGGATGGTGGTGAGATTCACCGTTTAAGTACCTATTTGTATGTGTCTTTTTCCTATACACAGTGTGGCTCAAAGAGTTGTTTTTGTTCCTGATAACAAGTACATCTAGGAAAGCTAAAGAATTGTTTGCCTCTAATTCCATTGTAAATTTGATGTTGTTATGAATAGAATTAAGATGGTCTTGGAATACATTAACACTATCTGTTGGTAAAATTGTAAAAGTGTCATCTACATACCGCTTGTAGAACCTAGGTGTGATGGTGGCAGTCTGCAGGGCTCGCGCCTCGAAGTCCTCCATGAAGATGTCAGCAAGAACAGGCGATACTGGAGAACCCATTGCCACACCGTCTACTTGTATGTAGTATTTCTCATCCCATAGCAGATAGCCGGTTGTTAAGCAGTGTTTCAATATTTCTGCATATTCCTCGGGCATGTTGTTCTCTATTAGCTTCCTTCTAGTTATTTCAATACAGTCATGTGCTGGTAAGCATGTAAATAATCACTGTACATCAAAACTAACCATAGTTTCCTTGTCAGAGAGATGTAGGTGTTTTATTTCACTGACAAAATGGTAGGAATCCTTTACATGCGCTCTCGTCTTGCCTCTGAGTGGCGAGAGAATCTTCGCAATGTGTTGAGCCAATCTGTAGGTTGGTGCCCCTATTTGACTGACTATAGGGCGCAGTGGAGCATTTTCTTTGTGTATTTTCGGTAGACCATACAATTGAGGAGGTTTTGCACACGAAGGTATTAAGTATTTCACGTCCAGATTCAGTTGTTCGGAGTATTTCTTCACAATGTCACTCGTTTGCTTGAGTATTTTGTTGGTAGGGTCTGTCTTAACCAATTTATATGTACTTTCATCCGATAAAAGATTTTCCATTTTTCGTTTATAATCGGACGTGTCCATCACTACCGTTGCATTTCCTTTATCTGCTCGAAGTACTGTTAGTTCAGGTCTAGCCCGTAGGTTCTTCAGTGCTAAATACTCTGGTTTTGGTAGATTCCTTCTCGGCACTGTCGACTGACGCAATACGGCAGAAACGTCCTGGCGTATGGCCTCGAAATCTTCCTTACTTACACTTTACATTACATGTACATTAAATGTAATAACAAATAACCAGTGAAAGTAATATAACGCGATAAAATCCGTAAACTGTAGTTTAATTTCAATGTGTAACATTCGCGTAAACCCAAGAAAATATTATATCGAAGGGAACTTCTGTAAGCCTTCCTTTCCACCACTACACATAGAAAATGACTCCTTGGCCCACGACGCAAAGGAGAAAGCCGATCTTCTGGGCAAACTCTTTGCGTCCAACTCGACCTTGGATGACGGGGGACAGGAACCGCCTACTATACCGCTGTTCAAGGGCTGTATGCCGGACATTCGGTTCCACCAACGCGCAGTCCGTATATCACTTCTGTCCCTCGATATCCATAAGTCGAGTGGGCCTGATGGAATTCTTCCTATTGTGTTGAAGATCTGCGCTCCAGAGTTGGCACCAGTTTTAACATGCCTTTTTCATCTCTTTAACTCTTTTGGCGTAGTTCCAACATCGGGGAAGACAGCTTTGTAATAATCGATTTAAAACTTTCGCGATTTGTATACATCATACAAAATAAATTAGCGGGTCTTAATCGCGTACAACTAACTTATATAAGGTATAAATACCTATTTGGTTCCGACGTTTCGCTCGTCTTGCACCGAGCGTGGTCGCGGAGAGACTGATGAGAGCTCAGCGCCGTCTGGTGGAAGTGCGAGTTTCGGCACTTACCCTCACTTGGTCTTTATTTAAGTTCGCAATGTCGGTACTCCGACACACTACACTAATGACGTCTACACACTGTTGAGATTTATCACTGCGGCGGTGTCTACACTTGCTGATGACTGGATTCCAAGTAGCCGATAATCTATATCCATCCTCCCGGTTGAAATTGTTATGTTTCTTGATTTCTACCGCTTCACGTACTATTCTGGAGTAATAGTGACGATCGGTGGATAAGACTTGTGGTTGATGCAGTTCTATCCAGTGGTTTGGTCCAGACTCCAACAAATGCTCAGCTATCGCCGACTTATTAATCTGTCGGTTTTTTACAGCTGCGATATGTTCCTTTACTCTTTCAGCGATTGTACGCTTAGTCTGCCCGATATATGAACTACCACAGCTGCAATCGACTTTGTAGACGCCAGGTGTTTGGAGAGGAATGACATCCTTTGGGGTACGCAGATTGTGTGCAATCTTAGAGAGCGGACTGTATACAGTCTTGATGGAGTATTTCTTAAGTTCTGTTCCAACCTTGTCCGTCACTCCCTTTAGATATGGCATGTACGCCGGCACTCTGCTTACTTCAGGTCTACGACCTTTCCTCTTCAGACGGAGTATCTTCTTCCTGTATCCATTGCGCCTCAGTACCTCCCGAACATGTGACAACTCACTATTTAACTGTTCAGGGTCACACAGGTCATACGCTCTGTTCACTAGTGAGGACACAACGGAATCCAAATGCCGTGGATGGTGGTGCGAGTTCGCGTTAAGATACCTGTCGGTGTGTGTCGGTTTCCTATATACAGTGTGTCCAAGGGTATCATTATCTCTCACTGTCACTTTAACGTCAAGGAAGGGTAACGATCCGTCTACCTCCATTTCGTATGTGAATCGGATGTTTGGATGTATGGAGTTTAATTTGTCTGCGAATTGTTCCACGTCTTGCTGGTTCCCCTTCATGATGCAGAAGATATCGTCGACATACCTCTTCCACAGCTTCACATTTGATGCCTGCATGTCTATGGATTCTTCGAAGTGCTCCAACCAGATGTTGGCCATTACTGGTGCGATAGGGCTACCTTTATACAGCTTTGGTCCACCCGATCCCTAAAAAAAGCGATCGCTCTAACACATCCAACTACAGACCGATAGCCATAACCTCCCTCTTCTCGAAGATAATGGAGTTCATTATCAAACTGCCAGCTCCTTCGGTTTCTAGAGGATAACCAGCTGCTTAGTGACCAGCAATACGGCTTTCGTAAGGGTCGGTCGGCTGGTGATCTTCTAGTATACCTGACACATCGTTGGGCTCAGGCGATCGGGACAAAGGGGGAGGCTTTGGCGGTCAGTTTGGACATAGCGAAGGCCTTCGATCGGGTCTGGCACAAAGCGCTTCTTTCGAAGCTCCCTTCCTATGGGCTTGCCCGAGAAATCATGCGAATGGGTCACCAGCTTTCTTACAGCAAATAATAAATTATATACACAATTATATTTTATTATTATCTTAATACATAAAATCCTTGCGTTACTGACTGACTGACAGACACGCTACAGCCGAAACTATTGGGCGCAAAATGAAATTTGGCATGTATGTTCCTTGGGGACCGTAGGAGTGCACTAAGAAGGGATTTCCCGAAATTCCCACGGGATCGGCCAAAACGGGTAAATTTAAAAAAATTGCAGGCGTAGCTGCTGGCGTCCTCTAGTAAAATATAATTTTGTGTAAATGTAGGTGTAATATTACACCTCTGCCTACCCCTTCGGGGATATAGGCGTGAGTCTATATACACAATTAGAGTCAGTGAAAACCGATTTAGATATACATAAAATTGCAAAAATGAGAAACAATAGAACTCTTCTCGGGAAAAAGTCATCGAGAGCCGAAATAAACTGCGTGTCAAGTCTGCGTGTTCACCGCAAAAAAACTGCCGTTGGTCGTATGTCCTCGTTTTGAGAGCACGCCCTTAACTGCCTCCTCCAGTATTGGAATACTTGTTGTCGACATATCGAGCGAAGTCCAGTTCCGCGGTCATTTAGAGGGTAAGGCTAAGTTAGCCTCGAAGAAGCGCGTGCTCAATAGATCGAGACGGTATTTCACTCCGGCCCACCGCTTGCTCCCTTATAAGGCGCAGGTCCAGCCACATATGGAATATCTTCTCATCTTTGGGCAGGGGCACCCCAGTACCAGCTTCTTCCTCTGAACCGCATCCAACGGAGAGCCGCTCGAATTGTCGACTGCCAAGATATTTGCAACCGGTTAGACCCCTTGGCGCTGCGTAGAGATGTAGCCTCGCTATGCATCTTTTATCGCAACTACTGTGGGGAGTGCTCCGAGGAATTGTTCAGATTAATCCCTGCCGCCTCTTTCCGCCATCGTTCTACGCGACAGCATTTCCATTCCCATTATTTAGATGGTTGGCAATCTACAACGGTGCGTTTCTCTAGAAACTTTCTGCCTCGCACCTCTAAACTCTGGAATGATCTGTCGCCTGCGGTTTTTCCGAACCAATACGACCTTCAATCCTTCAAGAAAAGAGCGTATTCCTTTTTAAAAGGCCGGCAACGCACTTGTGACTCCTCTGGTGTTGCAGGTGTCCATGGGCGGCGGTAATCGCTTAACATCAGGCGATCCGTCTGCTCGTTTGCCCTCTATTCCATAAAAAAAAGACGTGTGGCACTCGGAGACTGCCGCGGTAAAGCTATTGCAAAGCATTTTTTATCAACTTATGCAACTATAATTATATATTTATTTTATTTATGCAGTATTTTTTTTCTTTCATATTAATTCAAGTTACACTTTGAGCGTAGTGACCGATAAGAAAACATTTTTTTTTCTTTTATTAAATAAATGAGAAGTTAATATTGTTCAAAATATTTTTATTATCTTTCAATACATGTCGGTTCTTCAGGAATATTTATCATTGAAACTATAGGGTTATGGTAACTGAAATAAGAAACATAAGTTTGAGACTTGATATCTTCTAAATATCTACATATAATATGCCCTTTGACGTTCACAATTTCTTTTTCTTTTTAGCTCTTTATGCTTTTCTTCTCTATAAAAAGAAAATATCTAGGTATAAATAATAGGTATAAATAATTAGGTATTAATAGTGTAATTACACACCAAAATAATTATTCATTCAAGAAATTTGAAAAGAAAAACGGTATTAAGAGTTTGATCATCGAATTTCGCGCAATGTACATTTATATAGTTATAATATCATATATACTTTCTCTGCGCGGCATTAATGTGTATGTGTGTACTATGCATATTAAAAAAGAAAAAAAAATTGCATGGTTCACAAAAAAAAATTTTTGTGAATCATGCGGTGGGTTTAATTTTGGTAGGAATGGTAACTTTGGTAGAAATGGTACTTTTGATAAAGATGGTAGTTTTGGTAGCAATCGTAAGTAACATGCTACCAAAACTACCATATATGCCAACAATACAATTTCTGCCAAAACTACTATTCCTACCGAAAATAGAATGCCTATTAAAATTACTATATGTACCAAAACTACTATTCGTACTAACACTATCATATCTACCACTTTTTTCAAAACTACCATTTCTACCAAAACCGCCGGTGCTGTCAAAAGAACCATTTCTCTCAAAACTACTATTCTTACCAAAGCTACAATTTCTACCATAACTACCATACATACATACATACATATCGTCTCGCCTTTTATCCCCGAAGGGGTAGGCAGAGGTGTATTTCTACACCCACTTTTCGCCAGATATACTTTAGTCCCACGTAATAAGGGGCGAGCCTATTGCCGTACCGGACACATTTCCAGACTCCGTGCTGCTACTGTGCTACTGAGAATTTCGTGACAGAAAAACCCAATAACACTGCCCGACCCAGGAATCGAACCCGGGACCTCCCAATCCCACGCGCACATTTATGCCGCGAGACCAACGAGGCAGTCGTATAGGGTTTGATGTCGAGTTTTCCGTCTCTACGCAAAGATGGTATTTGCATCGTGTTATCCCTTAGTCGCCTCTTACGACACCCACGGGAAGATAGGGGGTGGTGACACTTGTATTCTATGCCGTCAACCACACGGCCTATACTACCACTTGTAATATAATTAATGACAATAGTACCTACTATGAACCGCTGTAATATGTTCCACATAAAAAAAAATACCTTTGTACAAGTAAAACATTTTATTCTAAACTAAACCTTAAATTAGTAAGCAGTAAAGTTCATAATACATATTATCAACTTGGCGCTTACGCCAAGTTGATTAATATGTGAAGGGTGTTAGGTTTTTTTCGTTACGGAATTTCTGGATCCGGTCGCCGCGCTCAAGCCCGCGATAAAAGCTATGCAATAGCTTAAAAAAAACAATAGACTCGTCGACCTTATAAGATTAACGCCAAATGAGTGCGGGTTTGTTGCCGAGAAAAGCACATCAGATGCCATTCAGACTATCAGGATACTGCTGAAAAAATCGAAGACTAGTAACACCAATTTACATATGATCTTTATAGATCTAGAAAAAGCATTCGATCACGTGCCTGGAGATCTGATTTGGGAGGCACTCCGAGAACAAAATATCCCAGAGATGTACATACAATTGATCCATGATATGTACAATGGTGTTACGACATAGGTGGTTTATCCAGCAGGAATGTGCAACAAATTTGAGATTACGGTGGGAGTTCATCAAAGTTCGTCACTGAGCCCTCTTTAATTTAACGTTACCATGGACTACCTCACAAAGCGCTGCCAGAGACCCGTACCATGGAATATACTGTACGCAGATGACGTTGCTTTCATTATCAGACCCGGTAGATTAGATTTGATAAATCTTTATTGTACACCACATAAGGAAAACGTACATCGTATGAGCACAAACAAGAAATGCACAATTGGCGGCCTTATCGCATACAGCAATTTCTTCCAGGCAACCATTAGGAATGGACTCATGACTGTAGAAGGAGCCAAAAGTATTTTATGGTATAGTTTTTAACTTTTAGATAAATATATTTTTAGCAAAGTATACATAAAATAAATACCTACTAAAAAGGTACGTTGACATACATATATAATATATTATATATACACTACATATAGGCAATACATATAATACATACATATATAACAAATATATATAAATATAATAAGATACATAATACATATGGGTGCATAGGGGTCCCACCAAGAACATAGGGTCCCCTGCCGATCAACGGACGAGGCTCTGGCAAACAAAATATCCCGATAAGCGGCAATAGGCTCGCCACCTATTACGTGGGATCAAAAAATTGGCGAAAAGTGGGCGTTTAATATGCCTCTGCCTACCCCTTCGGGGAAACAGGCGTAAGTCTATGTATGTATGTATAATATTATACTTAAAAGGTTATGCAAGTGACTAACAATTTATTGTATTTTATTATTGTGAATGCATTCTTGTAATAACCACTGGTGGTCCTAAAATAAATAAAAATAAAAAGTTATGGACAATAACGCAATAGTGCTGTTTTAACATGTTTTTAAAGATGGTCAGTGATTTTGCTCGTCTAATCTCAACTGGCAGCGCATTCCACAAACATACAGCCTGAACTGAAAAGGATTTATCAAAGAAGTTTGTGGAATGCGTCGGCATCTGCATTCGCAGATCCTCTTACGACCTCAGGCACTTTGTATGTGTATCATGAAAGAACTTGAACCATTCTATGAGATACAGGGCAGTGTTAGGATTGAACAATACATTATATAGTAATACTAGAGGACGCCAGCAGCTACGCCTGCATTTTTTTTAAACTTACCCGTTTTGGCCGATCCCGTGGGAATTTCGGGAATTCCCTTCTTATTGCACCCCTACGGTCCCCATGAAACTTACATGCCGAATTTCAGCTTCCTGCGCCGAATAGTTTCGGCTGTAGCGTGTCTGTCAGTCAGTCAGTAACGCAAGGATTTTATATATTAAGATTAGAATATGAGTATTTCTGCGAAGGCAAATTGGGAGCCACTTGAGCCTGCTATGAAATTCAGATATATGATTATATTTGTTTAAACCAAATATAAATCTAATACAAAAGTTTACTGTACGCAGATGACGTTGGGCACAGGCGATGCACTGCGGGAGTTACTCTGACGAGTAGATACTCGTCATAGTATCTCCTCCAGCGCAAGCAGTCAACCGAAAGATGACGGTCAAACCATCCGAACCTGGCGGAAGTAAATCCCAAGATGCTAGATGGACAGCAGCGTCCAGCACTAAAAACTTTCGCCACAGCGATCGCCAATACACCTGCCAAGCGTGGCGATTATGGCAAATCCCCCCATACATGAACCACATCAATAAAAACCCGTCCCTAGTCCCCGGTGGCCCCGCTAGTCCTGGTTATGGTAGCAGCCATGGTAACGGCGGGGCAAGGGGTGCGAAGAATCTCCGGAAGAGATCAGGCTAACACCATCAACGACAATTGGCCCTGGCAACACTGAACACGCGCACACTGCGGACCGACGAGAAGATTGTTGAGCTGGAAAAAGAATTGAGCAAGTTGCGATAGGATATCATAGGCCTATCTGAAGTCCGAAGACAGGGGGAGGACTCGATAGTTCTCAATTCCGGTAACTCACTTTTCTACCGGGAGGGCGAGCAGCAGTCCAGGTCACAAGTCAGAAAAGGAACAAGGTTTCGATTTTTTTGCCAAATAAATTATTTGGGCATCTTTTCACGCTGATGGAAAGATACCGGTGGTAACTGAGTAATTAAGGATATGACAAAGGACAGGTTTTCGGATTTAAGATTTCATCAAGGATGGGCAGGATCATGTTTCGACTGATACATTCATTACCAACAGCATTGGATGAGATTGAAATTACGCTCTTTTTAACATCACAACAGCAAAATTGCTCGAAAACAAAAGGTGAATATTTGGGAGTTGGGATAAGTTAAAGATCTTGTAACGTATTTGTTTTAGTGGTTCCATCAAAATTTGACGAAGCAGTGAAATGTGCATTAAGTGCATCGATATTAATATCCTTTGGGAACTCGTCGTTGCGTGACTTACCAACTCCCAATGTTTTAAGAAATTTCCAGACTTTAACCGGATCTCCATTTTCAACAGAGTTGTGAATGTGTTGGCGTTGTGCATTCCTACACACCTTATTGCAGAGATTTCTTGCACTTATGTATTTTTCCAGGTTGACAGAGGTCGGACGACTTATATCTCGCCTTCGCTGCGGCTTTCTTGGACATTATGTTTATGATTTCTTCAGTCAGCCAAGGCGATGGTAGATGTATTAATTTGATGGCACGGACAGGCGCATGTTTATCGTACAGCTGCATTTATGTGTTTGAAAAAACTTGCACCTTAGTGTCTATACAGTCAGTCGTAAACAAAGGAGACCAATCAATCTTGCTGGCATCGTCGCAGAGCTTCGAACAATCCATTCCACCGAAACTGCGCTGCATAATGATTCTCGGTTTTGCCTTAGGTGGACGTATTTTATAGGAAGGATAGATCAAGTCATGGTAGGAGAAGGCGTCGGCAGAGCATTGACCATGCTTGGCAACAAAGGTAGAAGAAGAAACAAAATTAAGATCAAGAAGAGAAAGAACAGAGTTTGGGAAGTGGTGTGTAGCATTAAAAGGTAGGACAGATAAATTACTGGAATTTAAAATACGCTTAAGAGTGGCTGAACATGTATCCTGTTTTATAATACAGGTGTTAAAATCTCCCATTAAAATTGTGTGTCTGTCAGAAGGCATTAAAGTTTCTAGGATGTGTTTGAAAGAAAGAAAAAAAATTACTCGTGATGAAGGGGAATAATAAACACCTAGAAGAACTTTAGATAGGTTGAGTTCCACTTCCAAAAAGAGATGCTCACCGGCGTTTGAGGGTGGTGGTTGCGATGAGATGCTTACTATACGGTAACGAATCCACCGACCGCACGATCATTCCTAATTAGATGGAACCCAGGGAGAGAATAAGAATTTGATGGCAGACATGGTTTTAGCCATGACTTTGAAACGAGAATAGCATGTGTCGCACGATCAGAAAAAAGGAAGAAAATCAGGTTTTACTTACAAATGAAAACACTCTTAGAATAGTACACTTCACAATATAATTGCCTATATAGGTAGATACAATGCAGCTACTTTAAGACTAAGACTTTAGTAATTGAGAACATGAGAAAATTCAGGGCGTGGTCCGACAAGTATAGTTAGGTGTTCACTGGTGTTCCGAAGGCCAGGGTCTTGGTAGGAAGAAGACTTAACTGGCCGTGAGCTGGAGCAGAGAGGGCCGATTGAGCAGCGTCGCACGCTTATATATGGCGTGCGGGACGCGGGCAGAGGCGCTCGCTCCCACCTTCGTTCGACGTCACAGTTCAGACGGAGGGGCACGACGTCACACACCCCCCTCTTTAGGGCAGAATTTTTCCTAGGGAAAATTCCCTTGGCTAGCAGCTCGTTGAGGATTACCTGTAATCAAGTAGTGGAAGTGGTGTCAGTATTTTAAGTAAACAACCAAACTTACATAATTACATTAGCTATAAATATAATATATTACCCACAATACGCACGCAACAACTGCCCTATGATAAACTAACACACCCGTCATCCATAAAGCCGCCACACACTACATAAGTGCTTAGGCCATAACATAACAACAGAATATGAGAGACAACCATTAAAGGCGTGAAGCGCTTAGGGTAATACACGAGATAAAAGGGACGTCATTAAGAATGAGTTACAGGTAAGAGAAGTTACGTCTAGCCCTACGAATTATTATTCTTGGGTTCGGCACCTTGACCACTAGATAAACAAAATACTAAGTCATTGTTAGGTATAACAAACAGAATGTATACAAAAGTTAAACGAAAATAAATTCAAGTTGTAGACTACAAACTGACTACTGAATTACAAAAGAACAGCAAAATACATAATTATTTTGCTCAATTTAATTACAAATACCACGATTGTCCACGATAAATGAACACACTATTAAAGTAAACAATGATGAATCATAAGTGCGGTATCTATCTACCAGCGCGTCACTGAGTGAGCGCGTGTGCATCGCAATAACAAACTAGATATATTTTAATTAGATAAGTACTATTTGACTGTTCCGAGTTCGCAACGGCCGGTCAATCACACACAATAATGCTTTATAAAAGTACCTATAAAAACAATTCGATTATAAAGTCGATACAAAATTATGAACAACAACAATAAAAAAACTTCAGAACAAAGCACAGCGAAAAAAATAATACGTCAACAAAGTAGACATTAAGATAAAAAGACTTCCAGAAAAGAAAAACGAGAATCGAACTTGTATACTCGGCTGACAGTGACCTTTTAACCACTGATCCACGGGGTAAAAAAAAAACAATATATTTAGTTTATGGTAAGACTTTTTAAAACGATGTTCAACACAACATTTCGGTAGGTACATAACTGCGCAGCAATTTAAAAAAAATAGTGTATTTTACGAGAAAAAAATATTTGCTACCCACAACAAAAAATATTAATTTATAGTAGACACTACTACAAACGGTAACATAAATTAGAGAACATTAGTTTGGAAAAATAAACAATGTATAGGTTATAAGTATTCTTTTTTTATTTTATGTAATTATATGTAGGTATCTTTAAATCTTTTATATGCCATTCACCAAGTGGTTTAACATTCATAACATTTAGTTTTGAAGAATTCTGCCGGTTTACGGCGAAGATTATAAAATAAACAATTGCGTTGATGAGCCGACAACAGAGCTGAGTGTACCTTCTCGAAAATAGAAGATAAATAGTTCAACGATGCGGCATTAACTTCACATGGCTCATGCACCATATTAGAATTGAATTCCAAGTCAATATACTGAGAACCAAAATATCCTTCAATTGAGTTTATGAACAATGTGAGGCGTAGGTAAACAATGGCGTATAATTTATATTTAGATCATTTTATTTCAACATTAGATTTTAAAATTAGTGCCAAAAAATATAAACTTTGTTTATTACAAGAAAGATTGTGGATGTAGTAACATGCACAAAAACAACACATTTTATTTTATCATTTTGTTATTAAAGTTTATGTAGGTATTTATGTATGTTCAACAAACATTTTAAAACAACAAATAGGCATTAGTATTGTGAAGGTATTTATGAGTATGAGCGAATACTCATCGCACGAGTTTATGTAGGTAATTTACAACGAATTACAACGATTACGCGCAGGCAACGCGTTAGAATAATATAACACAAAGAGTTGACCAACAGTGGGCAAAAGATACTGGGATCTCCAGTAGTGACCCAAAAATAAAAAATATACATTTACATATATTATATTAATATATACACTAAGGTCAGACAGAATGACCATCATACGCTAAAATTATTTTGTAAGTGTGGGTTAAAGTCTTATATAAAACGACTTAACCCGCTTTTTTTTTTTTAAGCACACATTTTTTGTTTATTAAAACACATAATTTATTGTTATTACCTGATAGACAAAAACATAAGAAGGGTTACCTAGGAACCCTTTTAAACACCAAAAACCTTTAGTCGGAACTTGATAGTTTAAAAAGAAATGTCAAGAATCGTTAGTAGAACTTGAACATTTTAAGAACGAGTCTTCACCACGTTAGTATTGTAGTGAAAACAGGTATAGAACAACAAAAATATCAGGTAAAAACACTAAAAGACAACAAAAATCATCGATAAATCGACGCAACCTCGCAGTCTAGCCACCGCGGTAATTCAAAGTTAAAACTCCAACGTTTTAAAGAGGCGTTGTCGGTATAAACAACAGACTCCATAACACTTTTAGCCCGACAATGCCCGTTCTTCACAGCAAGAAGAACAGAGAAATATAGCATCCATCTCTTGTTTAGCAAGAGCAAAAGTACCATTAGAAAATCGCAAAACAGAGCACATACATTATCAAAATCAGGTAGCAAACAGCACCCAATCTTCTCCCATTTAGCAAGAGAAGGAGACCATTTTATAAACGGCAAAACAGAGCACCATCGGAATCCGACAGCAAAAAGCATCCATGCGCATTTAGCAGCATCCATACGCATTTAGTAGCATCCGTACAGATCTCACATAGCAATTAGGGTCAACACACGGCTAGTAGACGCCGCGTGGACTACAAAGCACTCCGAATTATTTGGTCAAAACAGCAGAAAAAACACCCTATTAAAGGCCAGACAACAGCCCGCCAAAGGCTAGCAAAGGCTAGAATAGAGTAGCCTTTCCCAAAGCTACCAACTCAGCAAACCAACAGCAATAGAAAGAAAAGAAAATTAACTTTAGAGGTTAATTTATTGATTAATTACTTTTACAAGTCAATTATTTAGTTATTATTTATGTACCTTCATTAATGATATAAAGATGCGAGATTGAGCAAAGTTATTTGTATATAGCATTTATTTAAGAAAAAGTTTAGTAAAGACTTTAAAAACTTCTTTAAAGCTATTTTAACAGTTTAATTAAACACAATCGCATGAGACAAAATATAACAGAGAAACGAACCCATGAAGAATAATGGCAAAAAAAATTATAATAAATTACACTGCAATGTTCACTAAAATTACACACATGCCTACTAGTGAAAGAAAATAAAGTGCGTAATTGCGTATTGTAGGAAGAGAATGTAGTAAAATGTAAAATGCGTCCAAGAGAAATTTCAATTGTAGGTAGGTAAAACACGTGGCTTCGTTGAGCCGGCGCGGCGCGGCGTCGCTCGTACGCCAAGCGGCCGAGAATAAGACAGGTAATTACGTTTGATAACATTGCGCGATGCAATTTATCTAGCAGATAGTTCAATTAAACATATAATTAGTTAGAAAATAGAATTAAGTGACTTGTGGCTGACAAGAAAAAGATATAGGTTACTCCTGGACGTATTTAACACATAAAAATATATAAAAATACACAAAAATATATAAAAATACAGAAAAAAATACCACTCACCTTCGGAACACCAATTTAGCTATAAAAAAGAAATCCTATTGGGCGCCAATGTCGCACGATCAGAAAAAAGGAAGAAAATCAGGTTTTACTTACAAATGAAAACACTCTTAGAATAGTACACTTCACAATATAATTGCCTATATAGGTAGATACAATGCAGCTACTTTAAGACTAAGACTTTAGTAATTGAGAACATGAGAAAATTCAGGGCGTGGTCCGACAAGTATAGTTAGGTGTTCACTGGTGTTCCGAAGGCCAGGGTCTTGGTAGGAAGAAGACTTAACTGGCCGTGAGCTGGAGCAGAGAGGGCCGATTGAGCAGCGTCGCACGCTTATATATGGCGTGCGGGACGCGGGCAGAGGCGCTCGCTCCCACCTTCGTTCGACGTCACAGTTCAGACGGAGGGGCACGACGTCACACATGTAGGTTTTTACAGTCAAAGGTTGCCAGCATATCAGGGCTGGAATACTTTGAGCATTTATATGGACTACATTAAAGTTCTTTGGTACGTCAGAGAACTGAAACTGAAGGGTTTCTGCAAGTGACAGTAAACTAGTGAAGCTGTTATCGAGACTAGTAACGGTCAAAAAGCTGTCATCATCACTGTATAAGTCAAGCATTGGAAGTACCTATACCTACTTAAATATATAATAATGATGTAATATATAAGTTAATTAAATATACAATATAAGTATATAAGTTAATTAAATATAAAAATAAAGCAATTTAAAATCAATAAGTCCACCCGCCAGTTACGTGTTACAAAAGTATCAAAAATTATTTACACTTGCATGAAAAAATAAAACACTTTAACACTGAAAGTGGATAAAAAATAATTAAATAAAAAGAACATAGAAAGAAACATTAAGTACTAGACCAGGTAAAGGACCATGAGTCAAATTGGGCTTAGTGTCCAACAGAGTTATGGCATATGCCATTGTAAATGGATGGAATGAATTTTGTTCGTATTAAAATTGTTACTACCAGCACCACCTTCAATTCCATTGCAGAAAAACTTAAAAGATTTTGTAGAAAAATACAATTGTTAGTCATAAAACTGTTATAGTAATATAGATTCATACTTTAAAATCAGTGGCGTAGCTAGCTTGGGTGGCACCCGGGGCGGAAGTTGGCGGTCGACCTTTTTCTTTTTTTTTTTAGTCGATACCTAACAATTACGGGCTAACTGTCCCCGAATCGTAGTGCTGAGCTAGTGCCTATGTTTTTTTATATGTTTGTACATTGTTCTTAAAGTTGAGTTTGGGGTGACACCCAAAAAGTTTACTAGTGAAGCTGTTATCGAGACTAGTAACGGTCAAAAAGCTGTCATCATCACTGTATAAGTCAAGCATTGGAAGTACCTATACCTACTTAAATATATAATAATGATGTAATATATAAGTTAATTAAATATACAATAACGGATATAATATAAAAATAAAGCAATTTAAAATCAATAAGTCCACCCGCCAGTTACGTGTTACAAAAGTATCAAAAATTATTTACACTTGCATGAAAAAATAAGACACTTTAACACTGAAAGTGGATAAAAAAGAATTAAATAAAAAGAACATAGAAAGAAACATTAAGTACTAGACCAGGTAAAGGACCATGAGTCAAATTGGGCTTAGTGTCCAACAGAGTTATGGCATATGCCATTGTAAATGGATGGAATGGATTTTGTTCGTATTAAAATTGTTACTACCAGCACCACCTTCAATTCCACTGCAGAAAAACTTAAAAGATTTTGTAGAAAAATACAATTGTTAGTCATAAAACTGTTATAGTAACATAGATTCATACTTTAAAATCAGTGGCGTAGCTAGCTTGGGTAGCACCCGGGGCGGAAATTGGCGGTCGACCTTTTTCTTTTTTTTTTTTAGTCGATACCTAACAATTACGGGCTAACTGTCCCCGAATCGTAGTGCTGAGCTAGTGCCTATGTTTTTTTATATGTTTGTACATTGTTCTTAAAGTTGAGTTTGGGGTGACACCCAAAAAGGGTGACATCCGGGGCGAATCGCCCCCGCTGCCCCCTCTCCCTTCCTACGCCACTGTTTAAAATAATGGTAAAAAATAGATGCGCTTGCGCTCGTGTGATGTACAACACTCTTCTTCTCTCTCACACCTCTCGGACGCCTGCCCGGGCGCCCGTCTGCTCTCAGTCAGTCGACTCGTGATTCTCACGGTGTTATCTCTGTGTCCTAAAAACAGGACAGGTTAGAAGTACCCTGAACCGAAGAGCATGCATGAGGAATCTGACGGGAGTGAATGAAGTAAGAGAGATATGTCAGGATCGTTGCAAATGGCGTTTCGTAGTCTCTGCCTACCCCTCCGGGAAACAGGCGTGAGTCTATGTATGTATGTATGTTATCTGTGTGTTTTCGTGTATCCTCTTGGCACATTCAATTTAATCCACCGTCAGGTCACCTAACCGATATTTTTATTGATATTGATTGAAATGTTAATAAAAATATTTTTAAATGTTAGCAGCTGTTTTATTTTTATGTATTCCTTGCACATGGAATTAAAACTAGTTAAATATGTGAAACAACAAAAACTACAATGCCAAACGGCATTACTTTGCAGGATTATAGTTTATTCATGGTAGGAGAAAAATATTTATAACAAAATAAGCCCATCGATTCTTCGCAAAAATGAGTTTATATATTTATATTTAATGCTTTACAAGTGTATTCGAAGTGATCTCATCTCTGTTGGTGAGTGAGCCCAGGCTTCATAGATTTTTGCCCATGGTCCGTTCCGTTTAGATACAATGTTATTTATTAGGAAATAATTCTTGACAACCCGTTTTAAAGATAAAAAGCCCAATGGTCAGAGAAAAAAAAAATTGGCAGATGTGACAGCTAACCACTGACGTACGTCAAATCAAATGTCAATCAAAGAGAAAAAGTGAAGTGAACATTTTGTGTGTAAACTATTAATAAAACTATTTCAGGTACATGTAAATAAATAATTTAGAAAAAGGTAAACAGTGAAGTTCAGAATAATTTACCTGGTCATAAACAAAGTTAAGACAACCTATTTTTTCGGCGCAGCAGTCCGTTTGGTCTTCGCAGGGGTCACCTTTACAGCGGGTTTCTCCGTATCCGAGCCTTTGACCTTATCAAGATCGTTGAGGGACAGAATGCGATATCGCTGCCGATCCGCGCCAAAAACATAGACGGTGCTCTCTCTTGTCCAGCACTTTGCTGCACCGAAATTCTCACCGGCTGCCATGAACGCTGTGTGTCTCGATCGGGTCAGGAATTCCGACAGCGTAAGACCGGCTCCTTTTAGTTTGGTCTTAGCATACCATATGCTGTCTCGCACCGATACAGAAAGGAGCTTGATAAGTATGGGTCTCGGCTTCTTGTTGGACTGCTCGCGACCCATTCTATGGCAGCGCTTGATGTCTGCAGAAGTGAAGGAGTCACACACGGACATATTTCGGAATGTTCGGCCGAAATGGTAGCGACATCGTGTCAGTATCCACATGGACTCTGACGGCTCAAGCTTATACGAGCTTAGAAGCGCATCAACACTCGTAAAAAGTGTGCCAAAAAGGCGCGCCTAGATACACGCCTAAGTACATGCGCTTCCAAAAACGAGCTTATACGCGTCTATAAAAAAGTCTAATCCGAAACCGCCCTAACGGCGGCAGTTTATGATCACGTGGTCGCGTGGCCAAGGGTAATGCCCTCCAGCTGATTGATAGTAACGCATCTACTGCGTTGAGTGAACTTGAAAAGAAATGTTGAAAATTTTCTTTATATTTGTTTGGAAGAAAGTTTACATTTATCATTCAAAACACGATTTTGGAATAATTAGAAAAAAAATGTCGTCATTTTAAGCCTCAATATCTCCTGAACCAGGAATTTCTCAGGTATGGTGCCGAAATACAAAATGTTCGTTATGATTGGTACAATATGGGGTTGCAGTTTTCGTTAAGGGTCTTTTTACACCCTGTATATACCATTCTTGAGCCACTGACTGACTGACTGACAGACGAAGCTGGGCGCAAGAAGCTGAAATTTGGCATATATATCCCTTGGGAATTTTAGAGGAGCACAAGAGAATTTGTCAATCCCAAAGGGTTAAATTACAATTAAAAACAATTTTTTCCTCAGTTATAGTATATTGCAAATTAACGTTACAAAATTATTTTTAAAAAGTGTCTTTGTCTAGCATAAGACAGTCCCACGGGGGCGGAGCCGTGGACAAATACTAGTAAAATAGACTCACTCCTGTATCCCCGAAGGCAGAGGTGTAATATTACCCCTCATTTCACCACGAATTTTTAGGTCCCACGTAATAGGGGGCGAGCCTATTGCCGTAACAGGCACATTACCAGACTCCGTGCTGCTACTGGGAATTTCCTAACGGAAATACCCAATAACACTGCCCGACTCGGGAATCAAACCCGAGACCTCCCAATCCCATGCGCACATTTATGCCGCAAGACCCACGAGGCAGGCACTAGTAACATATGAGACTAATATCTGGTCTACAGTTCCGACTGCAATAAAACTTACTTATCTTACTTTATTAAAAAGTTAGTTTCAATAGCCATAGAATTCTTTTATTTTTATATTAATTAGGGAACCAGTTAGATTAACATATTTGTTATTTATCGCTTGCAATAAAACCTACTTATCTTACTTTATTAAAAAGTTAGTTTCAATAGCCATAGAATTCTCTTATATTTATATTAATTAGGGAACCAGTTAGATTAACATATTTTTTATTTATCGCTGTTAACATTAAAAATGCAATATTAAAATTTGTTTATTTAACCTGGCGAATATTTGTACAATACTTAACTTGTATCTAAATTGCCAGTCTATAAATCTCTTTGTCTCGTATAACCAAAAGTTCTCCTTTTTCAAGTCATCGGTCCACCTGAATCGAGGCAATTCTATTTGAGATCGCCAATATAAAGCTCATCTATTTCTTCTGCTTACCCAACCAAAGTCCGTGTGGTGACGGATTAAGAATACGGAATGTCACCACCCCTTATCATCCCATGGGTGTCGTAAGAGCCGACAGAGGGAGCATATTATACAGAGAACACCGCTGTAAGAGAAGGAAAACTTGATACAAACCCTATACTAACCCGTTTGGCCAGCGTGGTATAGTAGGCCAATTCCTCCTTTTAAAGGAGAGGCCTAGTCCAGCAGTGGACTCTTAAAGGCTGATGATGATGATGACCCAACCAAATTGCATCCTTTGCTAGTGATGGCCAGTAAAATCCTATTGTAGTATGTGCATTGTTCTAATGATTGTACCATCCCCCTTGATATGTGTAACTCTATGTTTATTATCTTAATATATATATATATATATATATATATATATATATATATATATATATATATATATATATATATATATATATATGTATATATATATATATATATATATATATATATATATATATTTCTTGTGTGCATTTGTATGTCACTGAACTCCTCCTAAGCGACTACACCGATCTTGATGAATATTTTTGTGTGTGTTCAAGGGGACTTGAGAATGGTTAAGATTCACAATTTAGTCCACTGGAAAATGTTTTTTTTACTTAATTTTTAATTTGTAAGTAGTTGTGGATTTTGGAATGTTTCACATTTGAACCGACGGACTGCGCTGCTATCGCAGTGTCAAATCTTATATTAATAATTTCGTCAAGGAGTACATCGAAACCTTACCTGAATAATAAAACATTTAAAAATAAAGATTTCGAGTTGACAACATATGTCCGCAAAATTCGGATTGTTGAATATTTTGTTATATACAAATGGTTCTGACAGACAAATCACAGTCGCCATATTGGCCACTCTAGCGAAACGTCACAAATTGTAAGTCACAAACATTTTGAGTACTACTAAGTCTTAGTACTAAGTAGTTTGTATGTGTAAATACCTTTTGCCGTTATATTTCTTAAACAGTTAAAACGACAATAGGGAATATGCATGATTTTTTTTTATTGTTGCTATCGTTTATTTATGCTAATATGATACCTTAAAAAAATATTAGTCGTGGAGCAGTTAACATTTATTTTAAATTAAATTTTGAAAATTACAATGACATAACGCTAGTTTAAACACCCCCATTTTAGCGCGCTTTGTGGTGACGTCAGCGTTCTTAACGTTTGAGTTGTTAACTGCCAATTCTGTCAAATGTCTGGTACTGTTTTGACACTTTTGACATATCCTCTGTGAACCGTATCGTCACGTTAGTGTCTAGGCAATAGCGATGCGTTTCGGCATTTTAAATTTCGCGCATAAAGGTCATTGGGCAAATAGTATGGGAGAAAAACCCACGGCGGACAGGCATGAAATTGTGAGTCTATATCAGTAATTATCTCTAGTTTATCATGGTAAGGGTCGCTTTCTTGTGAGTTGTGGGAATTAAAAAAAAACATATATACTCATTATTTATTCGGCGTAATCAATGTCTATTGTGATTTTATCTAAAAATACCGCAAACATTTTGATTTTCTGTTGGTGTCTAGCCGAGAATAAAAAATAAATGATACTGACAATATGCGCGCAACTGCATATGGTACGGAGGCCATGTATACACGAGCAGTAATAATCTTCAACAGTTTGTCGTCCTTGTCTCGCCTGGTTTATCAAAATATCTTGGTACTAGTATTTTCGCGCTCTGACATGACGACCGGTTGGCGCAGCGGGATTGTATGCAACTGCCACGCTGATGGTAGCGGGTTCGATTCCCTCTCAAGTCAAACATTTGTGTGCATGAACATGGATGTTTGTCATGGTCTGGGTGTTTCTAGATATAATATGTATGTATTTACAAAAACAAAGTATATATGTATGTTTATCCATTATTTAGTACCCATAGTACAAGCTTTGATTAGTTTGGGACTAGATGGTGATGTGTGTATGTGGTAGAATATTATTAGAATTAGAAGGTGGGTGCATAGGGTTCCCACCAAGAACTTAGAGTCCCAAGCTAACCTCACCTGCAAGTGGTGCACCTGCCGATCAACGGACGAGGCTCTGGCAAACAAAATATCCCACTGGGATCAAAACACTGGCAAATAGAGGGCGTTTAATATGCCTGTGCCTACCCCTTCGGGGAAACAGGCGTGAGTCTATGTATGTATGTATGTATTAGAATATTTTATTGGTTGTTTAAGGCAGCGATAGCCTAGTGGAGATACCAACGGACTGCCATGCTGAGGGTTTCGAATACACGGCGCACACCAATGACTTACCCCGTGCCTTGAAGAGCACGTTAAACCTGGCTGTCATGAAGATCTTTGACAGTCGTTACGGGGAATCAGTACCCTTAATAAAAACAGATACTGGTCCAAACCATGGAATATCGCTATGCCTTTGGGTTGCAGAGGTCAGACGGCAGTCGCTCGGTGGAAAAGTTGATATTCTGTCATAGCTTGTCAGACCAGTAAGCGGCCCTCGGGCTCCAAGACGTGTAAGTCTTGGATACAACTGGGATAGCGCTAGGATGATGATGATGATCATCAATATTTTATTGTTTATAAAATCTTGGTCTCACATGCCCATGACAGTAGGACTTGTCCAATCTTTGATGATAAGGAAAATATCAGTTTTTCGTATGTCAACTGTGGGAAATCTCTAAAATCTGGATTGTTTCCATCTAATGGCATGAATGATCACTCGGTAGGCACATGCATGCACTCGACAGACCCGATTTGAAGCTATTTTTAACAGAACCACAATTTATATTACTTAAATAGAGTATGAGATTTTTGCCTTTTTATAAATATATTTCTAGCTCAAACTTTGTTCTCCCATGGATTCAAAAAAAATTCGCGTATGTACTGGTAAGAGCATTCATGCTCTTTCATTTTATACCAAGTTCGTCAATGTCCGTGACCGGGTCGGAATACGCCCCCCTGAATTTATTTGTTGTCGTACATGCATAACACTGGCATAAATATATTGTGACGCTACTAAGAATACCAATAGTTTTAATTTTCCTTTGAGTGAGACTCTTGTTTTTAATTGGTAAATGGCCTGAACTGCCCGTTTTTGCAATATAAATATATTTTCGATGTCAGAAGCCCCATAATAGTACGCCACATGACATAACACTATGAAAATAGCTAAAATAAACCAATCTAGCCGTATCGACATCAGTCAACCTACGAACCTTCGTAATGGCCTAAGCAGCTGGGCTAAGTTTCCCTGAGAGATATGTAACGTGCGCACTCCACTGCAATTCCGAATCAAGTATTATTCCTAGAAATAATGTAGATTCAGATGTTTCGAGTACATCATCATTTAGAACTATACTAGGACCAAGGTTTCTGTCATTGGGCAGGGCAAACTTAATACATTTTGTCTTTTTGGCATTCAGAACAAGTTTGTTTACATTAAATTATTTAGTTACTTGGATGGGCGCACTGTTTATTTCGTTAAAATGTTCCTTATTTCTATCTACTTTGAATATCAAAGAAGTATCGTCGGCAGTCAGTACAACGTCACAAATGTTTTTCAAGTAAAAAGGTAAATCGTTTATGTAAACAAGAAACAAGAAAGGCCCTAGGATGCTGCCTGGCGGCACTCCTAAATGAACAGGTAAGCCACTGGATTTTGGGCCGTTTATTTCAACACATTGGATTGTGTCACTTAAGTATGACTTAATGACATCCAATGCTTAACTACGGAATGCAACATTCGATCTATAGATAGATCTGTAGATTTTAGATTTGTTTTTGACATAAGCTCTATACAAAATATGTCAAACACGAATCTCGAATCTCAAAATCCATATATGGATCGAATATTGGAAATGGCCGTTAGTCTGTACGCCGTAATGTCTAAGTTTGCATAAGAGTGTTTCATGGCAGACAAAATCGAATGCTTTCTAATGGTCGCAAAACACACCAATAGCATTTTGGGCATTTTCCCATGCACTGAATGTGTGTTTAAGTAACGCGACTCCTGCATCTGTTGTCAAGTGACCCTTGGTAAAACCATATTGCTCACTATGAAGGAGGCTGTTGAGATTAAAATGTCTTATTAGTTGCTTTAGTATCTTTTCAAAAATCTTACTAAAGGCAGGTAGTATCGTTATTGGTCTATAATTACTAGGATCAGTCTTACTGCCGGATTTGAAAAGAGGTATAATCCTACTATGTTTCATAAGATCCGGAAAAAACACCTGATTCAATACACTTATTAAAGAAGTTGCTTAAATAAGGAGCTACTACATGAATTATACTTTTCAGAACCTTAACAGAAATGCCCCAGAGATCACCTGTATTCTTAAGCTCTAAAGATTGAAAAGTACTTATAATGTCGGTAGAATTGATACAATGGAACTTAAATAATACATCACATTTTCCTACACTAGACTGTAATAGGTTGTCTGCAACGATATATATATATATATATTTTCTTGTTTTTTTGTATCGGGTTGGAAAATTCTCATGGAGTCCCTTCGCCCTGGGGGATGGGCGAAGGGGACTGTCAGACTCTTACTGATTAAAAACCAACCCGTGGGCCTCATGTACCCGTGTGTCGGAGGGTCGGGTATCGCCCAAGCATACGTCGCAACCCCCCGACGGGTCAATGTCCGCCAGATGTTCAGGCGAGCCCCGAACAAAATCCCCTTGGCGGCGGCTGGAGGTGTTGGGCTCCGCCGCCAAAACACTCAGCGGCCGCAGAGGATAGGGAGGACGGCAACGCAACACCGCATCTCCTCTTCCTCTGCGGCCCCACCGGGACGCATCGAATGGTGCGCCCCCATTTGGTCGCGGAAGATAGGGCGCGCGGCAACGCAACACCGACGCCTCTCCTCCCGCGACCGCGCCCGACTGCGAGGGACAGACAGAAGTGTCCCCCGCACCCGCACCGTTGGACGCATCCTGCGCAGGCCCACTGCCAAGCCCACGCGGAGCGTCCACTCCAGGGATCCCTCTTAGCTTCACCGCGGGGTTCAAAGTCACGGTTACTGAGCCCCCCCCACCAAGACAAGGTGGAGATCCCACGGAGGGGTCTGCAACTATAGCTGATGATTTTAATTCTCTAGTAGTATTAAGTGGTATGCTAGCTAAGAATTTATTAAATGTGTGTGCGACTTCTTTGTCATTATGAATTAATTTGTCACTATCAGTTAAACTAAAACTATTACCTCTTAGTGTTGTCTTACCTGTTGCTTCATTAATAGCTTGCCAGGTTGCCTTAATTTTATTCGAAGATTGTTTAATTTTGTTCCTAACGAATAATGTCTTAGCGTTATTGCACACTATTTTAAATATCTTGGAATAATTCCTAACATACTCTGTGAAGTTCGGATCATAATTGTATTTCTTTATACCGTACAACTCGTACATTTTTACAAAAGTGTACGAGTAGCCCACTCACTAAAAGCTCGAGATTCCTTAACTACTTTCTCCTTATGTGTACAATTTGCGTCATTAATTTCTGACGAATTTATTTAAATCGTTTTTATTTAAAAAAAATCCTGATTATAAATATTAAATTAAAAACAAAGCAAAAAAATAAACGCACACGTTGTTTTTGTCAAAAATTTGTCACAATAAATCTTTTTTAGTTAATTACTTAAAATTTCATCTTTTATAAGTTACTTATATTCGTTATAATTATATTATTTTATAGTATTTTGCTTTTAAAGAAAAATGCCACATCTTCGTGGAAGAGCCAGAAATATTGGTCGACGTACCCGGAATGCGCAATTGGTCCATGATCAATTGAAGAACACTCGACGGATAGTGTAAATTTAAGAGACCAAGTTGCATTTTCACGAGCAAATGAAAATTCAGAGCAACGCATTCGACGTCTTCATGCTAATACATTAAGACAACGAGAGGCGCGTCAATGAGCGACCAACGCACATAGAGAACGTCACTATCGGCGAGTGCGAGGTAATCGAGTATTGACACAAGCATCACTTAATCTTCTCGCGTTTGAATATGATCCTGAAATAAACTATTCGACACATGCACTAATCACGATAGGTATTATAGATAAAGAGTGCCAACATTGTCATACTTTCAAGTACAAAGGTGAATCAGCTGGTTGATGTTGAGCATCTGGAAAAATGTTATTGCCATCGCTAAATCCACCACCGAAACCTTTAAAAACACTTTTTGCCGGAACCACATCTCAATCGAAATTGTTTTTACGGAAAATTCGTAAATTCAATTCATGATTCCAAATGATGTCATTTGGAGCAACGAAAATTGTTCATAATGGAGATGGTCTTAATTTTGAATCTACATTCAAGATTCAAGGTCAGGTGTACCGTCAAATTGGTTCATTGCTTCCAATGCCTGATGCCGATCCAAAATTTTTGCAAATTTACTTTATGGGCGATGAGGAGCAACAATTACATACACGCTGTGTTTACAACCATACACGCTGATTTTTAATTGGTTTTGGAGCGAAAGCCATCTTATTACTTATCGTTAACAGAACCTAACCAGCTAATAATATTTGAAAAATAAGCTAAAAAAATATTGAGAAAATAAACAAATTAATAGTTCGAGAGCACGAAGTATCACCATTGCCGCGCGCTAGCGAAATCCGTTCGATCGTGTCATATACACACATAGGTACTAGGCATTGGTCATTCAACTGCAGCGGTGTCTGCGATACCCCACCTCCAAATCCTGCGCGCGCGCCTCGCTTGCATGAGAGGCCCCCCGTCTGCATTTCAACACGAGGCAGCCAATAGCGGTGGCTTGACGCGGGCGGAATGCGTCACTCGTGTCCAATCACATTCTACTGTGTTCGGCTTCATTTGGCATGGCCCGGCAGTCCGTAGCCTTGAACTTCAGTCTTAACAAATTAGGTCAGCGAGATAGTTGTATGTCACGTTTTATCCCATCACTTTGTGTCCTTGTTACGTAATAAGTCGAGTATTATGGTTCCTATTTACCTAATTATTGCGTGTTTGGAGAGAACACGGAAGAAGCGACGTGTTCGAAGTGTAGTTAAAATATATAGGTGATACTGATAAGATAAGGTGATCGAAACACAAGTGAAACAAAAAGACAATGTGTGAAAGGTGTAAATTGATTGTGATGTAGGCAGCAGACAGCAAAGGTAAATGAAATGATTTAGTTTATTCATTTTTGAATACCTACTGTGATTACATTCTTTTAAATACGTTAGAAATACGCAAGTACTAAACTTTTCCATTGTTAAAATCTTTGTCTAGTTATTCAAAAGATAATGTAGGTACCTATGACAAACAACGTAACTAATAATTCTTAGTTTATCGTGTTTCTTCTAAAAGTTCATTATGATTTTGTGAACACATAACTTTTTTCAACGATTATTGATTCTTAAGTCCGAGTAATGTACGAAGGAATTATGATTAGGTATAGTTATTTAGTTACATACGTTTATTGTTCTAATTATTTATTACCGCACTTCATGGCTGGCGTAGTGGTTTAAGCGATGTTTGACACAACACTTTGAGTGATTCATACATTCTTATTTCGGCTCCTGTGTCCGTTAGTGGTAAGTTTGTAACGTCCCTCGTAACACAGAATTTAGCACTAGGGTGCGGCAGTGGTTCTTAAAAAGAGAACAAAAGAAAAAAAACATGTGTTTAAAATTGTTGCATCGTAATTACCTAAATCGTGTTTTCTAAGTAAATTACGTATCACTATCGGTCCGCACTAACTACCTACAACCGCTGTAGGTAACAGCTGACGGCACCGGGCGGCGCGCGCGGCGAGGTCACGACCGCGCGGCGCTCGAACATACCTAAAGCCAGGATCAAACCAACGCGTTCAGCTTGCGTCCGCGGTGGCGTGCGCGATGGCGATCAGATGTTGTGTACGAACCTATAGCGCGGTGTACACATCTACGCGTCCTCGGATTGCACGCGTTGTCCGGTGCAGCGTCTGCACGCGGCGGTGGCGATCAGATCGCGCTTGTTGCGTTAGGACGCTGCACGCAGCTATTATTTGTTAAGGAAACTGTGTTTTTGTAGATTTTAAGTATGGTGGAAACGGAAGAAATTATAAATTAATTCCACAAATACCCATTCTTGTATGACACGTCTCATTCTGATAAGGCGTTATCGAATGATGGTAGGTATTTACTTCACTGGCACTGTATAATTATCATACCCACCTCAAGTTCACTTCTTGTTCCTCTTCGTCTTCAATAACAGCAGGCAGAAGTAAAACTTCTTCAATTTCACTATCTGTATCAGACAGCATTTTAGTGACGCGACTACAGCCTGGTGAACGCCTGAACGAACGCGACAGTGTGCACAACTTTTGCACGCGCAATAATCGCCACCGCGCACGCCACCGCGGACGCGAGCTGAATGCGTTGGTTTGATCCTGGCTTAACTCGAGAGAATCGTGCGTTACTACGTATTTCCAACAGTTACTGACTTTTAAAACTTTTTTGTTTTAGGTGCTAGATGAATTTTGATTTTGAATATGAATAGAGGATTTTATTTCGGACATGAGGTTTCTTTTTCCTAAACCAATAAAAAATCAGCGTGTATAGAACAGATGGAAGAACGAAAAATTTTGGACATTTTGCAAACGTTTTTGCAAAATCATAACCAATTGATACGATTGTTCAAGAATCTCTCCAATGTTAGCATATCAATATTAAACAAAGGAATCCAACTACAGGCACAACTGAAATTTGACAGCTGTCACCTCTGTTTTGATAAATTATGAGAGCAATATTTTTTGTTATGTACCAAGTATGAGTATTTTATGTGGAAAACATCTAGACTCTTCATCACGAGCAACGCGAAGCGAATTTGTGAAAGAGTTAGAGTCAAGTTGTAATGAAATAAATATTAAAGAATTATACATATTAAAGCAGGAAAGTAATGAGATATTTATTCAAAAATTATTAAGTGAAATAAAAAATGTAAGGCAGTGGTCCGGACCAAGCATTCGTGTATTGAAGGGTAATTCTCAATGACTTCCATCTTTTGCCCATTAGTGGCCACGCGGGCATCAGAAGGATGTATAATACATTAAGAAATACTATTACTGGCCAAGTGTGGAATAATATATTAAATTTTTGTGCAACGTTGCCATATGAGTCAAACACAAAAACATTCCATACCGATTAAAGAACCAATGTCGATAACTACAACAGCTACATACGCATTTGAGAAAATATACCTTGACTTAGTAGGGCCGTTAGACAGAGATCAACATGGTTATGTCTATATAATTATTAACAATTCAGTGCTAGTTAAGTAAATACATCGAAGCGTATCCTTTAGTTACCAAGAAATCTGAAGAAGTAGCACGCTCCCTGGTCAATAATTTTATTTTAAGGTATGGCGTTCCACGAGACATTGCGACAGACAAAGGAACTGAGTTTATGTCAGCAGTTTTTAAGGGAGTATGCACACTTTTAAATATTAAGCATTTAAATTCAACATCATATCACCACCAAACAATTGGTTCATAAGAGAACACGCACAAACATTTGAATAGATATCTCAAAATTCACACGGATAACCATCCAGATACTTGGAGCTCTTGGTTACCGTTCTGGTGTTTCTCTTACAACACATCAGTACACACAGAAAGTAAGTTTACACCTTTTGAATTAGTATTTGGCAGAAACTGTGTACTTCCTAGTAACTTATCGGTAGATCATGTCGAGCCTTTATATAACCATGACGACTACTCATGTACTCATACACAAAGAGAGGCACGAGCCAATTTAATCGGTGTAAAATTAAAAGAAAATGTAATTATGACAAAAAGTTAAAAACAGTCAAGTATAAGCCAAACGATTTAAATTTAATTAAAAAAGAAAATAAAAATAAATTTGATGATCTTTTTTCTGGTCCCTACACCGTAATACAAGATTTAACACCGAATGTAGAAATTTTAAAGAAAGGAAAGCCTTATGTAGTTTATAGAAACAGAACAAAACTGTATTACCCTAGCACAAATACTTAAATGTACGTAACCAATAAGTTAAGTTTGTACTCTTTTATTATATTTACATTTACATACGAATATTATAAAATTTGTGCATGCACTAATTATAAGAATTTTATACTCATGTAATCAAAGCCTGTACTGATATATCGTACATTTATTATGTAAAATGAAACTGCATTCATAACTATAAACAACAATGAAATTGTAATCAAGCTTGTTATTGTATAATCTAAGTTCATAATTAATATAATAATATTATATTCATGTCGATTGGTAACAAAAAAAAAATTTAAATTATCATTTTTTTTTCTTTGTATGAGGGAGATGTAGGGATGTAAGCTATTCAATTTTATAACCTATGTATTCATGTACCCATTTTCTATATAATGAAGAATGAAATTAATAAATAGTCAGTCGTTAATCAGCATTCATTGGTTTTATTTCAACAACACCTATACCAACCTTACATAGCTAACGGTTCATATAATTCTAGTTTAGTAAAGATTTATTTATGCGTATAACAAAAGAAGTCTTTCAATAATTTCTAGATTAAAAAACGCCTACAACTTAATTGGAAATGGGATAATTTTAGCAAACAGATATTGACGTCGTAGGCACATTTTTCTATAAAATATTATTGAATGAGTACTTGGAGACTTCAAAGAGCTTCCATTAAAATTATTTATAACTAGGTGATAAAGAATCACTTCCGTGATAACAGTGGTAAATTTTAGAACTGGTAGATAAGTTGAGTGTAAGAGTACCTATTAAGGTAATAATTAAGGTTTTATTATTAGATTTATAAAGATAGACTTTTTGGTGTAAGGTTTCGCTTTTTAAAGTTTTCCGGAGATTTAAGTGGCAGATTTGTTTCTAAAATGTTAGCAACATAAATGAAGGAGACATAATATGTCTCCCTTTTTCCGTATTTGAGAGGCCTTTATCCAGCGGTGGACTATGGCAGTCAGATGATGATAATGATGATGAAATATATTATGAGAAATATGAGGGTTTGTTCATTTGTTACACAAATTGTATCTATGTATTTTGTAAATAATTTTTATTCATATATCTATACTTATTATAAAATGAACTCCTCTTTTTACCTGTCTGTCTGTATGAACGCGATAAACTCACAAACTACGCAACATGTTTTTTTACGGTTATTCCTGAGTAAGATTTAGGTAGTAGTATAATTCATGCAGTGTAACCGCGGGCGAAGTCTAGTAGTGTATAAACGTAGCTGTATTTTGCAGAGTACTACGTATTAAAAAATCACTTTGTAATTTACGCGGTGACCGCCTCCGTGCTCCAGTGGATAGCGTATGCCACTGCTGATCGGAGGTCCCGGGTTCGATTCCCGAATCGGGCAAAAGTGTTACTGGGTATTTCCGAATACTCAGTAGCAGCCCGGAGTCTGGTGATGTGCCCGGTAACGGGAATCAATGGAGTTACAAAAGTAAAAAGAAGTAGATATGTTATAGGCGTACCAGAAGCAGGACGCTAAACATAAGCCAGTTGGCAAGTCTGACATAATTATGTGTGTGTGACGTCGCGAGCCGGCGTCAATGTGAAACTGACACATATTGTCAACCAAAAATAAAATAAAATATGGAATTATCGATGTGTGCGTTAGTGTACCGTTTCTACGGATTGATTACTACGTAGGTAACGTATCAACCTCTTTCTTATAATATCATTGACGGCAATAGGCTCGCCTCCTATTACGTGGAACCTAACAATTAATGGTGAAATGTGGGTGTAATATTTACACCTCTGCCTACGCCTTCGGGGATACAGGCGTAAATAATAACATAAAACGTAAAATGTTCACCGGCCTTTTAATTTTTCAAGGTAGCCTCGATCAGCTATACACATTTACATTTTAGAGAACCTGTCAGACAATTTTACCTAATTTGTTGACATTTAATCTCAGGATTTTTTTTTCAAATCAGTTACCATAATATGTAGCTGATTTATTAATTTTTCCAAATTATTTAACCATATTTGTGCTATATCTATTATCTTCAGTCATTTTCACAATTTGTATTGTCTCTATACTATAAATAACAAAATTCAATTATGATATAAACAAAACAAGATATTCGTACCAATATGTTCGAGTTCATCTATTTACCTATTCACTAACATAATAAGGAAAAGTTTCCTTGTTTGTTTTCGGTAGTTCAACTGTAATCATATTCGTTATGCTTATATAGTTATTAATATTATTTATTTTAAATATTATAGCCGTATAAAATTTATTGCATTATTCTAGATATTAGAAGCAGTCGGTCTTGCGTTTGACCTCATGGTGCGGCACACCATAAATTTTAAAGCTAAGTGCGTGTTAAATTGTCAATAACTGTTGCTTACAAGCCATAAAAAACATTGTTGCACCAACATGTGTTAGATTTCTTTAAAATGTTCTCATAATGTGTGTCTGATAACCTCTATTTGGCCGATGTGGTGTCCACCACACGGTCGTGCTTTATTCGCGTAGCTTCCTATCCTGTGAGAATCAGCCAGAGTTTATTAGTGGGACAATTTATAAAAAGGAGTAATGTATTTTGACATAAATCGTGGTGTGTAACACACCCCACAGCGTTTTATGTTAGGACTAAAAACTAATTGAAATGTTACATTTTAACGTTCTTTATAATTTGATCTGAACACTGTGGGGTGGGTATCAGATAGACGACGCCGCGGAGGCCGACCCCGAAAGAGGTGGCGAGATGACCTAGAAACCTACCATACCACAACCTACAAGAGCTGGCTTGAAATTGCGTGGGACAAGCAAGTCTGGAATGATTACAGGTAGGAAAAATGTTGTTTGGCATGTTATTAAAAAAAAAAAAAAAAAAAAAAAAAAACAGGCTGCAGAGGGTCTCGGGTTCGAATCCACGGCGCGCACCAATGATTTTTCGAAGTTAAGTGATGAAACAGTGGCAGTAATCGCATTTATGGGTACATTAAACACTCGCATGTCAACACGACAAGTTCTCAAACAATGAGCTGACATTTTGCAAGCGGCGCGGCGGTTTAACTAGACAACTAATAGGATATATTACTGCAAAGTTATGAGACTGGAGTGCAGCAGAGTTTGTAGCGCTAAAACTATTCATAGAATTTCGACACAAGATTTCGAAAGAATTCATTTAATTAATAACTAACAAACTGCCAAGTGCATGTCGAGCCACAGAAAATGTAGGGTTCCGCAAAAGTAGCCCTTACCTAATGTCCTGAGTATAAAATAAGGACTCGATCGCAATATTAATTTTATCGCTTGCATTTACCTGTATGGTTTTTTATTGGTTCCGGATAATTATTTGTATGGTATTAAAACTGTACTGCCACAAGATTTGTTTGAAATTTTATCAGTATTGGTAGGATGAATAAACTTTCTAAATAACCTAATATGCTTTCATTCGCATTAGTAACATATTTCCAACTTATTATTTTATGTACTATTTTTCCCTGTTATACTGGTAGAGTCATATACTGGTATCATGCAGTAGTTTGAGAGATTGTTACTCTATGTATATTTACATTTTATTTTACGTGCCAGATGAATACGTAACAAGTCAGTTATTTTATTGTTTTCTGAGCCATTTTTTTATAGTTCCTAATAAATAATGTTTTATTTGATATTAGCTTCAATATTTTGCTATGCTTTTATCTTCTATGCTTTATCTAGGTATAGAAATTTTGTAATAATTAGTAAATGCATTGTGGGGATGCGCCCAAATTGTGTATCATCGAAATATTTTTAAGATTTACTAGTTAAAAATTCACCGTTAGAATACAGAAATATATACTGGCTAAACAATGTTAATCAGTTTGCTTTTGATACATGACGAAACCAAATTTGAATTGCTGACATTTTAATCTCTAAGACAAGAGTAGACGACGATGCAAAAAATGTCTTTGAGATATAGTATTACTAACTTTACTTAGTTGTTTAGCTGGCACATCACGGAGAGTGAAGATAGACGCGCAGCATTGCAGAGGCAATACGAAATTTAGTTATATAACTTTTATCTATTTCTTCTCTTTCATTGTGTATTATTTATTTATTTATACACTAGATTGTGTACAGGTTGACTTAATGCCTTGGGCATTATCTGCCAGTCTACCTTTGACCGGTGCTGAGAAACGTAGTAGGTGTATTAAATACTTATACCTACTATAATTACAATATTACAAATAATAGACATAATATGTATAATAATATATACTTCAATAAGTAGGCAAACATACATACACTATACATATATATATATACTATCTACATACAATATATATGCAATAAATACATACATACTATAATATAATATGGGAATTAAAGATAGGATACATAAAGCCGCCATACAGTACATATAGTAACTATGTAATGATAAACAGTGTAAATAGAAATAAAGATACAAATCCTATGACACATCCGCTGGCCTTGCCAACAAGAGCTCCTTCACTTTTGCCTTAAATTTGTATTTGGTATTGCACATCCTGATTGCAACTTTTGCCACTGCAACGTTGTTAGCTGCTATGACGTGGTTAAATGAAAATCGTGGTTTTAGTTACAAACAAAAATCTGTTTAATTCGTTAAAGAATTTAAAACATCCTTTAGCAATGAATTTAAAATTATTAAGCTAATTATAGTAATATTTACAGAGATAGAACCAGGGTCGCGTGATTCGGCGTAGACTTTGGAGAATCCTGGGAATCCGCTTCCGGTGTTGATCAGGAAAGCAGTGATGCACTTAGCTTGTCCGCGGTCCAGCCGATGAAAAGGCAAATAAAATATTAGCAAATGATAGAAATAATAATAATAATATTTTACCATATATATACTCTTGTGTGTATGTGGTCTTCCAAACTAAGCAGAGCTTGTACTGTGTGTACTAGGAAATGGATAAGCATAATTTTTGTTTAAATAAATTTACCACCAGAAAGTACAACCACAAAACTTAGGCATATCTCTATCACTGCGACAAATCAAATGTCACAATCAGCGATTGAATTTGTTAACATTCATCAAAATAACTGCAAACAAATATAATTCGAGCCTAATCTTATTTTCATTATTTCGTTAATGGTTTAAACTTTATCTACTCAACAGACCCATTTCAATGGTTGTGGTTAAGGGAAGAGGTTTCGGTAAATGTGCCATGAAGTTGGATTTGTTTCTATGTTATTGTTATTGAGTTAATCCCCGTTACAAACTTCGTTAATGGCCATTAGATTATGCCGCGATATACAAACCTTGATTGAAGACCATAAAAGAAGCTATTTCTTTTAGATTGTCCATTGTGATATGTATCACGGACCCGTGTCAATGAATACAGATTTACATAGAAGCGCAGTTCTTAAAGATTTCGTGTGCCGATTCCAAGTGGAGACTGTCTCCAGTTTAGTGTTCGTAGTTGGCGTCGTTGGCGGCGATGGCGTCGTTCGCCGTCTCTCTTGCTATCGTAGTAAAGATACACAGAAGGAACGTTCGTCTCTCTTGCTCTTGTAGAGACAGCTGTCACAGCGCGACTGCAACGCCGCCAAGCGGCAATTTGGCTGACAGAAAGTTTATCTTCAGAGCGCCCATAAGAAAAGCGCCTCTATGTAAATATCTGAGCTCTTTGACCCTGTTTTGAGTGTCCGATGATTCATTCCTTTTGGCGGCGCCATCATTATAGATGTCACATATGCCCTTGCAACAGTATGTTTGGGATCACGAAAATTCCTCAAAATATCACAAAAATTCAATGCAACAAACTTCTAGACTTCGCCCGCAGTTTCGCCCTCGTGAATTATACACATAAACCTTTATCGGGAATCACACTATCTATTGGTGAAAACCTTACTAAACTACTTGAGTTTATAGCGTTCATACATCCAGACAAAACGCAAAGTGGTATTCATTTTATAATATGTTTATAGCTATTTTTGCAACATTTAATGCTTCTTCAATTGGTATAGTGAACACATTGGCTGAGGTTTATAGATAGAAATAGAAAAGAAATCTGAAATGAAATGCTAATAAATATGATTTCTGGAACCATTTGAACGCTTGGCTACTTCGTTACACAGTAGTATATCATTGTCTTCAAGATAATTATAATATTGAGTTTTTCAGCACAGACATTCTCAGAAGAACATAATATGACATGTCAATCCACCTTCGCCGTCTAGTACATTGCATGGATAGCAATAGAAATTTCGGTTTAAATTTGCATAACATAGAATACAATTTTTGTAATGGATATTTTTCTTTTAAATATAAAACAAATCTTGAGTACTTTACAAATTTATAATGCAGAGTACATTCAGACTCGAAAGTCCCCAAGTCCGAGCCCCGTGTGCAGATCGAACACCAGACTCTCAGCACAGTGTTATCCCTCAGCTGCTTAAATTGGTTTAATAAATCTATCCAACATACTTATTTCATTATAAAATACAAATTTTTCGAAGTATTTCAATCTAAGCAACGCATCTCGTGTTCCGCACGTACAACGGATAATTGTTTAGCAAACCGCGGTTCCTTTCTACAAGTTACCTCTTTACATCTTGCAATTTCTCTCCCACACGAGCCGCTAATGGAAAAGATGTAATTACAAACTTTGAATCCAAGGGGGAGACCCTGTTTTAAAGGTGTTGAAGTTGAAATTAATTCTATGATATAATGCAGCGCATAATGAACGATCATGTGCAGGAAACCTATGGCTGTTTCTCATGAGACTAACTATTTGCGGCTTAATGTCTGCGAGACGAGATTTAGGGGAAGCTTGGTAGCCATAATTCAGCAGTTGGTTTATGCGCAATCTTGTTTGCTTTCCTAGCTTGTCACGCTTTGGAATAAACGCTCACGTGAAAAAAATAGAGTAACCTATTTCTGACTGCCGTTACTGGTATAAATACAAAACAATTACGTGATGATGAATTTTTTTAGCCATAATTGATAAATTATATCTCTATGTAATTATTACAAATCTTTAAATATTAATATTCTTGTATCCTATGCTTGTGTATTATATTATAGTAAAACTACGTGCAATATATTTTGAACTAAATGTTTGGTTGAAAATATAATTGTTCAAAAAGAAAGCACAATCATTTACAAACTGTTAGCCTCTTAGTTAAACGCAGGTCTACATACGTTTGATGGCGTAGGCAATATATCTGTCCCTGCTCCGTATACTTTTTAAAAGAGTGTTCGCTGGCGTACACTCAAGATGCCAGTTGCAGTAAGAATGCGAAATGGGAAAGTGAAAATAGTTGTATGATTGTGCTTTAAAAATTCAAGTAGACTCATATTTTATAGCACTTTTTATTAGACACTGTTAAATATGGATTTGACCATTCTATATTTTAAACATGCTTTAGGTTTATATTTATTTTTCAGTTGGTTTCTAAGTAAACCATTGCAGATAGTCGTTATGTTTCTGCTTAAAATAAAAGAAGCTTCTGCATCAAAAAGTTTGATTTTACGGGTAATTATTTTAGCCTGTGGGTTCACTTCCAGAAAAAGATACAATAACTACTTTGTTAATGTTTGTACCCCTCAATTTCCAACATAGCAATTTTTCATATTGATCGTGTGTTTTGACGTAATATTATAGACGTTCTGAATGTGAGAAGAAGCAGGATCCAAAGAAGGATAGCTTGAATAGCAATAAAAGGAATTTACCTTCTAGGGAAATGAAAACCGAACAGTGAAAGGGACAAAGGTAGATAAAATTATTAGATGAACTAAGGGCTTAGATACAATGTAGGTATTGAAAATAGAATCTTCAATAATTCGCAGTATCTTTGTTAGACTTCAATCGAGTACGATCAAGATTTTTTAATCATAGTCAACGAAACTAAATTCTTTGCAATTATTGTAAGGACGCACAAATTTGTTTTGAAATTCTGTATTTAGATTAGAGAAACACCTACCATGGTAGTCGATCAAAAGCAAATTAACAAAAGTTAGCACATTTATGATGTTAATTATTGTTTATGTGATTAAACACGCCACAATGAAACTTAATCCAATAAGTAAACTGTATGAGTCAGCACTTTAAAAGCTGCAATAATGTGTTGTAATCATCAACATATATAGAATTCTTATCGATATATCTTATAGGATCGGTCCATGTGGATAGCCTTGGGGGTGACCTATGTCCAGTAGTGGACGTCTTTCGGCTGATAGGATGATGATGATGATATATAATTCTTCTGCTACTGACTGACTGACAGACATCACACAGTGACAAATTACTGAGCACATGTATATACCTTGGGGACTGTAGAAAAGCACTAAGAGAAGATTTATCGGAAACTCGGGAGAGATTCCAAAAGATCCTGTCTCTGACCTCTATTAGGGTGTTACTTACCCTGAAGTGTTAAGAAAGGTGGCAAGAGTTCGTATGAAATTTAATATTCTTTCCCGATTTCCACGTTGGCGGAACTGCTAGTTCAAGTCTAGAAATATATAACAACAACTTGAAAATGTCCGCACGTAAGCACATTGTTTTTTTAATTTTACTGTTTCTGCGCGACCCTGAGCAAATTTCAGAAAATCCCTTATTAATGCACCCCTACGGCCCCCAAGGAATATTCTAATATTAATGCCTAATTTCAGCTTCTCAGCCGAATAAATTTGGCTGTAGCTTGTCTGTCAGTCAATCAGTAACGCAAGAATTTTATGTATACAGAAAATAGCAGATGACGAATTTATTCGTAAATGAAAAAGACGTACATAGGTATGTGTTGTAATTTTTTTGAACACTACACTTATACAAAAAGAGATAACATGTTAAATGAAGAATGTTTTGGGTTACATATATATCTGCGATTTTATTTTTGAATTCTATCTTTTCGTCTATTTCTTCATAATAATTGCGAAGCGAAAACACCTACGAAATTAGTTTGGTACAAAGAAAATAAGTAAAGAAACACTCCCAGAAGTGTGTCAAGACGGTATGCACATAAGCTACAATATCTGCAAAATATTTACTGTCATGGACTTTCCGGAACAAGATGTTGTGACAGTACACAACGCCTCATCAAATATTGACCTCGCGATGCTGACATCCAACGTGTATACTAGACCTTATACCCTTGACGGTACTTGGGATGCTGAGTTCGCTTCGTGGAAAAGCCTAAAACGTAATCCTTGGTGAAAAATATTCCTTCGAATCTGGTTAGACTAGTAAGCGGACTCCGGGCTCCAAGGCGAAAAGGTCTTAGATGTAACCGGCATTACGCTAGAACGATGATGGTGGCCCCGAGCGCCACTTACCATGGCATATCCATATTATCCATGCCGTTTTCATAGGACGTTGTTCAGGATACTTGTAATTCCTTATAATACTTATAATAATATTGTACCTAATATCTGTATGTCTATTTGTAGAATAATATCGAAATGTTATCTTGAAAATAAAATTCCACATATTTGTTTCCCTTCATTATAGTCACAAAAAACATTCTAATAGGTAAATATCAGTTTTTGTACATAGTAATTCTAGAAAGCGGCGTTTGAAATTATGGTAAGATACACTTTGGTTGCAAATTCGTGAAATGTTGATGATATTCTTCACTTTGCATCTAATTAGTTTAAGTGGTTTTGGGCCCTAAAATAGATATGTTAGCGACCAAAACCACTAAAACTGCATATGAACAGTTTACCGAAAACAATAAAAATACTCTGTAAAATTACGATCTTGTAATTTAATTTTACCTTATAAATCTCGAGAGTATAATAGGCGAATAAGGTTTGAATAATTATAAACAACAGTCTATTTAAAACAATTTGTTGTCGAACATGAAATCTACAATGCCAATTACTATCGAGTAATAAACTTGTTGTAATTGAATATAAGTTGTAATTGAATATAGCGCTAGAATAGGACACAGACACGTCAGAAACAATCTAGAACGTTCCCCGAGTGACTGACTTAGACTAATTAATAAGAATGAAAAATCGGAATTCAATTTCGGGCAATGGGTGACGATATAGTGGAAAAAGGTTGACTTCTCAAAGAGATAGAAAGAGAATTGTTTCAAAGAACTACTTGGAATATGATTCTTGGTATTTATCTCTTTTTCGTAATATGGGGCCTAATTAAAGACTATACTGATACCATAGTTTTTAAGCGGCTGCCTTGCATCTTAACACCACATGGAGGATTATTGCGTCAATCCCATGTCACACGACAATTTTTGTGATCCAAACTATTTGCTTCAGATCTGGGTGTTCTTTGTGTTGATTGAATGTTGGTAAAGACCCACGTGACAAGCGTAGTGAAGCTTTGTCTCTTAAAAAAATCAAGAATAAATTGCTCTCTGATGCTTTTACCGCTACAACAACGCAGCTGAATTATTATCTCTACAGTACAGTATCCAACCAGTGATATATGTTTTTTTTTGGTTACATCAATGGACAAAAAAGTATTTGTTTTCATTGAAAGCGTATTGTTGGGTAGTTAGATATAGTTTTGACATAGTCCATTCAAACATCTGTGCATTTAAAAATATAACTAAAAATCAAACGTCGTCGTATCAGAGGCTTTATAAAAACAGCTATACATTATAATAATGGTTTAGAAAAACAGGTCATGAGGAATAATAACCTCTGTTTCAAAGAACTCAAAATATCAAATTACTTTCGGCATGTAACAAATATACGAACGCTACGAACGAAACAGAACAAAATTCTTCTAAAAGTCATTTGAAAGTAAACTGTATCTGACCAGTGAGGCTGGCCGCGGACGACGTAAAAAAAATGGTTCTATTTTCTACAACCCTTTGTTGAACTGAAGAATTGTTACCACATTGCGCTAAGAAATGTTGTATATCATTAAGAAATGCAATTTAAAATCGCGCGTTTTCGAAAGCTTACATTATTATATTTTTTTTATTCATTTATTTATAGACTCACGCCTGTATCCCCGAAGGGGTAGGCAGAGGTGTAATATTACACCCACATTTCGCCATGAATTTTTAGGTCCCACGTATTAGGGGGCGAACCTATTACCGTACCGGGTACATTACCAGACTCCGAGCTGTTACTGAGAATTCCGTAACGGAAAAACCCAATAACACTTTTCCCGACCCAGGAATAGAACCCGAGACCTCCCAATCCCACGCGCACATTTATGGCGCGAGACCAACGAGCCAGTCATTATAGTACAGAGTTATTAAAGTTTCTATTCGGAAATAATATCCATCCATCCATTTCAACCTAGACACCGCCACTGCTAGATATTGCCTCCTCCATGGCTTTCCCATTGACCAATCTTGAGCCGCTTGCATCCAACCGCTTCCCACAATTTTAACCAGATCATCAGTCCACCTTGCGCGAGGCCCATCCTTGCTAAGTCGTTGTCGTGAAACATTATTAACACAAACAGAGAGAGGACATGATGAAGAAATATAAGAAGTCTTTCAAAAGCCACAATCAACACGTAAGAAAATCCATGACTACAACAATTACACTAGACGATATAAAATAATAATTATTTACATTTAGACGATATGCTTAGAGTCTAGATTAATAAAATTTCCACGGATCTGTTCGATTTGGCGATATCTTCAGTATTCTAATTGTACATACTTGGTTTTAGAGACGGCGTACCGAAAACCGATTATTAAATCACTGGTATCAGTTTTCGGTACGCCGTTCCTTACATCCTGTATAATTTGAGGAACGCGTGGCAAATTTGTGAACGCACGAATCATTAGCGTTTTATCAGGTAAAGCAACTTCGTCTCCATCTGATTTATATATGGGTGACCAGAAAGTCACGCTTCTCCGTCTCAAGATGATAAAGTCATCGGTCCCGACAGCCATGAAGATCAATGACAGTCGTTTCGGGAAGTCAATGACCTCGAATACACCAACATTGGTGTAAATCATAAGAAATCTCTTTGGGTTGAAAAGATCATAAAGCAGTCGCTCCATGAGCAAACCTAACATACCATTGCAATAAATAGACAAGAAGGGATCATAGTCTGCAAAGTGATGTCTTGGTTACTTCACAACTCTGTAATATGAACATATATTTTTGAGTCAAAATTATAAAGTAGCAAAGATAAAAATTAGTTAGTAACAGAATCTCCTTACTATCTAGAGACTTGGGCCAAATAGTCGGGTTACCTACTTATAACTATAGTCTATAATTTCATGACGACTGACTTCAGACTGCCTCTGTGGTCCTACGGTAGTGTTAGCGACTGCGGATCATGAGATCTCGGGTTCGATTCTGGGTTCGAACAAAAAGTGATATTGTGTTTTTCTGTTAAGAATAATCCAATAGAAGGAGTTAGGTATTTGGCGGTGTCACACCCGCGAGCCTCGGAAAGGTGTCTCTCCGATCGTGTCACTTGTGGCGTCCCATCGGATTTTGAGAGTGAGGGAAAAGAGACTGCACTTGTATATGCGCACACACTTGTGCACTTTAATATGTATGTCCCGCGCAGTTGGCAAGTCTCATAATAAAGACGACCCGCCGTGGCCGGAATGGGTCGTGAGGACATTATTATTATTATAATTTCATGGGCGGAGCACGCAGCAACGACTTTGATGGCCAGCACCTCATTGAGAAAGGTCATTGGGCACCTTAGTATGGAAACCATACCCATGGCGGACACAAACGAAATATAGCAGAGTGTATTCATCTATGGCTCGCATTTACTATGGCATTAGTCGCATTAATGTGAGCGACGGGAATCTACAAAAATTCAAGTGTTATCTATGTATATATCCATACTCTTTATCTCTGAAACTACTGATCCGATTTGAAAAAATCTTTTTGTTTGTGATAGCCACATTCATGAGAAAGGTTATAGGCTACTTTTTATCCCGATAATCCCGCGGGATCACAGAATGAGGTCGACGAGGGTGCGGACGTCCGCTAATTAATTGATATAGGTTAGAAAAATAAAATGCTAATTCATTAAAATATTTTTTATTCAATTTGATTCAAAGCAATCATAAGATCATTTAAAAAGGCAGCGGGTGCATTTGTTACTTCCTGGTGTATGGCCCAAGACAGATAATTAACAATGCTAGCGATATGGGCGCAGCTATTTAATGTGCGAAAAAAAGCTGTTCAATGTGCGAAAGAAACATCGTATAACATAACTCTAAGCATTAGCTCATCCATACACCACGCTGTACGGTTTCGATATTATTTTTATGCCTTTATAAGATGAAATAAAAACTTTTGATACCGTTTGTTTTCTTTTTTAAAGAATCCTGTACATTTTTCTCCGACGATTTTTAATCAAACAATGGTAGGCAATGAAAGGTCATATTATTCCCCTTTCTTTAAAGCTATTTTCGCAAAGCGGGTCAGATATGCCCAATGACCTTTAAACTTTTGGTTTCATATCGATCGATGACTGAGACATTAATAAATACATATACCCACACATCTATTTCGGTATCGCCAGCAAGCCGCTGAAATACCGCTGCCGTGAAAATTATTTATTCTTATCATTGAATGCTGATAACCATGCTAGAGATATCCAATCGAGTTAAGCTACCTAGAGATGATGTAAGTATTGGTTGACCTTAAGATACGAAGCCCCGTATGAAATATGATTCGAAATTGTATAACCCTACTAATACGTATTACTGCGCTACGGGTCGCTGTGACCTATTCGTTTGGTTCTGAGTCATTCGGTGGACTATATGCAGAGAGTTATTGTAGTTATTTTATAATGATTATGCGTAGGATTAGACGTCCCAAATTTGATTCCCCTAACAAGGAAAACTTGTTTTTAACACCAAATTTTCACCTGATAGGGTACACACCTAAATCATCTCCAATTACTTAAGACAAGTACCAGCCTCGCTATTTTTATTTTTCAGCACTCTCCATAACGTGTAACGGATAACTATTAATATAATTTAAAAACGTCATAATACCGACTCTTTCGTTTTATTTCGATTTCATAAAAAAACCATTAAGAGCCATTTCACGTTTTCGCGTCAATATCTGAGATTTCAGTAGCCTAATTTACCATCTTGGGTAAAACTCCGACATTTTTAAATACTTGTAAAATATAGGCTGATCTTTCGTATTGCGATTTCATGTAACATATTTACAAAAACATATTTGTTTACTTTGTGGTGATTAATCTCCCACAACAAGTTTACTGAAAAAACAACGCAGAGTTGATTTCAAGCTCTCATATCTATCACTAATATTTATAAAGTTGTCTGGAAAAAATACGTATCGTATCAGAAATATAATTTTGTGGCTACATAATGTACCAGAATATCGATTATTTATAACATTAAGACGTAAAAAAACAAAATCTAAGGCCATTTTTTACGTTTTATAACCCTATTTCATTGCGATTTTTTGGTTAAAATAAAGTGTAATTACATTTATAAAATCATGTCGAAATAAACTATGTTATATAAGAATTCTAATTTCAAAGTTTGATGAAAATCGTTTCATGAAATCTATCGTAAAATGTATATCAATGCCTCTCTAATTTAGAATAAATTACGATGCACAATACTGCACCGATTAGTACGGCGCGAGCGCCCGTTGAGGTAGGACCTGTGCCATTTTGTTTTAGCGGGCCGAACTTCGAGCGTCCCTAGCGTAAAAGTATTATTATACTACGACTACAACATTTTGATTCTTTGGTTTTTGCCTTAACGACAAATGTTCATGTAGTACATTAACGATATTCACTGTTAATTGACAAAATATGTTATTATTTTCTTATTTATATAGATAAATCTCTCTTTTCTTGTGTATATGTTTATATAGATTGTATAGACAATCTATACAAATAAATAAAATTGAAATGTCTGTCTGTGATTTCAAAATCATTGTATTTTCAAGTGGTTTTGTCTGCCTGTCTGTCTGTCTTTCTGTTTGTCCGGGGCAATCTCTGGAATGGCTGAATTGATTCAAATGCTGACTTTCACTGGAAGGTTTCACATGACTTTATCGCACTACATATAGGTTACAATTTGACCCGGTAGGTAGCGCTGTTGTCGTGATACCGAGTCATTACTTTTAGTACTCATCTATACATACATATAAATAAAATTGAAGTGTCTGTCTGTGATTTCAAAATAATTATGTGTTTTCAAGTGCTTATAGCTAGTTACACGATTCTAAGTCAGTAAGTTGATACCGAGTCTATATAGTATATTTATATAGAAGCGTAGGTCACTCATCATTACATTTCAAAATTGTCAGTGCAAAAATTTGATTTGGCTACGAAGTAGGTAGTTCAGTCATTTTAGGCGTCCACTAAGAACGAATTTTACGAAAGGGCTGTATTGAGGCTGTCTTAAAATTCTCGCAAATTTGTATGAAAGTTAAAATAAAATGTTATTATTACCCGCGTGCGAAGCCGCGGGTACCAGCTATTTTTAATAAGTAATATACTTAAAATTAAATTTACATTTTATTGATAGACCGGCAAAATAAAAATTAGCTCAATTTTGGTGATCTCCTTTATTTATCAAATTATTCTAGTAGGGGAGCTCATGAAGGGATTTTGAGATTTACTTGAGCGCGTCAGATGTTGATAGCATCCATGTCCTACGTATTTTTAATAAATTAGAAATGTTAATCGAATTGTTTGTATAGTGGGGTGGATTATTTACACTTTTATCATCTTAGCTTTGCAAGCCAATAGGTCTCAATGACGCTCGAGTAAATCCCAATTTCGCATCGCGAGCTCCCCTACTATGCACAATTCACCATAATTCTAATTAAAACCAAATATTTTCAGTCATATACAATCAGGAAGCGAAAGCCTAGTGGAGATACCAACAGAATGCCATGCAGAGGGTATCGGGTTCGAATCCACGGCGCGCACCAATGACTTGACGGAGTTATGTGAATTGTAAATTATCGCTTGCCCCGTGCCTCGGAGAGCACGTTAAGCCGTCGGTCCCGGCTGTCATGAAGATCTTTGACAGTCGTTATAGGGAGTCAGTAGCTATACACAAACTGACACTAGGCTAAACCATGGAATATCGCTATCCCTTCGGGTTGCGGAGGTCAGACAGGCAGTCGCTCCGTGGAAAAGCTAATATTCAGCCAAATCCGGTTAGACTAGAAAGCGGACCCCGATTTGAGACTGGGATAACGCTAGGCGGATGATGATGTATGATGTGACAGTACTGACAGATATACGATAGCACATGCGCAGCACTCAACTTACAGCGCATGCGTTCTTACTTCCAAGAGGTAAATATGTGCCGTAGGATCAAACTTCTACCCTCCCTAAAATCCCTCCCAGTTTAACTTTTGCAATTTATGGTTGCCTATCCTCCATGGTCCAATATAATTATCTCTTATTTTTTTATTAAATTTCGACAAAATCGGTTCAGCCGTTTTAGTGTGAAAACAGAACATACATACATACATACACACTTTCGAATTTATAATATTAGTAGTGATTAGTAGGGATATAAAAATATTTGATTTAATATATTTTTTTATATTTGCTGTTTGTCAATTTTGTTGTGCCCAAGGGCGCGCATCGCCATCATTGGCGGAAAAATAGCCAGAGCGCCGTTTTCCATGAATATTTGTTTTCTGTTATGACAATACAAAATGAATACAAGATTATTTTTAATCGATTTTAAACTTTCGCGATTTGTATACATCATACAACTTGGAACAGTCCCTCCGCGACCACAACCGTTGCAAGCCGGTAGAAACGTAGGAGAATAACAGAGGTATTTATGCCTTTAAATAAGTAAATTATCGCGACTAAGACCCGCTAGATAATATTGTATGAAGATTATTTTTCCTCGCAAGTGTGTTGAAAAATGGGTGTAGTACCTTGATCATTTCATACTCGGTTCCTTAACCAATAATAATACTTAATATCGCCTCAAGTGTAATAGCACACTCGTATCATAATTTACTATTTCTATAAAGCTCTAACCTTTAGTGCATTACGATTATTGATAACGGCTCAAGATTGTTTTGGCCGTGTCGACTATCGCGCTATACTGTTTCTATTGTGTATGTGTGGAAAGCTACGCACACATACACGATGCTGCCGTCTTTTACCTAAACTCGAGCGTTATAATTTTGTGAAATGGCTCTTAAATACTCTACGCTACTATGTCAGAAAGTTGCAAGAGGATTTGATTGATTACTATTTTATTTGTATCCTTCAGAAATGACATTACAAATGGTAAGCCGTTTGTTGTTGGTTTGTTGTATGGACCAAAGGAATTGGATATATACATAGAAGTAGTCCTAGTACTTACAAATTGAACACAGTCAACTGGCGTGTAAGATACAATTTAGACAATTTATGCCGTCAAATTATATAAGCTTAGTGATTTTTCTTTTATGACAGTTCTGTCATGATTTTGGATTTAGCCGTATAATATTTATATTGACATTGTCAAGTGTTGTAAAAATTCTTATCGATATGTCTATCCACCGTATATTTTTACCTCATAATTTTTTAGATATCCACGTGATAAAGATTTACAAAATAAGTGGATTCGTGGAGAAAATTGGGTGCCTAGTTTTGCACCATAGAATTTGTTCCAAGCATTTTACTGCGGCATGTTTTTATAGTAATGGCAGATGGCACAGACTAAAAGAAAATTCTGTGCCGACATTACTCCTCCCTTCTAAATGTATCAGTATTTAATAAATTACTTGCTTTTACTTTTATTAGGGTAACAGCGCCAAATAGGAGTCGGATCTTGGGCCCCATTCGATGTCTCAACCAAAGGAATAATTTAATGTTATTATTTTGTTCAATTTTATTAACAGTGCATAGGGTTCCCACCAAGAACGTAGGGTCCCAAGCCAACCTCACCTGCAAGTGGTGCACCTGCTTATCAACGGACGAGGCTCTGGCAAACAAAACATCCCGATTAGCGGCATTAGGCTCGCCACCTATTACGCGGGATCAAAAAACTGGCAAAAAGTGGGCATTTAATGCATATTAAATGCCCACTTTTTGCCAGTTTTTTGATCCCGTGTAATAGGTGGCGAGCCTAATGCCGCTAATCAGAGGCATCTCTGTCTACCCCTTCGGGGAAACAGGCGTGAGCCTATGCATGTATGTTATAAATGTGTATGTAAGTTATAATTTTATGTGTTTTGCTTGAAATGTTTTCTTATAATGTGTCGATTGGATAATATATGACATGTACAGTTATCATAATACCTAAGCATGCGTTTTTCCTTATTTTTAATTGTTTACTTTCTCTAGCAAAAATGTGTAATTTGGTGAGAATTATATAATACTGATTGTTGTTAATAACAAACCTTTGGGGACCATTCAAGGTTTTGTCTGATTTATCTATTTTAAGTTAATTTTTATGTTTTTTGCTTGATAAAATCCATGTCGACTATGTCTTATCCTTGTAGAGAATTAATTTAGATATGCCTTTCTCAGCTATCATAATGCTTAAGCTATTAGTTTTGCTTTTTTCTTAATTATTTGCTTTCTCTAATAAAAATACGAGTATGTTATTTGGGGGTGATGATTTATTTATTTAATATTTATTAATTCCGCTTACAGCTATCATTACAGGTGAAAAATAACTATAAGTAAGTATAAATAAACATTCATGCCGAGGGTGTCGTATGAGGCGACTAAGAGAAACACAAGAGAAGGAAATCTCGAAATAAAACCCTATACGAATACGTCTGGCTAGTGTGGTATAATAGTAGGCCAAAACCTCCACCACGGTAGGTTTAAGACCAGCTGTGGACTGGAAAAGGCTAAGAAAAATACCATTAAAATTAGAAAATAACGCGTCGAAAGATTATGTGCTACTGAGTACCCATTTGAAACAAAAATATATAAGTTCAGTTTAAAATGCAAGTTTGTGTAATAATTATTTAAAGACTGTCCATCAACTAGCGTTCTGACTGCTGTGGACACAAACTTACGGAATTTAAAATGTATAACATGTACATAATATACTTTACAAGTCTGTTTGATTTTGAACCTATATTGAAACTTTGATCGATATCGATAGCGGATTTGCTCAATCACTATTAAATTAAAAAGTTACGAAATTTGTGTTCAGATTGTCTTTGGCCCTAACTGACAAACATAGTGCCATCTTCTTCTGGCAACTCTAATTTGTCATATGAGTGAAGAGTGTAGCTATATTCAATTTGTTCTTAAAAATATCGTTCCTTCCATGCTTTAGTTATTCTTCTGTGGTATGGACATTTTACAGAATAAAAAGGGACAAAGGATTTTTTGTATTCCTAGACAAATGATTGGTATCGCTTCGGTAGAGCAGAGCGAGACCAATCATTTTTCTATGTTTTTATTCTTATATGGAATAAAATATAACAATTGTACCATGCTTGAAACGTTTCTAAATATTATTAGATATGGTTCTAATGGTACAAAAGTTAAGTAGATAAATTGAAGCATGCTTTGCTTCAGTCACCAGATTAGCGGAATTTTATTAATAAGTATTAAACATACAATGCCATTTTAGGAACACAGCTATCGTCACATGTGCACTGACTTTTCGAACTTATTTGTGTGTTAAATAGTCAATTGTCCTATTTTTATGTGTACTGCTAAAATATTTTTCATATTTTATGTTTTTATTTTTTTTTTTATTTTTAGGACCACGCCTGTATCCCCGAAGGGATAGGCAGAGGTTTTATATTACACCCACATTTCGCCATAAATTTTTAAGTTCCACGTAATAAGGGGCGAGCCTATTGCCGTTACCGGGCACATTACCGTTAGGTGATGTGCCGAGCTGCTACTGAGAATTAAATAAAATAAATAAAAACCCAGTAACATTTTTGCTCGACCCGGGAATCGAACCCGGGACCTCCGATCAGTAGTCGCATACGCTATCCACTGGACCACGAAGGCAATATTTTATGTAATTATCTATTTTACTACATTTTTGGTAAATATTGTGTCCCAGGGGAGATTACGGCTAATTGCACGTTCAGAACATAAAATTTATTTCAATAATTTATTCAAGCTAAATTATTTGTTAACACCAAATCAAAGGTCATTAATATTTGATTTTCAATTTTATTATTGTTTCCTGAGCCGGTGTTTCTACGTTAGCACGTTTAATACATATCTGTGCCGTTCAAAAAATATCTAAACCACAATAAAGCCAAAAATCAATTGCCATTTCAAAATTTCATTGTTTAATTTAGGTGGAATTAAAAGGGACCGCGCTGTTTGAAAAAGGGTTGTATTTAACTGTTAGCCAAAAATACTAATTTTCCACCAAAAATACTAATTGCACCACTAAGCTAAGTTGACGGAGCCCTGCTTCGCAGGGCTCCTATTTTTGGGAGCAGGGTCACATGAGAACCTAACATAACCTAATAAGTTTTCTGAGTGGATAAGTTTCCCGAGCGGACGAAACTTTTCATATCAAATGATATTTTGTAGAAAGATCATCATATTTGGTGTACAAATAGTATTTTAGTGTGCAAGTCAGTATTTTACTGAAATAATAAAGTTTTTTTGCGTATCTCACTTTAGTGTGTTACATAACATTTTTGATACGCTGTTAAAAATATTCCTTTGAAAAATGGTATAGACTTAATCCCCAAGTCTATTATTGTGTGTTGTGTTGGATATCGTCGGCATTGACTGGTATTATGAGATGAAATTGATTCACTGGTTTGTGATTTATTTTTGTAAATAGTACGGACGACCGTGGGCGTGGTAGACTTTTGTTTGTCCTTAATAATAATATAAGTTGCAAACGAGTAGACGTAACGCCTGATGAAACACTAGAGGAGTCACAAGTTTAGTGCGTTGCCAGTCTGCATGGCATGTCTTACTTAAATGTAGACAGAGTGTGGCAGGCGTCTCATTTACAAATAATTATTATTGCAATAAAACATTAAATATAAGAGTCAAAGCAAAAAAATGAATAAGTGTGTCATAATTTTATCATGAATGTACATTGTGTCTAAATATAGGGTTAACTTCAAAATAGCACCAAATAATATAATATTTTATAAAATTTTCTGTTATTGAATTAAATGCTTGTCTTTTTTTGCCCATCAGTTGACTTTATATCGGGTTTTTGAAATTCACTTTTTTCGCTTCTGTATTTGTCGTTCCATCGCAATTTCCTATGGTGAACGAGAACTAGTTTTAATGCGTGTTTTTTGTTCTGGCACTCAATTTCTTTATTATTCGAGTTCTGTATCAAAATTGATCATGCAAACATCTTTTTCAGGAAATAAAACTATGAGAAACTCTATCTTTTATGCTGCATACACACTAATGTTAATGATACTTAACTTCCCTTGATCAAAATATAAAAGACTGTGTTCGAAATGTGCTCAAAAGATTTGAGAGTTATTTTGAAGAGAAACATATCCATAAAACTAGCTCGTAACATAGCTTGTGTGCCTATTTTCTACAATATCTTTGAACCTCATGAAGCGTATACGGAACAAATACTACTGTGTTGATTTTGCAGTAAAATGCTCCAAAGTGATTGGGATCACACAATCTGCTTCCAAATTGACCGCGGCTATCGTCAGTCAGTAACTGCTGTTCTGAAATCAAATAAAATCCATTCAGTTTTAAAGTGCTTGGTTTGTTTAACGTAACATTTTTGTTTGAACAACCTTCATACATTTCAATATTAATTTCAACTCTATTCAGAACATGATTAAAACTTAAACCCAAATAATGAACCAGCGATCGATTTTGATTACAACTGAGCGGCTTTGGAATATTACGCCGTCGTATTCGAGAATGATTGAATTGTACAAAATCATTTCTTTAATAAAGGTTTATTTGTAGTGAATTATAATTGACGGTTTCGGTAATCACTCCCGATGAATAAATACTTGTCTTTAGCTTATCAAGTTTACGATATATTCATACTTTCAATCGCTATTCAAGTGTGTATTATATATACAACGCACTTATCATCGTCATACTTATCAGCCGAAAGCTACTGCTGGACATATGCCTCCCCCAAGGCTCTCCACATAGACCGAACCTGAACCAACAACGCACTAGACAGTAAAATTCTTGAGTACATGTGTTTTCAAATGATTTCTATCAAATTTTGTACCAGCTTACTTAGTTTCTCTAAAACGAAACTCACGCACGCAGGCACAACATACTAATCGAATCCATAAGTGCGTAAAGTGGATAAAGATCCAGGTTCCGAAACCAGTAGCTTGATAAAGTGAGTGCTTTTAATAAATTTATTGAATGTTATCTGTATTATGACTGAAATCGCCCCGGCTTAATAGCAGCAATCGTTACCGACGGCAACAGCTTTATTTAAAAAAATATTTTATTAATATGAGTGCTGAAATACCTGCGCGCCTTTTGCCGCTCCAGAAAATATTTTACCCGTGAACAGTTAGAATTTAGATTATTTTTGATAACCTTATTATCTACCGATATAAAGCAATGATAGTTACATGCAATTTTAAAAGGCATTTTGATTTAAAGTTAGGTAATTTCATGTATCCCCCCCGTGGGATCTCCACCTTGTCGTGGTGGGGGGGCTTAGTAACCGTGGATTGGTGACCCGCGGTGAAGCTAAGAGGGATCCAGGAGGGGACGCTCCGCGTGGGCTTGACGGAGGCCTGCGCAGGATGCGTCCAAAGGGGCGGGTGCGAGGGACAGTTCTTCAGTCCCTCGCAGTCGGGTGCGGTCGCGGGAGGAGAGGCGTGTCGGTGTTGCGTTGCCGCGCGCCCTATCTCCCGCGACCAAATGGAGGCGCACCATCGTTGCGTCGCGGTGGGGCCGCAGAGGAAGAGGAGATGCGGTGTTGCGTTGCCGTCCTCCCTATCCTCTGCGGCCGCTGAGTGTTTTGGCGGCGGAGCCCAACACCTTCATCCGCCGCCAAGGGGGTTTTGTTCGGGGCCCGCCTGACCATCTGGCGGGCCAATACCCGTCGGGGGGTAGTGACGAATGCTTATGCGAATCCCTACCCTCCGACACACGGGTACATGAGGAACACGGGTTGGTTTTTAGTCAGTAAGAGTCTGACAGTCCCCTTCGTCCTTCCCCCGGGGCGGAGGGACTCCATGAGGATTTTCCACCCGACACCAAAAAAAAAAAAAAAAAAAAAAAAAAAAAGAAAAAAAAAAAAAAAAAAAAAAAAAAGGTAATTTCATGTATAGAAGATTTGGGTTATAGGGAAATTCATAATACAATCAGAAGTTATATATTTTATTCTCAACCTGCGCGTCAGTAATATTATCATTTTCATGAAAAACGCTGTTATTACATAATTAATTAATTGTTTATCGATCTTAGATTATTTTTAATGAAATTATATTTATTATAAACAACATGAATATAATGGCCTTTGGAACGTCTGACGGTATGTTATAAAAGTTGGTTGGGTTAATCTCTATCGAAGATAATTAAATGAGTAAATAAGAACAATCATAATTGTGATTGAATGTAGGCATTACTCAACATCAAAAGATCTATCTTGGTTGTATGGTCTCGGTTGTATGTGTAACATCACATCATCACCACTATGATATTATTATCCTCGTCGGTGATTGGTGATTCTAAAGATCGCTTTCTATTCTAACTAAAACTAAATATTATTATTTAGTATTAGGTTTTCGATTGAATGACTGCTGGCTGACTATCGTAACATAAAATTCTCTTTCTTCGAACTCTTTACTAGCAATGAGCCTTTGTCCGTTTATATTGCGATATAGACTACCTCAATAATGACACAATTTGCCCAGGCATTGGTCCATCACTCTGTACAGTGCTACAATTTCCACGGTAGTGCCACTTTCTACAAGGAACTATATTAAAGTATTTTACGATATGTTGATCTGCATTAGACAAATATTTTTAAAATACAACATAGACAGTATACTTATGCACCTAAAATTATTTCAAACAGTGTGCGATGATATATGACCCTGTTTTTTATTAAATGTTACTTAGGTACTACCTAAATCAGAATAAATTATTTCCTGGTGTTAAAATAAGACTGCTTGATACCTACCAAGCAGTCTTTGCACGTACCTACGTATGCTTGTATGTGTTAGGTACCTTTGATGCGAGCTCACGGCGATCAGTTGAGCGGCGGCTGCGGTCAATACACCGAGCTGGTTTTTAAAATGTATGATTAAAAACATTCAGTTACAGTAGTACCTATATTCACCCCTAAAAATAATTTGTAAATGCATATCATTTTCCTGAGACCCAAATAACATCTCTTCTCTAAACACAATGCAAAACACATCACATATAGATTAACATTAGAATCTCATTAAGGATAAAGATACAATACCTACATTTTTGTGCTACCAAGACAATAATTACGTTCAATTTCTGTGCAGCAACCTCACAAAATGATAATAACGTCTACTATATGTAAATTATAAACTCGTTCTACGATATAGTAGGTGGAGGTTTACAATAATATTACTTTTCATAACGTATCGTACTATACCCAACTATTTATCCTCTGGAACGCAGGCGGGACATACGTATGTCCCAGGAAAATTTGTTCCGTCCAGCGCTTGCGGGAAACACGTATGTCCCGCAACGACAGCGCCATGTTTCACTACTTGAAAAGACGTTAAAATAATTCCACCAATAAGATTATGTTCCACTATTGCAAAGTATGAGTATTCGTTTTAATTCTGCATTGTAATTGGTTGTCATTTTTATAGACTTTTTTTTGCAATAATAACGACTGAAAATTGTTTGCCACAAGTTCGATTTCGCGCGCGTTAGAGTGACGACAGCTCTGCTTTGAAAAACGTGTAGCGTCGCAATCTCGTAATTTCACAATATGTATTATATGTCATTATACTCGGAAACTAATCTTGTTTGCTATAAAATAAAGTTAAGATATCATCATTGTATAAATGATAACGAAAAACGATTTACAAAATATCATTATCAAAAATGGCGGCAAGTTGTAAATACACCCGTCCTCATTTCAGTTTTGTAAGATAAGGAAGTTAAAAGTCGGTACTATTACTCAAAACCTTTCTTATTTATCACAAACTAATGAGTAAATAGTAATAAAATAATAAAATTATGGTTTTGATATTTACGAAAGTGAATCTAAGTCGGCACAGTTTCGCGCGCGATTATGGCGGCCGTTTCGTATTCCGATGATGTGTTTAAACTTTTGTTGATTTATAAAAATATAAGTGAAGTTGATATTAACTGTTGATCAAATTCAATAATTCATTAAGTAAGGTATATAAAGTGACGTGAATAATTGCTAAAATGCTAAATATTTGTGAGATCGTGTGTGTTAAAAGTTTTATTGAAGAGGATTTTTTCATGTTTTCGAGTTTTATTTCAACGAACTGCAGAGAAAAGGTAATTATATATCATATATCTATAATAAGTTTTTTAAGCATATTTCAAGGATGCAAAAACCGTGATTATTTTTGTGATACGTTGAAAACTAACTGAGATATAGGTAAAATAATGACGCCGGTCAGCTGTTGCTCGATCAAGAGGTAAAACAGCCTGCACTACCGGCCATTTTTTATTTTTTACGTCCCGCGCGGGAGGGGTTATACCGTCCATTGTTTTCAGAATATCTTCAGACGAAGGAAATTGCAGAAACATATTTCAATGTATTTTGAATTTCCACTCTCCACTAGTGGTTTTCAAAATATATTGAATATAGTCAAGTCGATTAATTGAAATGAACGTCTGTTGATTGCGCGTATACGGTCGTTTTAGCATACGCGCTTACACGCGCGCTACACTACGCGCTTCAAAAAACCAGACTCACGTAAACGGGCGTGTTCGCTCGAAACGGTAGTGACGTCTTGTCAGTGTCAACATGGATTTTGACGGCTCGCGGTTATACGAGCTTAGAAGCGCGTCAACGCTCGTACGAGTTGCGCGTGTGCCAAAAGGCGCGCCTATACGCGCCTACATGCGCTTCCAAAAACGAGCTTATACGCGCGTATAAAACGCTAATCTGAAACCGCACTTACATGTTGCTTAATACATTGTCGATACTAACGGCTTTGAATAGGTTTATTTTTTAAATTTTGGGTACTAAGCATAAATTCGTATTAAAATCGTAAGTAGTAAACAAACAATAAAATCATATGGGTATCATAATGCAACAAACGCCAGTATAACAAACTTTCGGTATACCTAGAGACTAAAACTTCAATACCATACCAGGTGGCGCATAATATAATCGAACATGGAATATGTTACATTAGCTTTTTTTCAACTCCTTACAAGCCGTCTCGACTCCGCCGCTCAGTCGAATTGAACAATCAATCGGGTTGGGGGCTGGCGGAGGAGGTGTGTGAGGCTCTACCCTAGAGCTTTACTCACTAAACCACCGCGGTGTCCACTATGGTCCCGTGTTGTGACCCTGCCAAATATGTTACATTAGCTGAATATTTCAATAATTTGTGAAATATGCACATGAAGCATATAATATTATTATTACATGTCATATATTATACAGCAAAACAATAAGAATATTTGGTGTTCTATAACTTTCCTTTTCATGTTCTGACCTCAGAGTAATTTAAATGAGGTTTTTTATTTGATTACTTGCAGGAGTTATCTCCACATTTCTGACTTGGCATAACTTTGCATGGAAGTCGTGCACTATTAGAATTTTATTACGTATATTATAAATAATCCTAAAAAGTTATATTAAGCGGGACTAATGAATGTTGACACAATAATTATGAACTATTCGACGTTCCTATACTATGTAAATGTTAGAAATAGGTAACTAAAACAAAAGTTTGTAAAGTAGTGCCAGTTTAAATTACACGTTGATCGTTACCAAAGTATCTGTTGTTTCTTTAACCCGTGTGATGTTGTATAACTAAGTGTAAATTTTATAGAAAAATTGCTGCAGTTTTATTGGAAGATTCGCAGCCCACATGGAATGTCAGGTCTCGACGAATTATACACATAAGGTATATGTCATATACCTTCATCATAAGACACTTCATCTTCTGACAAAATCCGTGTGCATGTCCTTTTAGAAGTTTAAGAGGCATATTAAACGCCCACTTTTCGCCAGTGTTTTGATCCCACGTGGTGGCGAGCCTATTGCCGCTAATCGGGATATTTTGTTTGCCAGAGCCCCGTCGGTTGATCGGCAGATGCACCACTTGTAGGTGAGGTTGGCTTGGGTGCCTAAGTTCTTGGTGGGAACCCTATGCACCCAATTTCTAGTATTGATTATATAAACGTAGTTTATTTATTTACGGTATATAATATACTAATCATCATACTTAAAATCATCAACAAACATACGACGCACAAAATGCAATTCAAAACAAAAATTACTTTTACTAGAACAATTTTAACTAGTTGACTCATGTAAACCAAACTTTGCTCTTTTACCGTAAATCAAAAACATAACTTTGGAAGATTCTAAATTATTGGAAGGCAGAAAGTTTAAAGTGGCTCCAAGTAGAAGCGCCGACGTTATTTCAACAAATAAATGCAAGCAACGCATACTAAATACATGTTTAGGTAAGGTAGCCTGGACTCTTCAATACACTATAATATTGTACCATATGATTATATAAAATTGTGCCAATCAGCCGAAACTACTAGTCGGTTGAGCAGATACAGCATGCCCTTAATCTGTAATTTGTATACTAGAAACTGAAAAACTGAAAGTTTCTAGTATACAAAGTTGCTTGCATTTATTTGTTGAAATAACGTCGGCGCTTCTACTTGGAGCCACTTTAAACTTTCTGCCTTCCAATAATTTAGAATCTTCCAAAGTTATGTTTTTGATTTACGGTAAAAGAGCAAAGTTTGGTTTACATGAGTCAACTAGTTAAAATTGTTCTAGTAAAAGTAATTTTTGTTTTGAATTGCATTTTGTGCGTCGTATGTTTGTTGATGATTTTAAATATGATGATTAGTATATTATATACCGTAAATAAATAAACTACGTTTATATAATCAATACTAGAAATTGGGTGCATAGGGTTCCCACCAAGAACTTAGGCACCCAAGCCAACCTCACCTACAAGTGGTGCATCTGCCGATCAACCGACGGGGCTCTGGCAAACAAAATATCCCGATTAGCGGCAATAGGCTCGCCACCACGTGGGATCAAAACTCTGGCGAAAAGTGGGCGTTTAATATGCCTCTTAAAGTTCTAAAAGGACATGCACACGGATTTTGTCAGAAGATGAAGTGTCTTATGATGAAGGTATATGACATATACCTTATGTGTATAATTCGTCGAGACCTGACATTCCATGTGGGCTGCGAATCTTCCAATAAAACTGCAGCAATTTTTCTATAAAATGTACACTTAGTTATACAACATCACACGGGTTAAAGAAACAACAGATACTTTGGTAACGATCAACGTGTAATTTAAACTGGCACTACTTTACAAACTTTTGTTTTAGTTACCTATTTCTAACATTTACATAGTATAGGAACGTCGAATAGTTCATAATTATTGTGTCAACATTCATTAGTCCCGCTTAATATAACTTTTTAGGATTATTTATAATATACGTAAACGATTATTTATAATACGTTGCGCAACACTTGCATACGACCGTTCTTGTAATGTTTCAAACAGCTGATCAGCCTGACCGATATCAGTTAAAGTCAGCGATGACGTAGTGGCCCCGCCTTCTCCATTTGCACCTGCGCTCGGACCGTTATTTACGTCACGATTCCGGCCGCTCAGATGACTCGGTAACGGCTCACTCCTACCCTCTTTACAATTTGTGCTGGAATTATTATTGTTTAAACAATGACATGTTTTATGCAATAACTCATCACTGCATTTATCTGCGACAGCTGATTCTTGCATGTTTGGTCGATTAGATACGATTACTGGGGACCGGCAGGGACCTCTCATATTCGTTTCTTCAACTGAATATGGTGCTGACTCCACCGACGGCAGTTTCAAAATCTCACAATCTTTCTTCAGCTCCTCTAGTTCACTTCTTGTCACGTATGACTCCTTAATCAGCCTGATCTCTGCCTGCACAACCGCCAGGTCTTTTAGGAGCTTGCTGACATCCAAATGATCGACGGTTAGCGGTGGTAATTTATCAAGCTCTCGCGCGACGAAAACAGGGAGTACTTCTGAGTCTATCCCTTTAGACACTTCTATGATATCGGACAAGATACGACTCTCCTTGCCTTTGCCTTTCCAATTTGATTTTCGTAGATCAGCCGGCAATGACTCGAGCAGTAACTTGTTCGATTTGTCAATTTGTTCACTCGTAAACGTTGATGCACATATTTTTACTAACGTATCCTCGTCTGACACGGAAATTTTATTCTGTATATATGCTAATAGCTCATCAATCACAATGTTACACACGTTACACTTTAACGTAATTAACGACATTTTCGCCGAACGATAGTACTAGCAACACCCCCGTCCGGTGTGCGTGCGCGCTAACGACTTTATATAACTCTTTTTAGAGGGAATCTTCGAAATCCTGTCCTTGAAGGGGAAACCTTGTGGTCGCCTCCTACAAAGAACCGGTAAGATCTTACCGGTTCTTTGTGCAGGCAGAGATCAGGCTGATTAAGGAGTCATACGTGACAAGAAGTGAACTAGAGGAGCTGAAGAAAGATTGTGAGATTTTGAAACTGCCGTCGGTGGAGTCAGCACCATATTCAGTTGAAGAAACGAATATGAGAGGTCCCTGCCGGTCCCCAGTAATCGTATCTAATCGACCAAACATGCAAGAATCAGCTGTCGCAGATAAATGCAGTGATGAGTTATTGCATAAAACATGTCATTGTTTAAACAATAATAATTCCAGCACAAATTGTAAAGAGGGTAGGAGTGAGCCGTTACCGAGTCATCTGAGCGGCCGGAATCGTGACGTAAATAACGGTCCGAGCGCAGGTGCAAATAGAGAAGGCGGGGCCACTACGTCATCGCTGACGTTAACTGATATCGGTCAGGCTGATCAGCTGTTTGAAACATTACAAGAACGGTCGTATGCAAGTGTTGCGCAAACCGGTAATGTTATGACAAGCGGATGGACGGAAGTAAGACGAAAAAATAAAAAAATAAAACATCGAACTATCGGTTACTGGGCAAAAGGGGCAGTGCTGTGACTCACTCTGAGAATACTTTCAGAGCTGCAGAACGAAAGCTGCCGATATTTATTACAAATGTGCATAAGAGTGCATCAGAGAATGATATTATTAACTATATTGAGAACAAAACGCAAGATAAAGTTTCCTTAGAGAAAATATCTATTATAAGGCAATGTGAATACAATGCGTATAAATTGTTCGTATGATTGGATAAGTTGCAGTTATACCTAGATGAGAAACTATGGCCGAAAGGCATTGTTTTTAGAAGGTTCGTGCATTTTCGTCCGAAACGTCAAGTGGAGGTTGTTGGCAAAATAATAGATGTACCTAATGGCGGAGCAAACTTATAAGTTTATTTCTTTTAACTGCAAAAATGTGAAGCGATCTCTGCAAAGCATTCGGGATCTTTGTAAAGACAGTGACTTGATAGCCCTACAGGAAACGTGGTTACTACCAAATGAGCTAACGTTTCTGGATACTATATGCGATGACTTCAGTTCGACCGGAGTATCCGCCATGGACCTCTCTAAGGGCATTGTTTACGGTCGTCCATATGGCGGAGTTGCGTTGCTGTGGAGGCGGAGCGTTTTCCAACAGGTGACGGTTATACCGTGTGACAACTCGCGTGTTTGTGCCATTAAAGTAGTGTCGAGAGATAAAGCTTTTCTAGTAGTGAGTGTGTACATGCCTGTTGACGTGGTCGCGAATATAACGGATTTCACGGATACTCTCGGTTCGGTAAGTGCGATCATAGATAATTGTGGCGTCGACTGTGTTTATATGCTTGGAGACTATAATTCACATCCTAAAGAACGGTTTTATCGTGAACTTGTAGATTTTTGCAGTGATCAAAAATGGTGTTGTGCTGACATAGATATACTAGGTTTGGGATCGGATACGTATACGTTTTTAAGTGAAGCAAACGGTGCAAAACGATGGCTTGACCATTGTCTTGTCACACGTGCGGCATTAAACACTATTAAGAATGTATATGTATTATATGATGTTTTGTGGTCAGACCACTATCCACTTGTCATAGAGTGTAATTTAAATATGATATCGTCAAAGTTATATGACTCTAATGCCTGTCAAACTAGTAGTGTTATTTGGGGTGAAAGATCCCTACAAGATATAAGTATTTATAATAATGAATGTAATAAGAGACTTAGACTTATACATTTTCCTCAAGAATTCAGTACATGCTGCGATAAAATGTGTGACGACACATCGCACAAATCTTTAATTGATGAAATGTATTATAATATAGTGCAGGCTCTAACTGAGGCGGCCTCAGTGGGTCGACGTAGCAATAAGAATGTCAGACGGAAGGTTATTGTATGTTGGAATAGGCATATCGCGGAGGCTCACGGACAGGCCAGGCAAGCATTTTTATTATGGTGTTCGTATGGTAAACCTACTTCTGGTTATTTTTATGAGAAAATGTGCGAAACCAGAAAAGTTTTCAAATCACGTTTAAAATGGTGTCAAGATCACGAAACACAAATCAAGATGGATATTTTAGCGTCACATCATTCGAATAGTGATTTTCGTGCGTTTTGGAAAAATACCAACAAATTGAACAGTAGACCAGTGCTGCCCGTGAGCGTCAGTGGTGTGACGGACCCCGGAGAGATAGCTAATCTGTTCAAGCAGCATTTTTATGTTAAATCTCTGTTGGGGTCGTCCAGCCAAAAGCCTATTGTGGAGGCAGGTAGGGAGCCGGGAGTAAAATTCGATATTAAGGAAATTACTCAGACCATAATGAATATGAGTAAGGGTAAATCTCCGGGCCACGATGGTCTAAGTATTGAGCATCTTCACTATGCCGGTCCCCACTCACCTAGAGTGTTAGCATTATTGTATTCTTTCTGTATAACCCATAGCTATATGCCCCCTGATATGTTACGTACCTACTTTAGTTGTAAAAAATAGTTAAAAATAAAACTGGTGACCTAGCCGACAAATGTAACTATAGGCCCATATCATTGGCCACAGTTATCGCCAAGGTATTTGACAGCATGCTTAATACGCAGTTAAATAAATACATCCAATTGCATGATAAACAATTTGGTTTCCGCCCTGGACTATCAACGGAAAGTGCAATACTGTGTTTAAAGCATGCTGTCAACTACTATGCGAAGCGTAAAACTTCGGTGTATTGCTGTTTTCTCGACCTTTCGAAAGCTTTTGACCTGGTTTCATATGACATCTTGTGGCGGAAGCTAGAACAAACTCAAATACCAACCGCGGTTATCAATGTTCTAAAATATTGGTACGGAAACCAGGTCAACAGTCTAAGATGGGCAGGAGCTTTGTCCAATGCGTATGGGTTGGATTGCGGGGTGAGACAAGGTGGCTTGACTTCACCAACGCTTTTCAACCTCTACGTAAACGAGTTGATAGGTGAGCTCAGTGGCGCCAGGGTCGGCTGTTACATCGATGATATCTGTTTTAACAATGTCAGTTATGCAGGTGACATGGCATTACTGAGTGCGTCACCATGTGGTCTGAGGAAACTTGTTAACATTTGCGAAAGGTATGCCAACAGTCACGGTCTGGTATATAATGTTAAGAAAAGCGAGGTTATGGTTTATGAGGCAGGGGGTAGAAGTCTTAAAATAATGCCACCTGTTTTCCTTACTGGCCACCCATTAAAAAGGGTTTATCTATTCAAATATTTAGGACATATTCTAACTCCTAGTCTTAAAGACGATAAAGATATGGAGAGGGAGCGGAGGGCATTGTCAGTGAGAGCGAACATGGTGGCCCGCAGGTTTGCAAAATGCTCAACTAATGTCAAAATCACTCTTTTTAAATCATATTGTACATCCTTCCACACATGCAGCCTGTGGGCTAAATATACTCAAAAAGCTTATAATGCCTTCCGTATACAATATAATAACGCTTTCAGAGTGCTGCTGGGACTGCCACGTTTTTGCAGTGCGTCGGGGATGTTCGCGGAAGCACGGTGTGATTGCTTCTTCACAATAATGCGCAAGCGGTGTGCATCTTATACGTTAATAACTGTTGCGCTATCTCACATGGAATGTAGTGCAACAGTGATTGAACGTTTCAAATTATTTGCATTGTGTGTACTTATGTGATGTGTATTACTAACATAGGATAAGCTTTGTGTATTACTAACAAAATGAATTTAGTTACTTGAATAAATGATATTATATTATTATAAAGGATTCAATATGCACTAGCACAGAACATACAGATATAGCCACATTTTTGGTTAATGTTTGTGTTTTTTAGTTAAATTATAGGCTTTGCCCGCGACATCGCCAGCGTGGTCGCCAATTTTTGACCATTTATGTAATCCAAGGAACACATATGCCAAATGATTTTAGTTTCTTTTACCCAGTAGTTTTCGCTGTGAGATGGCTGTCAGGTATTCAGTAACTATAATTATATTGATATTCTGATCGCTGCTCGTATGACAATGACAGTTATCTCTTAATGGTAGACTAGGAGATAATCATAAAATGCTTCCATATCATCATATTACTACACGCTCTCACAGTTAAAGCAGATGTAAAGAAACACTTAGCTTTGAATAACTGACTCATTTAACCAATAAAGTGACTGCGGTCGGAGTGAAAAGTTAAAATACCTCTTCATCTCTGTTATCAATTTTCGCGTACTTAGTAGTAAAGTTTTCACTTTGAAAGCGAACTTAGTGCCGGTGCAGCGTTTCCTTGCTAATTAACGAGCAACTACAGCATTGTTAGGTGCATCTTTTGCTCGAGTGCGCGAAATAAACTTGGAATTTCATAGTGCCAAAGATTATTTTTAGACAAAACACTGTAATTTAACAAAATTGTTCAACGACCACGAAATGTTCTCTCCAAAGTTGTTTTAATAAGAAATTTCTATTTAAGTGTTGTTTTTGTTACTGAAATATTTCAAGATATATATACGTAACGTAACGAACGTAGATAGGTTAAAGATAAGTTCAACCCAACGTATAAAATGTTGTCGTTCACACAAAAGATGTCAATATAAGGCTAAAACAAAACATTAACAAGAAAAAGTATCCGATAAAAGAACAATTCACACGAATACGTCCGACGATTGTGGCTTAACTTTCTACCGAGCAATTCTATCGAACGGGGAAGAGAGTAGCCAAGTTGGGAGTCATTAACTTCACTTAAGTTCGTTACTATACTCCGTTGATGCAAGATGTCGGTTCACCCAGCTATAAGGTTGGGCGTTCGGGATGTTAATAGAAACACCTTTCTTCGTTGAGTATACATTTATTACTGTCCAATTGAAGATGAAGGTACATTATATAAGAGCACACACATACAATATTGGTGCACCTCTACACGCCCATCCAACAAAAAAAATAAAAAAAGTGTAAAACTAAATACATTTTTTTTATTACCATATTAATAGAATAAAATAATCTATATAAAAGCAAAATAAACATGGTTAGGTATATAATTGATTACATAATTCATTTTAAATTGTATAGTAAATAAACATTTATTTATTTCTTAACTTAAACTTATTATAATGTACTGTCTGTGGTTCGGCGATACATCGAAACCGTAGGTAGGTTATAGGCGATTTGGAAAAAATGGACTGTATTTAAAGGAAGAGGATGTAGGAAGAGGTGATTGTGAGTGGGTATAGGATATTTCAAGGATGGAGGGCACTCACCTTATACGGCAATCTTCTTCGTTTCCGAAGTGCAGTCTCCTGGTGGTTTCGTGATGCAGCTGCTTGTTTTCACTTCACTCGCGAGCGGGTTTTCCTTGGTGGAAGCGGTAATAATCACATACAACGGTGCGGCGCGGTACGATATAGCGGACACGTTCACAGCGAGCGGAATGTTCTGGACTGTCACTCGCGTCGACGTTTCGCGGCGACCAATCAGGCGAAAGGCAGTGCCTCTTCCAGGGAGTGGGATAGAGGGAGACGGAAATATGGTATCGCTCACACTTGTACGTGGAACGATTGATGTTGATGCGATTAGTTATATATAGGAAGGTAGATGGCGCTACCATATCCCCCCGGCCCTAAAGAGTTGCCTTTAAAAAAAATAGAATTGAACTTAGCTATGTTGGGTGTACTACCGCATAACCCATCAATAGGCTAAGACAGCGATATGACAATAAAATTAATCTAAATTAACTTTAGCGAAAACTACAAACGCAATAATAGCGAAAACTACTAACTAAATACTTAAACTAAGAGGTAGGTCCAACTTCAGGCTAGATCTCACTGAGTTGGAAGCGGACAGAGACGTACAACAGGGCGCACGTAACTCCCTTTGGCGGTTTTCACGGTAACAACGCGAGTTGTACCGTCCTTGGAAGTATGCAATTTCTCTACGATGGCTAACGGCCATGAAAGCGGCGGAGCATTATCATGTATTATGACGACCATCGTACCCTCCTGTATAGGGGATTCAGGACTATTCCACTTGGATCTAGCCTGAAGCTGGTGTAGATATTCCGCACGCCAGCGCCGCCAAAACGACTGCACGAGTTTATCCAGCAGAGTATGTCTCTGGAGCAAGCTTGAAAAGTCTGCTTCAGGAGCCGGAAATGACGATAATGGCACTGTGTTCAGAAAATGTGCAGGGCTTAACGCGGATGGTTCTGCAGGGTCACTACTCAATGCCGTGAGCGGACGCGAGTTGATCAGTGCCTCGACTTGTGCAAGGACAGTTAAAAGCTCTTCGTAAGAGAGGATCTGTTGACCTATAACCTTGAAGAGATGCGTTTTAATTACTTTGACCATGCCTTCCCAACATCCACCGAAATGCGGTGATGTTGGTGGAATAAACTTCCAGTCAATATGATTTATGGAAAGTTCTTCCTGAAGACGAGTACGATATTCTTCCCTGAGAAACTTATAAAGGTCGCGTAAATAAGAGCTTGCGCCCACAAAACAAGTGCCGTTATCCGTGTACAAACACTGTATAGGGCCGCGCCGTGAGAGAAATCGTTTAAGGGCTGCCAGGAATGACACCGTGCTTAAATCTGTCGCAACTTCAATATGCGTAGCGCGCGTCGTTAAGCATGTAAAAATACATAGCCAGGCTTTACGGCTTTTAACACCTCGACAACGCACTGGCGTATACTGCAGTGGTCCTGCGTAATCACAACCGGTGTGTGTAAACGCTTTAGCAACCTGGTTGATGCGCTGGCTAGGGAGATCGGCCATGGGAGGGAAAGTCGGACGCGGACGAAATTTGAAACAGACGTTACATTTATGTATTCTGTGACGAATTATTCGTCGAGCGGCTAAAATCCAATACTTATGCCTAAGTAAGGACATAAGCAACTCCGGACCGGCATGGAGGTGCTTCTTGTGATAAAAAGCAACAAGAAGGTCGACAACATGATCATGTCGCGGCAGAATACAAGGATGTTTGTAGTTATAAGGTTCATCCGAATTTGACAGACGACCCCCAACGCGTATGACGCCGTGTTCATCGAGAAACGGCTTGAGTCTAAGCATAGCGGGAGAACAAGGTACATTGTCTTTTAAATGTTGAATGTCGTTACTAAAATGAACAGCTTGTACAGCTCGTAGTAACTTACATTCTGCGAATTTGATATCAGTACTTGATACAAAAGTCTCATTAGGTAGGTGCCTAAGAAACCTATAGACATAAACGATGGCGCGGAGTAACTTAGACCACGATGACATGCGTAGTGCGTGTGCATAGATGGGAGACTCCGCAACCTCAGCAATCACGGGATAAGAAACAGACTTCCGTTCGGGTACATCTTCGTCTTCTGCACTGTGGTCAAAGGGTTGCATGGGCCATTCTGACGGATCATGGGAGATCCAAGAAGGTCCACAACGCCACAATGGATGATGCAGAAGATTAAGTGGAGTGACACCACGAGACAAGCAATCTGCGGGGTTCTTTGCTAACGCGGTTGGCGACAAAAGTCTGCCAGCAATGAGGAGAAGAATGAATCCAAGCGAGCACTACTTTGGAGTCGGAAAATGCGTATAATTTATTAATGGGGTAGTGGGCAAAACTGTGTCTTGAACCTTGCGGAGCAACTGAGACAGCAGAAGGGCCGCGCACAACTCCAGTCTCGCAACTGAAATGGTTTTAACAGGCGAGAGCTTAGACTTGGCACAAACTAACTGCACCAAGTAGTTAGAACCAATGCGGACTTGCAGATATACGACTCCGCCGTAAGCACGCTCGCTGGCGTCAGCGAAACCTATCAAGTTGATGGTACATCCATCTACCAACCCAAGATGACGCGGAATAGTAACTTGATTGAGCGCGGTAAGCTCAATACAAAACTTGCCCCAAGCGGCGACAATATGGTCAGGGGGTGTTTCATCCCACTCACACTTTGATAGCCAAAGCTCTTTGATCAAGAGCTTGGCGTACAAAATTGTGGGAGCCACAAAACCCATTATGTCCCATAGTCGAGCCACTGTGGACAGCATAGTGCGTTTGGTGCAGTTATCATCTGGTGGTGAGACGTCAAACCGAAAACTATCGCAGGATTTGTCCCAGCGTAAACCGAGAACCTTATGCGGTACAGATTTCTGAAACTCAATGTCTGGAGAAGCCTTATGAGAATCTGGTATGCGTGCGAGAACCTCCTTAGAGTTGCTTGTCCATTTGACAAGATCAAACTGGCCTCGCTTGAAAAGTTGAATAAGCTCTTCACAAATCGAAATTGCTAGCGGAGCGGATATGACACTACAGGCAATGTCATCCATGTACAAAGCGGAAGTGGCAACAGCCGCTGCGGCGGGAAAGTGATCGCCTTCATCAGCGATCAACTGGCGAACAACTCGTAACGCGTGATATGGGCTAGACTTGAGTCCAAAACAAACATGATTGAACTGATACACAGATTAAGGTTCTTTCTTGTCAAAACGATAAAAGACCCGTTGAAATCTACGGTCAGATTCGCGAACGCCGATATTGAGAAACATTTGGCGGCAATCAGCTGACAGAGCGATTTGGAAAAGACGAAACTTTATTATGATGTTAAATAAATCACCCTGTAGATTGGGGCCGGCATGCAAAATGTCATTAATCGACTGACCCGATGTAGTCTTACAACTAGCGTCTAAAACCACACGAAGTTTAGTAGAGGTTTTATCTTCGCGAACTACGCCGTGATGCGGGATATAATATGAGGGCAGAGATTTGCCCTCGTTGTTTACAACTACACTCAAAAAACCTTCATCTATGTAGTCACGAATGACGTCATTATAGGCGCTGCGTAACTTAGGTGATGCATCAAGTTTACGTTCCAAACAATGGAAACGTCTGAGCGCAGCAGCGTACGAGTCGCCTAACGAATAAGGGTCACCACAGAATGGCAACGCCACAACGTATCTGCCACTGTCGTCACGAACAGTGGTAGCGCGGAAATGCTCTTCACACTCGAGATCTTTACGGCTCATCGAGGGCGGTGCGGTAACCTCTTCAAGCTCCCAAAATCGCTTGAGAAGAGAGTCAATATTGTTTTCTTGAAGAACAGAACAACAGCAAGACGTAACGTATTGAGAAGTATGTAATGTAGGTACGGTACCCATAATCACATACCCAAATACCGTCTCAATAGCGGGCGGTAAGTTATTTTGCTCACTACGTACCACTTTAGTAAGTAGCAATGCGGGAATATTGCGGCTCCGATCAAAACATCAATGTCTGCCGGATTCGCAAACTCCGAGTCCGCTAGTGGTAATGACTCGAGATGTGTGAGGAGCGACACGTCCACATTAGCGTTTGGCAACGTGTCCGTAATACGTTCCACGATAAGCGAAGAAATGTTAAAATTTATGTCCCTATCAAAACGCGAATGTATTTTAATATCTACGGAACCCTTGCAATGTTTTTCTGATCCGCCTCTCCCTCGGATTATTGAGTTCGTATTTTTAAAGTTATTCCATAATCCGAGGCGTTTGAAGCATTCCGATGTTATTAGATTGGTCTGAGATGCGCTATCTAGCAGACAACGTGCCATGTGCGGCGACCCATTAACATCATATACGATAACTTGCGCTGTCGCTAACAGTACCGTCTTAGACGCCGTACACTGCGTTTTTGCCCTGCGCGGATCATTATAGATGCGCGAGTGCCGTCCTCGCGTGCGCGTCGCCCGCGCAATGGATGTTGTACACAACGATACTTCGCCCTCAGACGCGGAAGGCGCAGCTACCGTGTTCTGCAATTGCGGCGTAAGTGTGTCAAGGTTAGCGGCTTGACTTGACAACGGTTTACCTTTATCGAAATGTAACAGTGTATGATGTTTTTGATTACATGAGCGACATCTCGTTCTACTGGAACAATTACTCGTTTTATGTTTTATGCTTAAGCAATTAATGCAAGCTTTGTTATCTTTTACGCATTTAAAACGAGCGGTTGCATTCTGATTATCGAAGGCGGGACACTTGTATAAGTGGTCGTGCACTATATTACTGCACAGACACTTCTGTGAATTATTACTATTAGATTCCGAACATGTAACGTAAGATTGTGGATTAGGGACCGAGTTATTGTTACTATTTCGCGATTTATTCAACCTTTGTTTGTTGCTGTTAGTGTTAGACGGGCCAGGTGAACCAGACTGCGCATTATGAAATATTCGACACTGATCTTTTATGAACGAAATAAAACTATCTAGTGTAGGTATTTTATTATTGCGTTCCGTCATCTCGAATGCGCGAATTGTATCAGTGTCAAACTTTTTTAAAGCGAGTTGAAGCAACATAAAGTCGGAAAGATCTTCTAATTTTAAATTCCTAAGAGAATTAACCGCGGTTACGAAGTTATCAATAAACAGCTGGAAATTCGAGACAGACGCGTTGCCGGACAGTTTGAGATTTAAAGCTTGGTCAAAGTAGGTAGACGCTAGAACGCGCGTGTCTTGATATCTGTCAAGTAGTGACTGAAATATGACCTGATAATTCTCAGCACTGGGTGTGACCCTGCAAATACGGACTGGGCCTTCGGTGACAGTTTACCTATTAAATAGTACAACCTGTCAGCATCTGTCAGAGAACCATTATCGTGCACTGTAGACTTAAAACTCGCATAGAATAATGGCCAATTTCGTATATCTCCGTCAAACGACATAATCTCGATTGGCGGTAATCTCGGTTTGCGGGCAACGGGCTCTGCTGAACATTTACCCTCCAATTGCGATTGTATACGCTTAATAATACAATAAAGATCTTCGAATGAGGTATACGCCTGATAGTTCGGTTTTTCATCAGGATTGATAGAAAGTAATCTTGCGTTTTAATCGTCTAACAACTTATGAAAATCTGTTCGAATACTATCTACTGTCATACAATAACTGAGAAATGCTTCGCTATTACTGTCAGACATAGATGCGGTTTTTGATCGTTCATAGATGTTTTGAATGCGCTCAAATAAAATATTGCGTTTTGCTTCTAAGATTGTCATCTCTTTGTCTTCCGACACGCGTGACTTCTTTTGTTGTGACATGCTTACGTAAGTATAAGCTAATGAGACCGAAACAAAATAAGAATATCTAATGTATCTATTATTTTACCTAAGTAGGCTAAGTAGGCAACACCTTAGAGCTGGGGAATTAAAGTTGCTTGAAATATGAGATTTATAAGACAACTATGATAGTTCCAGAATTAATAATTTAATAAGTAGGTAGCTACATAAAAGTTTACCTACTGATGCGGGCGGAAATAACCATGTGACGGTTATGTGAATATATTAGGGGTATAGCTAGGTGCTATAACTGCCTAGGTATAGCGATATAACGTATAAAAACGTAAATGAATCCGGCTCGAAGGACCAAAAAAAATGGTTCGGCGATACACCGAAACCGTAGGTAGGTTATAGGCGATTTGGAAAAAATGGACTGTATTTAAAGGAAGAGGATGTAGGAAGAGGTGATTGTGAGTGGGTATAGGATATTTCAAGGATGGAGGGCACTCACCTTATACGGCAATCTTCTTCGTTTCCGATGGGCAGTCTCTTGGTGGTTTCGTGATGCAACTGCTTGTTTTCACTTCACTCGCGAGCGGGTTTTCCTTGGTGGAAGCGGTAATAATCACATACAACGGTGCGGCGCGGTACGATATAGCGGACACGTTCTCAGCGAGCGGAATGTTCTGGACTGTCACTCGCGTCGACGTTTCGCGGCGACCAATCAGGCGAAAGGCAGTGCCTCTTCCAGGGAGTGGGATAGAGGGAGACGGAAATATGGTATCGCTCACACTTGTACGTGGAACGATTGATGTTGATGCGATTAGTTATAGATAGGAAGGTAGATGGCGCTACCAGTCTGTTTTTACATAGGGTCTGGTTCGGTTTTTGTGAACTGTCATATTTTTACCTTTATAATTTATAGTTATGTTTGGTTCTGAAATATCTGTGATTTGGAATGGACCAATATACAATGGGTCAAACTTGTTTGTAATTTGTTCATTTTTGAGTAAAATCAAATCACCAATTCAATATTTTATTGGATTCTTATCTCTATCATAACTTATTTTTCTAAACTCTTTACTAGTAATTAAATTCTTTCTAGCATCAGATTGCGATTTTTGTAATCGATATCTCAGTTGCTGAGGATAATCATAGTGATTATATAAAGGGTCTAAGTCACAAGTTTAATTGCTAGGCAGACGACATTGCTTCCCAAATACCAGTTCGTAAGGTGTATATTTCGTTGATGTATGCACCGTGTTATTGTAAGCAAAACACCAGTAGAGTAACCATGCGCTCCAGTTGTGCGGTTCGCCATCTGTTTGTATTCGTAGGAAAGAAATTAAATTTTTATGCGTGTTTTCTAGGGAACCTATGGTCTGGTAATGATACGCTGTAGACGTTACCTGTTTGATACCTAGTGTTTGACATACTCGTTTCATAACGCCAGAAACGAATTCAGTGCCTCTGTCCGATATTATCTGAGACGGAATCCCGTACCGTAAAATAAAATTATTCACTAAACTATTTGCTACTGAAACCGTATCTTTATTCGTAAGCGGGTAAGCCTCTACAAATTTACTTAAGTCACACTGTAGTGTGAGTATATAGCTATAATTACAACTATCCTTATATAAGGGCCCCACTAAATCTAAATATAACCTATCGAATGCAGATACACCAGTATCTGTAAGAACCATTGGCTCTTTTATATATTTGTTTATATGTTTGTATCTCAAACATTTATCGCAACGATTAACATAATTAGTCACACCCTTGTATAAACCTCGCCAAATATAAGATTTCTTAATATTATTTATTATTCTTCTAATGGCAGCGTGGCCGCTCGTTGGCAAAATATGATAATCGTTTAATATGATACGCTTAGTCTCTTCATCACTTATTTTATGGACACCCTTTAAAATAAACAATTGTGGTCCGGACCAGTTAGGTTTCTCATATATCGTACGTGTTAAATCTTCTATTATTTTAATATTTTCGTTATTCTTTATAATATAGAGACTATCTAATTTTATTTCTTTACAAAAGCAATCTAACTCCCTCACAAAGGCAGCTCGTGCACTATGTGATCGGAAAGTTGGATTGACGTATAATATCGATTTAGAAGGATTATAAATAAATAGCTCAGACTTTCCTTTCGCACTGTCCACCAACTTTCTCCAATCATGCTCATCCACAAATAATAATTCTGTGCAATCCTGTGGCTTTCTAAGAATGCCCACAACTTTTGGGTGTACAGTCCAACCGTTAGAGGCATTTTTATCGATCAAAGGATTGTGCTGATTCTCAAGCATACTTCTATCATTCATACGTTTTTTCTGAGCTCTTGTCAAAACTGAAACAATGTGTTCATTCATCTCTTTTAAGTCATTACTTGTTATCTGTATACGTGATAAGGTATCTGCAACATTGGCTGCTCCTTTTATATATCTTACTTCAAAATTATACTCTTCTAAAAGTAACCTAAATTTCATTAAACGACTTGATGGGTTGTTTAAACCAAATAAATAAATAAGTGGTTTATGGTCAGTTTCGATTATAAACTCACACCCATATAAATAAGGTCTAAAATATTTAACGGACCATACTATTGATAAAAGCTCTTTCTCAATAGTAGGGTAATTCTTTTCGGCCTTATTTAATGAACGACTGGCGTAAGCGACAGGTAAACCCATTTTGATTACATAGCATTGATCCGATTGCAAATCCGGACGCATCCGTTTTTAATATAAATTTGTGATCTGCATCAAGGTTAGGGTATTGCAAAATCGGTGGTGTAGTCAAAGCCGTTTTAAGCGTAGAAAATGAATTTGTACAGTTGTCGTCCCAGCGGAAGGGTACATTTTTGCGACAAAGATTATTTAATGGTAAAGTAATTTCAGAAAATCGCGGTATGAACTTTCTATAATAATTGGCGAACGCCACAAACCTTTTGACCTCTCCAACGTTTTGAGGAATGGGATAATTTTGTAACACGGAAATTTGCTGTGGATCTGGTTTAATACCTTCTGCTGATACGACATGGCCGAGAAACAGGAGTTCCTTTTTAAGAAATTGACACTTTGCGGGACTTAATTTCAAATTAACTTTTCGTAAACGGGATAAAATATCGATTAAATTCTTATTGTGCGTGTCTAAATTTCGTCCTATACAAACTAAATCATCAGCGTATGTCAGCACTTTATCATAAGTTAAGCCGGCCATTGCTATTGTTATAGCTCGACTGAAAGAACTTGGACTTGTCTTAAGGCCCATCGGCATTCTAGTCATCTGATATTGTCCTGACGGTGTGGTAAATGCGGTATATTTTCGGCTATCAGAATTTTAAAAAAATTGGAAAAATGCCTGATTTAAATCCAAATGCGAGAAATACATTGCCCCAGACAATGAATCTAGTACATCAGTAATACTAGGTAATGGGAATTTATCGTCAACAATGCGGTCATTTAATTTCCTAAAATCGATAACTAGTCGCCAGGTTTTATTTCCGTTGTTTTCTGACCCTTTAGGGACAAGAAGAACAGGGCTCGACCACTCGCTACAAGCGGGTTCAATAATTCCGTCATGTAATAATTTTTCACTTGTTTTTCCATTTCACCTCTCTGAGAATACGGTAAACGGTATTGTTTGACATAAACAGGATCACTGTTAGGCTTTAACTGTATATTTTGCTCATATAACTTACTAGTCGAAAGCTTATCACCCGGTAACATAAAAACGTCCGAAAATTTTGCGCATATATTCATTATAGAAGTCTTTTCCTCTTTATTCAAATGGTTTAACTTTAGTAGAGAAAACATTTCATGAACTCGTTTCGGGGTAATTACGTCTTTTTCAAAAGAACTAATCGAATAGTTGCTTAAACAATCTGATTCGGGCTTAAAATAACTGAGATTAACTTGACTCTCCCGTGTATTTAATATTTTTATCGGTATTTTACCGTGAGAAACAGTTGCAATTGCTGCACATAAAAATACACCTTCACATAATTCTTTCGGAAAAATGACACATTCACCTTGCATTCCTGTATTTATATAAAATATTTTTTCACATCTGGGAGGTACGCTTAAATAACTATTACTGACTAATCTGCCCATCTCTAAAGGTAAAGTAACTTGAGAATTTTCATTGTGTAAAGTAATAAAGTTTGTTTCAAAATCTATTGTGCAATTAAACATTCGTAAAAAATCTATACCTAATATCCCAGCAGTGGGCGTTGGTAACTGTTTTATAACATGAAACTTATGTTTGAATTCCATACCATTTATAGACAAAGTTATCATAACATATCCCTCGGTTCGTAACCTGCCTCCAATACCATTTATGTAAATGCGCTTCGGAGTAATGGGTATGTTTATATTTGATATGATGTCATACTGTATTGCGCTCACCGATGCCCCGGTGTCAACAAACCATCTATATTTGGTATCACCTACCGCAAGCTCGATAGAATTGCTGAATTCGTAATTAAATATACTATTCTCTACGAAAAAACTCTAACGAAGTGGCATTGGAATTTGTTTGCGAATTTGCCGAATTATGCACTAAGTCATTACTCTCACCAGTGTTAGTGGTGGGCGTAGAATTCAAGAGATGAATTCGGGGGCTATAACCTTGAAAATTACCACGTCGTTTATAGTTACTACCCCTAGTAAAAGTCCTAGTAAACTGTGGGTTTCCCCTCTGCGGATTAGAATTGCGCGATGTGGTAGGTACGTCATTGTTTTGTATTGGCCTATATTGTTGGGGCGGACGCCCAAAACGTCCGGCGCGATTGCCTCCTAATCTGCCACGATAATTCCTGTACATACCTGTATTACTCCTGTTGCCAAAATAGGAAAATTCCTCCTTGCTCTGACGGCTGCACAACGCCTCCTCGTCCTTCGCACCTCTTATTGCATCCTTCAAAGCTGTGTAGTTACGCGCTTGCAAAATCATACTTATTCGGCGATTTCTCAAGCCACTGACAAAACTGTTGATGGCAATTTTTTCATTTAGCGGGCGTAATAGTTTATACGCATTTTGATCGCCACTGGCTTGTGAAATCGTCAAATCTACAAACAACTGTTCTATTTGGCTGCTGTAATGCTCTAAACTATTTCCATTCTGTTTTATCTGAACTAGTTCGTTATGTATCGCCGTGTCAGACTTTGTGGTCAATAAATGAACTCGCATATCGTTTAAGAGTTCCTCACATGAGTCGTATGATTTCGAAAGACGCATTTTAGCATTTTGGGTAAGTCGAGTTTTTAGCACAAATTGTATCAACATAGTCTTACCTGCGTCATCGAGAGAGCTACTATATAATTCGATGGCGTCCATCAGGTTCCTGGTAACCTGCTCGTCACCGGTCATCTCCGGGAGCATAGACACCGCTGTCTTAAAGTTGAATTTCTCCATGATATCGTTTTTCACACCTAAATCCACCTTAGAACTCGATTGGGAGCTGTAATCCCTAGAACATATGGTTTCAATTTGCAAAAATAGACCTTTTATCAAATCGCAATATGATTGTACCTCACACAATGCCTGACCTTTGAGTTTACCTAAAGTATTAGTACAAATATCATAGTCTTGTTGTAGTTTATATGTTTCACTTAATTTTTGCTGTAAAACCTCTTTTGTTCTCTTAGTATAACTTAACTTAACTTAACTACACTTTCTTTAATACGTTTAAGGCTTTCATGTATACGTTTAAGCTCATTATCCATTACAAACTATAATAAACACAAGACATGTTTTTACCAATAGGTATACATAAGAAATAGTAAAATAGAGAATACACAAGTTAAAACAGAATTGCAGATTATAGAACCGATTACCTCATATTGTTACCTAAAATTATAATACGTAGGTTATATTTGTCCGTATTCTTCACTTCATCCTTCGCTCGCATCCAGTGACCTCTTCATTTTCTTAGCACCTCGGCCGCATCCTCTTCTCTATGGTCCTCGTGGTAGTAGACTCGGGGTCGCCGAAGACCTGCATCCGATCGTCTGAAGGAGCGCCTCAAATTCTGTACCATAGTCTCCTCTCTAATCCATGCAATATGGCACTTTTTGTAAAATTTGTACGCCACGTACAATACTCCTTTGCCCAGAATTGTTACTATGATGATTAGTACAATGTTTATCGTAGACAGGTGGTACTGTAGTTATTCTGCAGTAGCCGCGTTCAATCCCAGCGCGTTTTGGGTAATAATAACGTCCTCCTTTTCAACCGTCGACCGACACATACTTATTTCACTGCACGAATAGTACTTTTTGAAAAACAGAGTTCATTGCGACGAAAATCTAAGAAACTAGAATTTTATAGTGTCCAATCATTATTATAATGTCCAATAACTTTTTAGTTCCATCACCGCGTGCGCGCGACACCGCACGAAAACCGAGCCGAGCCGAGCCGTATATGGCAGGGTCGCCATATACGGCAGGGTCGCCATATAAGGTTGGGCGTTCGGGATGTTAATAGAAACACCTTTCTTCGTTGAGTATACATTTATTACTGTCCAATTGAAGATGAAGGTACATTATATAAGAGCACACATACAACATTGGTACACCTCTACACAGCTGTGTTCGAAAATGAATGAAATAGATTAATGACGTTGAGCTCCCTTATCCTTCAAGACTTCAAGACTGACATTGGATAAATATTGAACAAAAAGTGAGCTCGCTCGTTGCCCTCATTATTTATATCTATTATAAGAGCTGCGTTAAAAGCATGTTTGTTTTTCAAACATGATGGGTTAATTAAAGCTACATAAAGCAGAATTATAAATAAGTACTTAAAGGCTATGTGAATGTAATAACTGTGTTAGCAGAAAGCACAACAAAAGCATTATCCGGTGTGCTCGTGCTGTGTAAGGTGCTGCAACTGTTACACCTTCTATATCACTTGTATATATTTACTGTACATAATAATACACAAGCATAATACTTTTGGTTAGCCTCCTCAGAATAGACATGGTGAAACAGGAGCATCCACTTACATTATATATACCTAATAATGCAAGCAATCCACGAAAGTGATCAGAACCATGATGGAAATGATGCAGTTGAATATTAAAATCTAATACCAACCCGCAAGACCGTCATCGACCAGTCATCGCAAGTAGCGCCCGTTCACGAGTATGACGCATGTGCCAGCCATCATCCCTCTCGCCATATTAGAGGGACAGGGATGACCCGACACACGACGCCACCACAAGAAATGACATTTTAGTGAGCATGAAGACAACGGTATACGAACCAGCAGTAAGAAACAATCTATTGGTATACTGACCATGACCGCCAATTACCTCCATTTTCCAGATCGTTATTATTAACATAAGTTAGTGGAACGCGTGAAGGAATGCAAATGCAGAAAGAATTTTGTTAAGGTAACAAGTGAACAATGATATGATCAGGGATAAATAATGTTAAACTACATACAACAAATCATAAAAATATCTAAATCCTGCAAACATCATCTGTTCACGAGGCACCTCCACTTAACAAGTAAATAAAATAATCGTGAGTTAAACAAGCCTAAGCCTATCCCCACGGTGTCTTATCATTTAAAAATTCCTTAATAGTGTAATAACCCCTTTGTAAAAGAAAGTTCCTAATTATCCGTTTGTATTTGTGCATGGGTAAATTCATTATTTCAAGAGGCAATTTGTTGAAAAATCGTATACCAATCCCCGCAAATGAGTTCTGAACTTTATGAAGACGGTAGTTAGTTCCCACCAGTTTATGCTTATTCCTTGTGTTCACTTTGTGCAAATCACTATTTTTGCGGTATAAAATTAAGTTTTTCTTAATGTACATTAAGTTAGCATAATTATATATATTGCGATGCAACTGTCAATATATCCACTTCTTTAAATTTATCACGTAAAGAATCTCTAGCACCTAACTTATAAATTGCACGTATGGCCCTCTTTTGAATGACAAAAATAGTCTGTATATCAGCAGCTGTACCCCATAACATTATTCCGTAAGACATTATGCTGTGAAAATAACTAAAGTAAACTAGTCTAGCAGTATCTATATCTGTGAATTCCCTAACTTTTCTAACTGCAAACGCTGCAGAACTAAGTTTTACTGCGAGACGGGATATTTGGGCACCCCACTGAAGCTTACAATCTAAAGTTACACCTAAGAATACGGTTGATTCGACTAGTTGAATTGTTTCCTTATTTAAAATTATATTAGTAGGAACACTTTTGTCATTAGGCAAAGAGAATTTAACACATTTGGTTTTGCTTGAGTTGAGTACCACATTATTTGTCGAAAACCAATCTAATACTTGTGCAAGAGAGTTATTGACGGTATCAAAGTTACTTAAATTACGATCAACTTTAAAAATTAGTGACGTATCGTCGGCAAACGAAACAATATCACATAAATTTTGTACAAAGAACGGCAAATCATTAATATATATTAAAAAAGAAATGGACCGAGAATAGAGCCCTGTGGAACGCCCATTCCTACTGGCAAACCTAGAGACCTACTCCCATTAACATTTACATACTGAATTCTATCACTAAGGTAGCTGGCAACAAGATTGAGTGCGGTATCTCTAATACCATAAAGTTTCAATTTAAGTAAAAGCGTATTATGTTCCACACAGTCAAAGACCTTTGATAGGTCACAAAAAACACCAATGGCATCCTTCGAGTTTTCCCAAGCATTAAAAATATGCTTTAACAAAGTTACACCGGCATCAACGGTGGAGCGACCCTTAGTAAAGCCATACTGTTCACTGTGAAATAAATTATTTGTGTGAAAGTGGCTCTCTAGTTGATGCAAAATAATCTTTTTAAAAATTTTACTAATAGCAGGCAAGATTTGATTGGCCGAAAATTACTAGGGTCGCTCTTTGATCCCTTTTTGAATAATGGTATTACTTTACTGTGTTTCATTAGATCAGGAAATACTCCTGTATCTACGCATCTGTTGAATATTGCAGCTAAATATGGAGCTAAGCTAGAAATAATTTGTCGCACAAGTTTAACAGAAAGGCCCCATAAGTCAACAGATTTTTTATTATTGAGCGTCTTGAATACCTTCAGTATGTCATTGGTGTCAATACATATATTTAAAATTAAAAAGCACATCACACTCATTCACATTGCCCTAACTAACATTTCTGCTTTGCTTGGACATGAATCTAGACAGCTGGTTGTGTTCACTGGTATGTTTATGAAGAAATTGTTAAATGTCTGAGCAACATCAGTTTTCCTAGTAATAATTTCACCATTAAATTTTAATTCATAATTGTTATCTACCAATTTAGCTCGACCAGTCTCATTGTTAATAATGCTCCAAGTAGTTTTAATTTTGTTCTTGGATTCTTTGATTTTATTGCTTAAATATAAGGATTTGGCTAAAGCACATGTCCTCTTAAAAACCTTTGAATAATTTCTAACATATTGAATAAATTTAGGATGAAAATTGTATTTCTTCATACCATATAGATCATACAACCTAGCTCTACTTTTGTATATACCTACTGTTGCCCAATCACAAAAATTTACTTTAATGCTCCTTGCAAACGTCTTCAGTTTAAAAATTTTATTGTACTCATCATTAACAATTTTAAATAAGCATTTATATAATTCATCAGGATCATCAACGGTTAAGTCAATACTGGTGATCTTGGCAGCAACATTATTACTAAAGTGTTTGAGGCAAGCAGAGGTCATTGGCCTACGTGTAATTTCTTGTACTTCAGGGGTTGTATTAGTTGGAATTACAACCTTTTGCCCGCAGTGGTCCGATGTCAAGTTGGTTAAAACAGCCTTACTTAAATAAAGACAATTGCAAAAAACATTATCTAAGCATGTGAGGTTATTCTGGTTGGTTCAGAGAACAAAACATTTAAATTAAATTACCTAAATAAGCTAACTAACCTAGTACAAATTGGTGATTTTTCTAACAAATTGACATAAAAATCGCCACATACGATTATAGACTTCCTACTAGAAATTATGTGTTTATGTGTTTATGAGCATTATAGAGGATGTCTTACATCCTCTATAAAGCTTTCATACTGAGTAAAGTCGCTTTGTGGTGGTCGATACACACACACTATATGTTGTTCAAGCTCAACACAAGAAATCTCAGCAGTTCGCTCGATAGAAAGTTTTGCTATATCCTTACGTTCTTTTCGTTATTTCAAACTATTACATACATATATTAGAGAGCCACCACGAATAGCCTTCTTTCTTACGAAGGCACTTATAACTGAGTAATGTTGATCGTTAAATATGAATTGGTCACCTCGCAACCAATCTTCCGTAATACATAAGATATCAATCTTATGTTTATTTAAAAATAAATCTATTTCTAATTCTTTGCCAAATAGTCCTTGTATGTTTTGATGAACTGAGTTTAAAACACATGAATGCCTATCTGTTGTCTCATCTAATAGTTTAATCTAATAGATGTGTAAATACTACTATTGGTATTACTATTATCAACCAAATTCCTAATTACTCTAGTAGTACTCCTGTCAGTATATAAATTAAATGCTAATAATTTAGCAAGTTTTCGCCTATGTACATAAGAAAGATACATAGTATCTTTTGTTAAAAAGACATTACTAATAAAAATATTCGTGTCAAAAAATAAAATACTGTCACTGTGACATGTCCCATTGTACAATAATAAATTTAATTTGCCTATCTGCCTGTTTTGGTCATCTGTGAGAGCATATGAATAAAGCAATGCACAAATAATAAAGCTACATCCTATTTTTGTGCTAACATCTATCATTAAGTCTGTTAATTCTATGAGACTGTTTTTGGAGCCTAATGAGCTGTCACCATACAATATGATGACAGTAGTTTGTGCATTCAAGTCGGCATTCTTAATCTTATCAACTATGGTACAAGACTAGGCTCCAGGTGAACAAAATTTCTGTACTGGTCGCTCAGTGTAATGATCAATTAAGCTCCCTAAACCCACTCCCAGTTGGTCTGAAAAAAATATTACATTCTTACTGTCAGTCTTTAATGGATGCAGTTTGTTTTGTGTATTATACTGACATCCATGTGCATTCAATTCTATTGATTCAGCAGGTATAGTCGCACACTTAGTTGTACAACTGGAACAGTAATTATTAGAGTTGGATAATGATATAAGTTGTTTTAAATTTTCTCGACCAACTCTTGAAATTTCTTCATATTTTAAGATGTATTCATGAGTCTCACTCTGGTGTTCCATTATAGTTCTAGTGAGTTGAGCTTGTAGATTTGATATTTGTGCTTGCAACTCACTTGTGTGTTGTTCATATAACAACCTACCAGAAACTTACTAATTCTTCATTTGTTTCCTCAAGCTTTAATAAAAGAGACTCACACTCTTTATTTAATTTACAGTTATCTTGTGCATACTGACTCTGTTTGGTAGACCACTTAGGACCAGATCTAAGTTTCTTAATTAATTTATTTAACTTAAGCAATTTTCTAAATTTATTCTTACTAAGACATTTTTTGAAACAACTACATTTAGCACATTAATTTTGTCACCCAGGAGCTCAGAGAATAAATTGTGAGTAGCAGTACTGTTAAAAGCCGCAATTGTGTCTTCTAGAGTTGAAATTCTGCCATAAGCCTCATTGAGACTTGCTTCTAACTCCGCATTGCGGCTAAGTTGTCTGGAGTAAATTTCGTCGCAGCTGCTGAAACACTTAACTTCTTCTCGTAGTCTCTCCCGTTGATCCAAGACATCCATATGCTCAATATGCAGCTCCGTGAGTTGTGTCTTCAGCTCAGATATACGGTCATTCAAAATTTTAATTTCTTCTTCACAGTCAACGCGTTACCTTAATAGTTGACTGTTGTCATCCTTGTACTTCTTTAACTCGAGCAGAGTTGTTTTTAATTTATTTTCCGCCTCCTTGGCCGTTGTCTTTCGAGTCATCATATGGGTAGACATTGCCAAGGATTACAAATTACCTAAAAAATAAGAAAACAACTGAGCAAAGTCAAAGAAGAGAAGAGATGTGATGGGGCTTGAGTATTATTGTATAGGCAGAATAAATAAGAAAAGTTACAAAAGAAAAGGGGGGTATATGAATAAAAAATATATTAAATTAATTAATTGTAGAAACTAAGAAATTGATAACAATTTATGTAATTTGAATACTTTAGAGTAATTATCTAATACTTTTATAAGGTTTCTATTGAAATATCTCAGCTGATGAACTTAATCAACTTATTAATAAAATGTAAGTAGGTATACAAGTTACAGGTTTAAACCAATAATAGCTAATACAGAAAAGTACACAAATATATGAAGTACAGACAAGAATAAACAGTGTAGTAATTGTGAAGTGTATCTGTAGATTGTGTTTGTCTGGGGCTGTTGTTTTATCCTCGATTTTGCTTCCACATATAGTCAATCAAAAGGAGATAGAACTGAGCCAGATTTGTGTTAGACGTAGCTCACACGGGGGTGAGCCGAGTAATTTGGTGTTGTAGAGTGTTGGATAAGTTTTAATAAGTATTATACTCCCCGGGTTTAAGTCGTAGCAGATGTAAATTCAAATCCGTCCGTTGACACCAAGTCTCCGTTCTGTTCGCTCGAACTTTGGCCGTGTAGTTATTATACTTTTTACAAACACAATTTTAACAATAACTTCTTGTCACTATTTTATCAATATATACTAACTTATATGTTAAATAATCAATTAAAATTATATAAAAAAAAGAATTGAAAGTGGAACCTTCATTTTGCTTAGAACAGTAGAAGTTCTTAGTTATTTTGGAAAATATTGTCTTATCTGGGTTAGGCATATAAAAATAGTAGCGGTAGCATTTAAATCTTTGGACTGTTTTACAAAGATTCGAGTTTAATTTCAACATTTTTTGGTGATTTTTGCAACGCAACGCATGCATCGCAGGTTTGAAATGATATTTTGTTAAATTTCGATTTAAAACTGACATTTCTAACCTGTTTTTAAACTTTCGCGATTAGTATACATTATACAAGGTTATGTAGCGAGTCTTACTCGCGATAAATAATATATTTAAGGCATAAATATTATTTATCGCGAGTAAGACCCGCTATATAACCTTGTATAATTTCTAACCTGTACATTTCAGAGATTCGTGTGAGATTTAAGCTCAGTGATCTTCAAACATGCTTTTTTTTACTTGCAAGTCAAGTGCACCCGCAGCCCATGCCACTCAGTCATGAACAGAAGAGGTGCACGATCCGATCGTATTTATTTCTTCTTCTCCATCAGCCTTTAACAGTCCACTGCGGGACTAGGTCTCTCCTTTGAAAGGAGGAATTAGCCTACTATACCACGCTGGCCAAACGGGTTGGTATAGGGTTTGTATCAAGTTTTCCTTCTCTTACAGTGCTGTTCTCTGCATAATATGTTCCCTCTGTCGGCTCTTACGACACCCATGGGATGATATGGGGTGGTGACATTTCGTATTCTTAATATGTCACCACACGGACTTTACTTATTTAAGTGTAAAGGACGTATTTATTTAAATGTGGCTTTAATTACAAATGGTTGAGACAGAAAAAAATTAAATATGAAAGAGGCAATGCTATCAAATTTAATGACACATGGCATCAATTATAACTTTTTCAGTGATTATCAATTCATAATCACTGATTCTATTTGATTATGATAAGAGTATAAACATTGAATCAAATTATATTTTGTGTAACAGACCAATTTTAATTATTATTATTATAATTATACATGCACCTCACTAATTTAAAATAATCCCCTTGTTATAGCGATGTATCGTGTTTGAATAATATTACCAACGCATAACATTTTATTATCTTTGATGTCCCTATGAGCTAACTCTATCGGGCTGCAAATGGTAAAATAATATCATGATAATGAAAATCAGCACATGTATAATAGTTAACTGTATTATTATCATGGTTGCATAACTGTGAAATGAGCTTTTAGTGACAGTTTTTCTAATTTTCGTAGGTAGTAGAGCCTGGCGCGACCTCGAAAATGTATGCCCTTTTAGATTACCGTTTTTTTATATTATTTGAAAGTAAATTTTTTTATATTATTTATCAGGTCTTTATCTAGGGGCTCTTTGGACACATACACGATTGGAAGATTTTCGCTCGATAGAATTTTGATTTGAAAAACATGTTTTCTCTAAATATTTTTATGGATATTAAAAAAAATTATTAACTTTTCGCCTTGAAATTGCTACTCACCGAAAGAAGAGCTAGTTTAATAGGGATTGGTTGAACGAATTTTCTATAAAACGATTATTACTTGAGTTATGAACGAAATAAGATTTCAGACAGTTTCATTTCAAAAACCGTGCACAATTCAACTTTATAGCTAACACTTAACGATGACCTCTGCACAATTTTTTGCCCTTCGAGGTAGCCTCTTAAAGGCTTGCGTAGATGGCGACGTAACGTAAAGTAACACCTATACTGTTACGCGTCAGTAGGCGAGTAAGAGCCGGTGGTTCCATGCCCTTTTCCTTCTTCCTCCATTCCGCTCCTCCTCCATTCCAAAGGCTTTCAACGCACGACTCTTCTGGTGCTGTTGTTATCCACGGGCGAGAGTAATCGCTTACCATCAGGCTTTGCTCGTTTCCAACCTATTCTATAAATAAACATTACTTAGGTATCAATCTTGTGACGTAGCATCCATTCCAAGTATAGAAAGTGGCTTCCAAAAACCAAAGATGTAAATATATATGTTCGGGAAGCTAGGCGACAATCGTGGAAGAAAACCAGGTAAATTGGCAAATAAAGTGATACCACTGATGAATGTTTGAACTAGCACACCGCTCAGTTGCCGACGACTTTGGAGGATAAGCAAATAACGGCATAATTACATTATCGTTATCGCTATATATACGTGAAGACAAAACCTTTTATACGTTTGTTGTTTTATTCCTTTTTCATCGTACAGTATGCGCACGTTGAAACCTGAAATTTGACGCAATTCATATTTGGATGGTGAAACAGTGAGCGCAGCTTGGCGGCCGCCTTGCCGTTTAACACACCACTGTTGGGTACCATCTCCATAGTGTGTGATTCAAATTGTTGTCTCTATTCTAGGTCGTCTTTTTGTCGTATTTCCTGAATGCTTAGGTAGCTAAGGTGTGACTACGGCTAGACCACTGCAATACAGGATTTATTTCTCGACTTTAATAAAGCGAAAAAATTTTTGTTATAATTTTGACTACCACTCTGAGAATACATGAAATAATCAGTTAATAAAAATGTCTGAAGTGTTCAGCTCTATAACCTCACCTACGTATTTTATTGGATGACGAAGCTTGTACTTACCGAGTATATCGCCAAACAGAGTCATTCCGGACACTTTCCTTGCATATCAATAATAATGACCTACAGCTTTGTCGCAGAAGTCGACTTAATATCTCTTAATCTTAATATATAAAATCCTTGCGTTATTGACTGACTGACAGACACGCTACAGCCGTAGACGCTACACGCTACAGGTCACAAGAAGGTGAAATTGTGCATGTGTGTTCCTTGAAGAGTGTGGGGTAGCACTAAGAAAGAATTTTTGAAAATTCCACCCTTAAGGGGGTAAAACTTTGTATGAAACTTTTTATTCCTTCAATGGACTGACTCTTAACTTTGTATATTAGTTCCTCGAATGACGGTAGTTAACACTAAGAGTTATTATTCTGGAAATTCCTCCCCTAAGGGGGTAAAATAGGGGGTCAAAATTTGTATGTAACTTTTTATCTCTCTAATGTATTGACTACAAACTTTGTATATTGGTTCCTTAAACGAAGATAGTTAACACTAAGAATTAGTTTAAAAAAAATTCTGACCCCCAGGGGATAAAATAGCGGTTCAAAGTATGTATAAAACAAAACTTATTATTCCTTCAGTGGATTGACTTCAAACTTTGTATATTGGTTCCTCAAATGACGATAGTGAACACAAAGAATTAGTTTTTTTTTAATTCCTACCCTCGGGGAGTAAGATAGGGAGGCAAAGTGTGTATGAAACTTATTATTCCTTGAGTGAATAGACTTCAAACTTTGTATACTGGTTCCTCAAATGACGATAGTGAACACTAAGGATTTGTTTTTTGAAATTTGCCACCCTCAGGGGGTAAGATAGGGGTTCAAAGTGTGTATTAAACAAAACTAATTATTCCTTCAGTGGATTGACTTCAAACTTTCTATATTGGTTTCTCTAATGACCTTAGTAAACATTAACAAAAATATTTTTGGAATTTCTTACCATGAAGGGTTAAAAAGGGGCGCCGGAATTTCTATGAAACTTTTATTCATTTATTGGATTAACTTCAAACTTTGTACATAGTGTAGTAAAATTCCAGTTATATTCAAATATAGTTTATATATTTATATTTCAGATATACTATTTCACTGTACAGATATTATAATATTACCCGAAGAGCCACCGTCCGTTCGGTACCGTCGCCAGGAATAGAATGCCCGCTCTCGCCAACCGCCATTTTGAATTATTTCGATAGTGATGTGACTCGGACGAGTCGATCGACTACAAATTATTAAATTCCAATCGATATTAATTTTAATAAAAATGGGAACCTTACACTCGTCCATCCTGTTCTCGTGTTTGTCCCCATACACGCAATCAAGCAAACTTAACATAAAACTCGGCGAGAGGGGGCACTTACAATCACATTAAAGAATCCTGTAAACCCATCCAATTCTTACAGGCTAGGTTACACGTTATCATTGCCGCAAACCCATCCAATTCTTACAACGATAACATATACAAATTTAATTCTGCGAATCCATCCAATTCTCGCAAAATTAAATGCAATGCTTGCTAATCCATCCAGTTCTAGCAAGATTGACATTCACCGACATGCAGTTCCTGGTCAAACCATCCAATTCTGACCAATACATTTTATAAACCGCTTATAAAAGCTTGCAACCCTGGTCAACCCATCCAATTCTGACCAATAGCTTATAAAAGCCTACAATCCTGGTCAACCCATCCAATTCTGACTAATACGTTTTATAAATCGCTTATAAAAGCTTACAATCCTGGTCAACCCACCCAATGCTGACCAATACATTTTATAAATCGCTTATAAAAGCATACAATCCTGGTCAACCCATCCAATTCTGACCAATACATTTTATAAATAATGCAATGCTTGCTTACCCATCCAATTCTAGCAAGATTGACATTCACCGACTTGCAGTTGCTGCTAACCCTTCCAATTCTAGCAGCAACTGCTACACCGCTTATAAAAGCTTACAATCCTGGTCAACCCATCCAATTCTGACCAATACATTTTACATAACAAAATAGACATTTAATAAATAAAATCATGACAACATTAATAATTGTATAAATAAATAATAAAATATAATAAATACGTGTTTACAACCAACAGTGCAATATAGCTCATACAACAATTAGCGCAATATGTGTAAAACACCACTATTACTAACCATTTAATCTTAATATATAAAATCCTTGCGTTACTGACTGACTGACAGACACGCTACAGCCGAAACTATTGGGCGGAGGAAGCTGAAATTTGGCATGTATGTTCCTTGGGGGCCGCAGGGGTGCACTAAGAAGGGATTTCCCGAAATTCCCACGGGATCGGCCAAAACGGGTAAATTAAAAAAAATGCGGGCGTAGCTGCTGGCGTCCTCTAGTTTTAGCATAGGTTAACAAAATATTATAATGGCGACATAATATAATAACAAGGAATTGATATAAATTAGAATGATAGGCTGTTTTATCACTTCCACACAAATAAGCCTGTAACAATACAGTTCTGGACTGTACCATTAACACCTAGGTTCATTAATTTTATTTTAAATCAATAATTTGGGGGGGGGGGGTGAAGTTACTCGCGTCAGTAGGAACTACCATCTTTTCCTAGATCTCTCTGGGGAATCGCTTCATAGCTGGTGGGGTCTGGAATGCTAAGCACACCTACTGGGGATCACGAGTAACCGTTACAAGAGGTCGAGAACTAAAAAAAGGAGCGTCGATTCCAATGGAATTATACCATTATCTACTGGTGAACCTACATACTGGCCTACAGACAGCAACAAGATACCAGATTTGTTGGACTTTTATATCACCAAAAATATTCAACCTCTTTACGTTCACATAGTATCACACCTCGACGTCTCCTCGGACCATAGTCTAGTTATGCTGATGATAAGCACAACAATCATTTACTGTGTACCCTATAATGAGAACCTGTACAATGCAAAAACGGACTGGGGTAATTTTCGAGAATTTCTGGAATCCAATATAATTCTTAAAATTCCACTGAAAATTCCCGAAAACATTGACCACGCGTGCCCATACATTACCAACCTGATACAAGTGGCGGCTTGGAAAAACACTCCCACTCTAGAAACACCCAATCGTAGAAAACTAATTCCAGTTGATATCCGCAGCAAGATATCTGAAAAGCGCAGACTTCGCAGAGTGTGTCAAAATCAAACATCCATTGCCTCCAGAGCCCAAAATAACATCCTCAGGACTACAAGTAGCGCCGCCCGGCCCACTCGCAACTCTGAGATCCATGAGTACTTGGAGACGAAAACTTCTGGAGGGGTCATGAGGCAGCTCTTTGTCGTCCCGTTCAAGACGGCATCGCTGCTCACCTCGGCCGTCCTTTCGAAAAGACCGCATCTCATCCTGTCTCAATGATGTCGGTCTATGCGACGATAATGGCATCGCCATCAAGTCAGAGAAAACCAAACTGCTAATAACACACTATACATATTTGCGACCATCAGTAGAACCAGTATTGTATACACACAACCATTCAAGCTTTCATAATTTATCAAACCGTCAATGTATACCTATTGAAAAAGTAAACTGTTTTAAATACTTAGGCATGAAATAAGATGAACATTTTTCATGGTCCCATTATTTAGATTACCCTTGTGACAAACAGAGTATTACTTGGAAAATTCTATCATTTAAGCTTTAAAGTATTTAGCTTATTTAAGTCACTCTAGGAGTCTATTCTCGGTTATGCTTCAGATTGCCATGGTCTTACATTCAAAACATATATAAATAAATTAGAATCAATCCAAACAAAGTTTCTTAAACTTCTTGTCAATAATAAAACTAGAAATCAGCATAAAAATGTCTACACAAAATTATTTAAAATTTGTAAAATACTACCAATTTCCCTAAAACATAAATACTTATTGGCTGTAAACAACCATGGCAGTCTTTAGCATAACTTGGAACATGTTACAAATAATCATAACACCCGATCGATGGCCTCTGTCAAATATATTGTACCAAGAGTGTTTAATTATTACGGTAGTAGAACTTTAAAAACGTTTGCCATATCCGCCAAATAATGTCCCAGAGGACATGAGGAACGAAAATAATGAAACTATATTTAAAAGGAGATGTAGGTGTATGTACGTACGTATTGTTATGTATGTGTGTGCAAGCGTGAGGTATGCATGGCGAGTCGGCCAGTTACTGCGCATTGGCCCGACAGAACGCTAGGCTCATAAAACTAAAAGTATATAATAAGTAATATTAGGAATTTAAATTGTGCGTAATATAAATTATATATGTGTGTGTGTTATTAATAAATATTTTAAATATTATCAATGAGTGTTGTCTGTCGGACCAGTGCCGGTAATTCCCTTGTAGCGCTCTAGCAAGTCTCACACTTATCTTACGTTTGGACACAGTAGTCAAGTCTCGGGTTCGATTCCCGTGTATACCTATAATTGGTGACCCCGACGAGTAAAATAAGTGTGGGAGCGCTAAAGTGCTACATTGGTTAGTGGTTAAGGATACATTTTAATATAAGTTTTTATAGTGTATGATGTTCCAACCGTTGAGTGCCGCGAAACCATCCGCAAGTGACAAAATGAACAGTGACGCGAGTGAGAATACAAGTATGTCAGACTTAAAAACTAGTGAGATCGCCGCGATAAGTGTTCAGTCCCGATTGCCAGATTTTTGAGCGGAGATGCCGCGCTTATGGTTTGCACAGATAGACAGTATCCTAAAACCACAAAAACCAAGTGATGAGGTTAAATATCATTTAGTGGTAGCCAAGCTGGGACGGGATGCGTTACAGCAAGTTAGCGACATTTTGGTAGCACCACCAGCCGCAGGGGAAGTACGATGCCATCAAGGAGCGACTACTGCAGGTATACGAAGAAAGTGAAGAGCGCCAGTTTCAGAAGCTTGTGAGTGAGATGGAGCTAGGAACGCAAAAACCTTCACAGCTTTTGCGCCGGATGCGAGACCTAGGAAGAAAAGCTCAAGCATCAGATAAAACATTACACAGTCTTTGGATCGCGCGATTACCAGCATCTGTAAGAGCAGTATTGACAGTCAGTCAGGACCAAACTCTGGAAAACTTAGCAAATATAGCTGACAAGGTGATGGAGAATGTACGGAATGGAGAAATTGCGCAGGTGAGCAGCTCTTGTACCAGCGACCAGCCTACTACTCAACTGCCTATGACCGAAATATTGACGCAAATGCACAAGTTGAACTAAGAAGTAGCACCCCTACGAGAAGAGAATGCGCAGCATCGTCGAAGCGCGTTCCGAGGTCGCAGAGGTAACGGTGCTTTCCGGGGACGGTCAAGGTCGAGGTCCAGAACACTAGCGGATCCGAATTGGTTGTGCAGGTGGCACTACCGATACCGAACTAGAGCAACCAAAGAAACCCTGCGCGTGGAAGTCACCAGCAGCAGCGCAGACGGAAAACTAGACACGGTACGACCTACGGTGGCGGGGGTGATAGAACCGGGTAGTAACCACCGCCTCAGTGTATACGATAGGGAGAATGGACTAAAATTTCTAGTAGATACAGGTGCGAACGTATCCGTCATCCCAGTTAGCAGAAAACAAAAGTTATTAGGCGCCCATTCGGACTATAAATTATTCGCAGCAAAAGGAAGTGAAATTAAAACGTACGGCGTAAAGACTGTAAATGTAGACTTAGGCCTTCGGCGTCCATATCGCTGGACATTTGTGATCGCGGACGTTAGCCAACCCATATTAGGTGCGGATTTTTTGAAACATCATACGCTAATAGTAGATTTAAGTGCGCGCAAATTAGTGGATAAGAGAACCAACTTGCTAACGCTAGGTAATTTAACCATTTGTGATAATTTATCAATCACTACAATAGATTGTAATCATCCGTTTGGTGATTTGTTGTCGGAATTTTCAGATATAACTAAACCTGTCTCATTTAAAAATATGGATCACGATTCTGGGCATGATGTTTATCATTATATAGAAACAACCGGGCCACCCGTCCATGCCAGAGCGCGACCGCTGCCGCCGGGCAGGTATCATAAAGTTAAACAGGAATTTAAACTAATGCAGGAACTAGGTATTTGCAGGCCATCTAAGAGTGAATGGTCCAGCCCACTGCACGTCGTCGCGAAGAAGAATGGAGACATCAGGCCCGTAGGCGATTATAGGCGGTTGAACGCCATAACCAGGCCAGACAGATATCCGGGGCCGCGATTGCTCAACTTCAGTTATATATTGGCATGTAAGAAAATCTTTTCAAAAATTGATATTAATAAGGCCTATCATTTTGTAAAAATAGCACCTGAAGATATAAAAAAGACGGCGGTGATAACACCGTTTGGATTATTTGCTCTGGCAACTGTAACCGCCAGACGTCAATAATTTTAGCTCCGTAATTAAAAAAGTTTTAATATAATTTTAATTGATTATTTAACATATAAGTTAGTATATATTGATAAAATAGTGACAAGAAGTTATTGTTAAAATTGTGTTTGTAAAGAGTATAATAACTACACGGCCAAAGTTCGATCGAACAGAACGGAGACTTGGTGTCAACGGACGGATTTGAATTTACATCTGCTACGTACGACTTAAACCCGGGGAGTATAATACTTATTAAAACTTATTCAACACTCCACAACACCGAATTACTCGGCTCATCCCCGTGTGAGCTACGTCCAACACACATCTAGCTCAGTTCTGTCTCCTTTTGCTTGACTATATGTGGAAGCAAAATCGAGGACTAAACAACAGCCCCAGACAAACACAATCTACAGATACACTTCACAATTACTACACTGTTTATTCTTGTCTGTACTTCATATATTTGTGTACTTTTCTGTATTAGCTATTATTGGTTTAAACCTGTAACTTGTATACCTACTTACATTTTATTTATAAGTTGATTAAGTTCATCAGCTGAGATATTTCAATAGAAACCTTGTAAAACTATTAGATAATTACTCTAAATTATTCAAATTACCTAAATTGTTATCAATTTCTTAGTTTCTACAATTAATTATTTTAATATATTTTTTATTCATATACCCCCCCTTTTCTTTTGTAACTTTTCTTATTTATTCTGTCTATACAATAATACTCAAGCCCCATCACATCTCTTCTCTTCTTTGACTTTGCTCAGCTGTTTTCTTATTTTTTAGGTAATTTGTAATCCTTGGCATATAAACCCATATGATGACTCGGAAGGCAACGGCCAAGGAGGTGGAAAATAAATTAAGAATAACTCTGCTCGAGTTAAAGAAATACAAGGATGACAACAGTCAACTATTAAGGGAACGCGTTGACTGTGAAAAAGAAATTAAAATTGTAAATGACCGTATATCTGAGCTGAAGACACAACTCACGGAGCTGCATATAGAGCATATGGATGTCTTGGATCAACGGGACAGACTACGAGAAGAAGTTAGGTGTTTCAGCAGCTGTGACGAAATTTACTCCAGACAACTTAGCCGCAATGCGGAGTTAGAAGCAAGTCTCAATGAGGCTTATGGCAGAATTTCAACTCTAGAAGACACAATTGCGGCCTTTAACAGTACTGCTACTCACAACTTATTCTCTGAGCTCCTGGGTGACAAAATTAATGTGCTAAAAGCTCTTAAATGTAACTGTTTCAAAAAATGCCTTCGTAAGAATAAATTTAGAAAATTGTTTAAGTTAAATAAATTAATTAAGAAACGTAGATCTGGTCCTAAGTGGTCTACCAAATTGAGTCAGTGTGCACAAGATAACTGTAAATTAAATAAAGAGTGTGAGTCACTTTTATTAAAGCTTGAGGAAACAAATGAAGAATTAGTTTCTGGTAGGTTGTTATATGAACAACACACAAGTGAGTTGCAAGCACAAATATCAAATCTACAAGCTCAACTCACTAGAACTATAATGGAACACCAGAATGAGACTCATGAATACATCTTAAAATATGAAGAAATTTCAAGAGTTGGTCGAGAAAATTTAAAACAACTTATCTCATTATCCAACTCTAATAATTACTGTTCCAGTTGTACAACTAAGTGTGCGACTATACCTGCTGAATCAATAGAATTGAATGCACATGGATAACAGTATAATACACAAAACAAACTGCATCCAGTAAAGACTGACAGTAAGAATGTAATAATTTTTTCAGACCAACTGGGAGTGGGTTTAGGGAGCTTAATTGATCATTACACTGAGCGACCAGTACAGAACTTTTGTTCACCTGGAGCCTAGTCTTGTACCCTAGTTGATAAGATTAAGAATGCCGACTTGAATGCACAAACTACTGTCATCATATTGTATGGTGACAGCTCATTAGGCTCCAAAAACAGTCTCATAGAATTAACAGACTTAATGATAGATGTTAGCACAAAAATAGGATGTAGCTTTATTATTTGTGCATTGCTTTATTCATATGCTCTCACAGATGACCAAAACAGGCAGATAGGCAAATTAAATTTATTATTGTACAATAGGACATGTCACAGTGACAGTATTTTATTTTTTGACACGATTATTTTTATTAGTAATGTCTTTTTAACAAAAGATACTATGTATCTTTCTTATGTACATAGGCGAAAACTTGCTAAATTATTAGCATTTAATTTATATACTGACAGGAGTACTACTAGAGTAATTAGGAATTTGGTTGATAATAGTAATACCAATAGTAGTATTTAAACATGTATTAGATTTAACTATTAGATGAGACAACAGATAGGCATTCATGTGTTTTAAACTTAGTTCATCAAAACATACAAGGCCTATCTGGCAAAGAATTAGAAATAGATTTATTTTTAAATAAACATAAGATTGATATCTTATGTATTACGGAAGATTGGTTGCGAGGTGACCAATTCATATTTAACGATCAACATTACTCAGTTATAAGTGCCTTCGTAAGAAAGAAGGCTATTCGTGGTGGCTCTCTAATATATGTATGTAATAGTTTGAAATAACGAAAAGAACGTAAGGATATAGCAAAACTTTCTATCGAGCGCACTGCTGAGATTTTTTGTGTTGAGCTTGAACAACATATTATAGTGTGTGTGTATCGACCACCACAAAGCGACTTTACTCAGTTTGAAAGCATTATTGAGGATGTCTTAAAACACATAATTTCTAGTAGGAAGTCTATAATCGTATGCGGCGATTTTAATGTCAATTTGTTAGAAAAATCACAAATTTGTACTAGGTTAGTTAGCTTATTTAGGTAATTTAATTTAAATGTTTTGTTCTCTGAACCAACTAGAATAACCTCACATTCGTCTACATGCTTAGATAATGTTTTTTGCAATTGTCTTTATTTAAGTAAGGCTGTTTTAACTGACTTGACATCGGATCACTGCGGGTAAAAGGTTGTAATTCCAACTAATACAACCCCTAAAGTACAAGAAATTACATGTAGGCCAATGACCTCTGCTCGCCTAAAACAATTTAGTAATGATGTTGCTGCCAAGATCACCAGTATTGACTTAACCGTTGATGATCCTGATGAATTATATGAATGCTTATTTAAAATTGTTAATGATGAGTACAATAAAATTTTTAAACTGAAGACGTTTGCAAGGAGCATTAAAGTAAATTTTTGTGATTGGGCAACAGTAGGTATATACAAAAGTAGAGCTAGGTTGTATGATCTATATGGTATGAAGAAATACAATTTTAATCCTGAATTTATTCAATATGTTAGAAATTATTCAAAGGTTTTTAAGAGGACATGTGCTTTAGCCAAATCCTTATATTTAAGCAATAAAATCAAAGAATCCAAGAACAAAATTAAAACTACTTGGAGCATTATTAACAATGAGACTGGTCGAGCTAAATTGGTAGATAAAAATTATGAATTAAAATTTAATGGTGAAATTATTACTAGGAAAACTGATGTTGCTCAGACATTTAACAATTTCTTCATAAACATACCAGTGAACACAACCAGCTGTCTAGATTCATGTCCAAACAAAGCAGAAATGTTGGTTAGGGGCAATGTGAATGAGTGTGATGTGCTTTTTAATTTTAAATATATGTATTGACACCAATGACATACTGAAGGTATTCAAGACGCTCAATAATAAAAAATCTGTTGACTTATGGGGCATTTCTGTTAAACTTGTGCGACAAATTATTTCTAGCTTAGCTCCATATTTAGCTGCAATATTCAACAGATGCGTAGATACAGGAGTATTTCCTGATCTAATGAAACACAGTAAAGTAATACCATTATTCACAAAGGGATCAAAGAGCGACCCTAGTAATTTTCGGCCAATTTCTATCTTGCCTGCTATTAGTAAAATTTTTGAAAAGATTATTTTGTATCAACTAGAGAGCCACTTTCACACAAATAATTTATTTCACAGTGAACAGTATGGCTTTGCTAAGGGTCGCTCCACCGTTGATGCCGGTGTAACTTTGTTAAAGCATATTTTTAATGCTTGGGAAAACTCGAAGGATGCCATTGGTGTTTTTTGTGACCTATCAAAGGTCTTTGACTGTGTGGAACATAATACGCTTTTACTTAAATTGAAACTTTATGGTATTAGAGATACCGCACTCAATCTTGTTGCCAGCTACCTTAGTGATAGAATTCAGTATGTAGATGTTAATGGGAGTAGGTCTCTAGGTTTGCGAGTAGGAATGGGCGTTCCACAGGGCTCTATTCTCGGTCCATTTCTTTTTTTAATATATATTAATGATTTTCCGTTCTTTGTACAAAATTTATGTGATATTGTTTTGTTTGCCGACGATACGTCACTAATTTTTAAAGTTGATCGTAATTTAAGTAACTTCGATACCATGAATAACACTCTTGCACAAGTATTAGATTGGTTTTCGACAAATAATTTGGTACTCATCTCAAGCAAAATCAAATGTGTTAAATTCTCTTTGCCTAATGTCAAAAGTGTTCCTACTAATAAAATTTTAAATAAGGAAACAATTCAACTAGTCGAATCAACCATATTCTTAGGTGTAACTTTAGATTGTAAGCTTCAGTGGGGCGCCCAAATATCCCGTCTCGCAGTAAAACTTAGTTCTGCAGCGTTTGCAGTTAGAAAAGTTAGGGAATTCACAGATATGGATACTGCTAGACTAGTTTACTTTAGTTATTTTCACAGCATAATGTCTTACGGAATAATGTTATGGGGTACAGCTGCTGATATACAGACTATTTTTGTCATTCAAAAAAGGGCCATACGTGCAATTTATAAGTTAGGTGCTAGAGATTCTTTACGTGATAAATTTAAAGAAGTAGATATATTGACAGTTGCATCGCAATATATATATGCTAACTTAATGTACATTAAAAAAACTTAATTTTATACCGCAAAAATAGTGATTTGCACAACGTGAACACAAGGAATAAGCATAAACTGGTGGGAACTAACTACCGTCTTCATAAAGTTCAGAACTCATTTGCGGGGATTGGTGTACGATTTTTCAACAAATTGCCTCTTGAAATAATGAATTTACCCATGCACAAATACAAACGGACAATTAGGAACTTTCTTTTACAAAGGGGTTATTACACTATTAAGGAATTTTTAAATGATAAGACACCGTGGGGATAGGCTTAGGCTTGTTTAACTCACGATTATTTTATTTACATGTTAAGTGGAGGTGCCTCGTGAACACATGATTTTTGCAGGATTTGGATATTTTTATGATTTGTTGAATGTAGTTTAACATTATTTATCTCTGATAATATCATTGTTCACTTGTCACCTTCACAAAATTCTTTCTACATTTGCATTCCTTCACGCGTTCCACTAACTTATGTTAATAATAACGATCTGGAAAATGGAGGTAATTGGCGGTCATGGTCAGTATACCAATAGATTATTTCTTACTGCTGGTTCATAAACCGTTGTCGTCATGCTCACTAAAATGTCATTTCTTGTGGTGGCGTCGTGTGTCGGGTCATCCCTGTCCCTCTAATATGGCGAGAGGGATGATGGCTGGCACATGCGTCATACTCGTGAACGGGTGCTACTTGCGATGACTGGTCGATGACGGTCTTGCGGGCTGGTATTAGATTTTAATATTCAACTGCATCATTTCCATCATGGTTCTGATCACTTTTGCGGATAGCCTGCATTATTAGGTATATATAATGTAAGTGGATGCTCCTGTTTCACCATGTCTATTCTGAGGAGGCTAACCAAAAGTATTATGCTTGAGTTTTATGATGTACAGTAAATATATACAAGTGATATAGAAGGTGTAACAGTTGCAGCACCTTACAAAATGTAAATTGTGTATTATGCAAAACCTGGCGATGAAAAAGAGTGACCGTGAGTTTTATTGCCCGTTCTTTCTCATGGTTCTACCTATTGCTTTGCGAACGTGGCAGTAAATGTAAATGTAGAAGCATGCAGTAATAATGTTTTAAATTTGAGTATAAGTAATTATTTTATAAATTTATTATTTTGACGTTCATAAGCGTCTCATTGTGACCCAAATGAATAAAGGATATTGAATTTGAATTTGAAATTTGAATTTGAATTTGTGAGACTAAATTTTGGTTTGCGCACAGCCAGTCAAAGCTTTCAAAGATTCATGAATAATACAGAATAAGAAATCTAATCCTTCGAGGATTAGATTTCTTATTCTGTTTTGTCGATGACGTAATTATTGCCAGTGACTGCTTGGAGAGCCATAAAAAGCACTTACGGAAAGTATTTGAACGATTTGAAAAATTTGGCATAACTATAAACCTATCAAAATGTGAATTTGGACAGGAAAATATCGAATTTTTAGGTTACCAAGTATCGACCGAAGGTATCCGACCACTCGATCAGAAGGTCAAGGCCATATTGGAATATCCTCGACCGGACAACGTGGAACAACTTTGTCGATTTTTAGGTATGATTAATTTTTATAGAAACAGTATTCCTCATGCAGCTGAGCACCAATCGCCGCTGAATAAATTTTTAAAAGGTGCCAAGAAGAAAGACAAAACAAAAATTTAATGGTCTCAGGAATCCATTGAAGCATTCGAGAAATGTAAGAGAGGTCTCAGAGATGCAGTTATGTTATCACATCCGGTAAGTGACGTACCATTATCGTTACACACAGACGCATCAGACACATGTGCTGGCGCAGCGCTTAACCAGTGGATAAATGGTAAGTGGTTACCGTTAGGATACTTTTCTAAGAAGTTTAGTAAAGCTCAACAAAGGTATTCTACATATGATATAGAACTTACAGCGATATTTTTAGCTATGAAACATTTCAGATATATGTATGAGGGAAGAGAACTAATAATTTTTACCGATCATAAGCCATTAACTTTCGCATTTAATAAAGTAGAGTCTAAAAGCGAAACGCCTTGACGTACTAGGCAGTTATTATATATTAGTGAATTTACAACGGATATAAGATATGTCGAAGGCAATAACAATGTAACCGCTGACGCACTTTCTAGAATTGAAACCATACACTGCCCTACTACATTTGATTACGCGGAATTAGCGACCGCACAAGAACAGGATGCCAGCCTAGCACAATTGTTAAAAGAACAACAAAGTAATATTATTTTAAAGAAAATGTTTGTACCTAATCGTGATAAACCTATCTATAGCGAGAATTCGACTCAAATATGTAGACCCTATTTACCAGAGAAATTTAGGAAATTAGGTTTTCAATCAGTGCATAGTGTATGTCACCCGGGTATTAGGACAACGCGAAAACTAGTAGCACAAAGATATTTTTGGCCAGGCCAGGACGTTGGTCTGTGGGCCAAAGCATGTATCCAATGCCAAAAGAATAAGGTAGGCAGACACACGGTATCGGAGTCACAACAATTTCCAAAAGCTGAAAGGTTAAGTCACGTTCACATTGATATAGTCGGCTCGTTGGCACCGACCAAAGAGGGCTATAGATATTTGATAACTATGATAGATAGAGGTACCAGATGGCCCGAGGCCACCCCTGTAAGTGATATAACAGCGGAAGTAGTAGAAAAAGTATTTTACGAAAATTGGACTGCACGATTTGGTGTTGCTGATCAAATAACGACCGATCAAGGTAGGCAATTTGAGAGCAACTTATTTAGAGAACTTCAAAAGATTATGGGTATAAAAAAATTTAAAACTACACCTTATAGACCGCAGAGCAACGGTATGGTAGAACGCTAGCACAGGAGCATGAAACAGGCTTCATCAGCGCGTCTCATAAACAATACATCATGGAGTGACGAGTTACCAACGGTTTTACTGGGATTACGAGCAGTAGGCAGAAGTGCTAATGGGGTAAGTCCCGCGGAATATTTATATGGTAAAACAATTCGGTTGCCTGGAGATTTTTATGATATCTCAAACAACCAAATTGTCTCAGACCACGAGTATTTAGATCGTTTAAGGAAACATATAGGTAGTTTAAGACCAATTTCGCAGAAATTTTGGGATTCACGCACGCTGTTCGTACATAAAGAATTAGGTAAGTGTGAACATGTCTTTATCAGGAACGATGCAGTACGCAGACCGTTGACGTCACCGTATGAAGGCCCTTATCGCGTTTTACAAATAAATGCAAAGGTATTCAAGATTCAGTTACCTAATAGAGTAGTGTATATATCAATAGATAGACTGAAACCAGCTTACATTTTGAACGAGCAAAGTGAGGGAAGTAATGATAATAAGGTAAATAAAGTACAACTTGGTCAAATTAAAGTGAATGATGAACCTAGCAGTGTTTATCTCAGCGTTAGCAAAGACATAGATAGTAACTTAGTTGGTAAGAAAACGAGGTGTGGTCGGCAAATAAGACCACCAGTTAGATTTAATTTATAGTTTTTCAGATAATATACCATATACACTGTTCTGTATCGTGTGATTGGTCTACTCTATGCATTATATAATTCATTAGTGAGCCCAAGCAAATCCGTCAAGCACAACATGTTTATATTATATATACATATTTACTCGCGTAAGAATATAATTGCACCATATTCATGTAAGCAAACTTTATTAGGTATGTTTGAAAGTAGCAAATTTATGTATTAACTAATTATATGCATTCTTGCAATATTGTAAAGTAGAGCACAAACTATTTCGCAGCAGTAATCGACAATTATAATATTTTATAATTATCTTATTAAATATCTGCAACTTAAACGAGTAACAAGCTCAGCCAAGTAATCTTGTATTTTCCATAATAAGGCTGTATTAACTGAATCATTGTAAAAATGGGCAAATCGTATAGCAAAAATGAAGAAATAATTATCGCCCAAAATGGAACAAATCAACTGGATTTTAGTAAAATTGAAAGCCATGCCAAAACTTATGGTGCGCTACTGTTGGTAATCTGTATACTATTGTTTACAATAATTATGTGTAAATGTTGCGGAATCTGTTACTATAGAGGAAAGAAATGGGTGCAGAAACAGACGGAGGGTTCCATACAAAAACTTCAGCAGGCCAATATGCAACAAGTATAGATATTCTTTATTGTATACGTTACGCTGCAATCACCGAGCGGACTTCGAACCTGCGACGGAATGCGCGTAACATGATCACCAAGTGTCGCAATGTTGTTATCAGTGTACTAAGTGACTGTTATAAAACAATGTAATGAATGATAGGGTGACCATAAGTTTTTCGGTACGTAAATTGTATTGTGTTTAATTTATTTTTGTATAACTTTTGTTAAATTTTTAGCAATGTAAAAATTTGAGGGGAGTATTTTAGGATTATGTATACGTACATACACCTACAATACTCCCCTCAAATTTTTGTATTAGTATGTATGTGTGTGCAAGCGTGAGGTATGCATGGCGAGTCGGCCAGTTACTGCGCATTGGCCCGACAGAACGCTAGGCTCATAAAACTAGAAGTATATAATAAGTAATATTGGGAATTTAAATTGTGCGTAATATAAATTATATATGTGTGTGTATTATTAATAAATATTTTATATATTATCAATGAGAGTTGTCTGTCGGACCAGTGCCGGTAATTCCCTTGTAGCGCTCTAGCAAGTCTCACACTTATCTTACGTTTGGACACAGTAGTCAAGTCTCGGGTTCGACTCCCGTTGAATACCTATATTGTAGCCAAGGCTCGGGTACGATTCCCGTGTATATCTATAGAGACTTAAGCAATATTACTTAGATAAGTGGTAGAATTTAAGAGTGAAGTTAGCTATAAGTAGTTATTGTAATTTTATCTATGTAAACGTTCTAATTTACTGTACGGAGACTGGATCCCACAGTCAAACCGATGACACCGTTTTGTTTTGTCTCTCTCCGACTCAGGATCCCCGTCCCGGATGCTCCGGCTGCAGACGCCGCGATGAGCAGGGCCACGGCTCCGATAGCGAATGCGACCTCCACAGTCCACCTCGCTGCGCAGTCGATTCCCGCCCAGCTCCTTCGCCATCGCGTCCCGATCCACCGGACTCCGGTGTCTCCAGGCGTCGGCTTGGTCCATTCCCACCTCACTCCATTTTCTTTAACTCAGACGAAAAGTTCGGTTTGAATTTGTATTTTTAAATAGACGGTAATTTTTTGTTTTTTTAAATCGTCTATCTCGAAAACGGTGCGCGTTAGCGCAAAAATTATTAAAAATTCATATCCCTTTATAAAACCCCGGAGCATATTTCTTAGAATCCTTTTCTGACCTTAACATGACCTTGACCAGCCCAGCTCCTTCGCCATCGCGTCCTGATCTACCGGGTTCTGGCGTCTCCAGGTGTCGGCTTGGTCCATTTCCTTTAACTCAGAACGAAAAGTTCGGTTTGAATTTGTATTTTTAAATATACGGTAAATTTATGTAAATTTATTTAAAAAAAAAATCGTCTATCTCGGAAACTGTGCGCGTTAGCGCAAAAATAATGAAAAATTCATACCCCTTTATAAAACCCCAGAGCATATTTCTTAGAACCCTTTTCTGACCTTAACATGACCTTGACCCTGGACCTCCGAACCACAACCAATAATGATACACTTTATTTAATAATAAAAATAGACGGTCTTGGAGCTTCCTCCTCAAGACCATGGTTGCACCTTAATGTGACCTTGACCCTACGTTCACGGCACAAGCTAATCATAATCAAGTAGTATTCTTTTCGTAATTATCCGTTACATACATACACAGTCTCCCTTCTATATCCTCGAAGAGCTAGGCAGAGCTAAATATTGCTATACTCACTTTTGACCAGACCAAAGAAATCCCAACAATACATTGCCCGAACCGGGCATCGAACCCGGAATATGCCCCACGAGAAAATTTATGCCGCGAGACCAACGAGACAGTAATAATCCGTTAGACAATTATTACACTATGAAGAGGGTAATTTTCAATTTGTTAGCGTTCAACCAATATTTAAAATATTAGGCTGCACGTAAAACGTACATTGTACGCTGGTAACTAGTTTTCTATTCCAATATATATTTAACAAAAGTTCAAAACTAGGACGAATACAAAATACACCCCCGCACACGTAAAATCATAATTTGAACTAAAACGAATATAAATTAATGTGAGCATGTACTTACCACTTCTGATTTGTAGTAAAACTCCAGTTATATTCAAATATAGTTTATATTTCAGATATACTATTTCACTGTACAGATATTATAATATTTCCCGAAGAGCCACCGTCCGTTCGGTACCGTCGCCAGGAATAGAATGTTCGCTCTCGCCAACCGCTATTTTGAATTATTTCGATAGTGATGTGACTCAGACGAGTCAATCGACTACAAATTATTAAATTCCAATTGATATTAATTTTAATAAAAATGGGGACCTTACAATAGGTTCCTCAGATGATGTTAGTGAACGCCAAGAAAGCAGATTTCGAAGTCACTCCCCTATAGGGCTTAAAAAAGGGTGTCCCATTTTCTAATATAAAAAAAAAACTTCAATGGATTCACTTGAAACTTTGTACATCGGTTCCTCAAGTGACATATTCACCAATAAAACGGGGAGTTCAAAAATGGGTCCCAGTATGTATGAGACTTTTAATTCCTACACTAGATTTTTTTTTATCGACCCTGATGTTTATTTAAATTTATTTTAGTTTTAGTTAGTGAAGATGAAGAGTGCTTAGATGAGTCTAAGCGATCTTCATATTCACTAACTAAAATGTGGGATGGTTCTTTATATGACCAATTTAAGCCAAAATACTTAGAACCGTTATTTTTCTATTTTCATTAATTTTTAAGCAGGTAAGCACTTTTTATCAGTTATCTGCTTTGTCCAACTGCTGACCAAGGCTTCTCTAATTTCTTTAACCTAAAATACTAAGAAAGGGTTATTGAACATGTATAGTTTATTTTACATTTTTTTACAATGTCGCTGAGATATACAAATGTATACTGCGACGGAATCCTTGGCTCATTTAATTTTAACTAACTTTTGGAAGCAGCTACGCCTAAATAATATTTTCATAGTTTGTTCGAGAGTTTTCATGAACCATTAGTAAAATACAAATCTAAATTGATTCAACCATTTTGAAGATTACCCTGAATAAATATACAGATAAAAAAACTATCCAAATAAATCATTGGGGTACTGGAAACGGATTGCAACTATATGCAATTCAGTTATTTTGAGATAACAGACAGTTTGTTTATTTTTTTATAGTCTCCTGTATCCCCGAAGGGGTAGGCAGAGGTGTAATATGACACCCATATTTTGCTATGTTGCATATTAGGTTCCACGTAATAGGGGGCGAGCCTATTGCCGTTACCGGGTACATTGGCAGACTCCGTGCTGCTTTTGAGAATTGGGAAAAACTCAGTTATACTTTTGTCCGACCCGGGAATCAAACTCGAGACCTCCCGTTTAGCAGACGCATACGCTATCCACTGTACCACGGAGGCAGTCAAATATTATTTATTTGTATAATCTGTCTGTATATAAAATCCTTGCGTTACTGATTGACTGACAGACACGCTACAGCCGAAACAATTGAGCGCAAGTAGATGAAATTTAGCATATATGTTCCTTGAGGTGTGTAGGGGCACACTAAGAGAGGATTTTTGGAAATTCTGTCCCTAAAGGGGTAAAAATGGTTGTCAGAATTTGTATGAAACTTTTAATTCTCTCAATGGATTAACTTCAAACTTTGTATACCTATTGGTTCCTCAAATTAAGTTAGTGGACACTAAGAAAGTCTTTTTGGAAATTCTTACCTAAGTGGATAAAAAGGGGAGTCATAATTTGCATAGAACCTTTTATGCCTTCAAGGGATTAAATTCATACTTTGTTTATTGGATCCGCAAATGACGTAAGCGAACACAAAGACATTTATTTTGGAAATTTTCCCCTAAGAGGGACTAAAAGGGATCCAGAGTTTGTGTAAAAACTTGTATTTTTTCAATGGAATCACTTCAGTCTGTGTATATAAAATCTTTTCGTTACTGACTGACTGACAGACACATTACAGCCGAAATTACTGGGCGCAAAAAGGTTAAATTTAGCATGTATGTTCCTTGAGGAGGGTGTTTTTACAAAATATTTTATCTAATCGTAATTTACGCAAGCGAAGCAGCGGGCAAAAGCTAGTTGCATTATAAAAGCAAACTAACGTAGTTTACGAAGGGAACAAAACCAATCAAATAATTGCCAATTTTTATTCCATCAACCTCCACGTAGTTTAATTAAAAGGAGTGAGATTGGCTCTTGATCTATCAGCCAAGATTATTACGTCATATAAACGACTTACGCGCAACATTTATAATAATTTCTACATCCAAAAGTTGTTTAAAACAACAATGCCACACACTAGCTTTTGTTAAGCGTGACTACACATTTTTTTTTTTTTTTCAAATTCATTTATTAGTGTGATTTTTGGTTACACGTTACATGTGGTCTTAATACAATTTAAAGCATCTCAAAAATCTACCATGATGGTGTACACTATTTCACATTTATTTTATATTAATTACTAATTTAAAAAATTTAAAAAAATATCAGAATGATCATAAGTCCAGAAATATAAAAATCTAATAATTGCAACATAACAACATAATTTGGGAAACGAACAATAAGAATTCACAACAATTAATTGGAATAATAAATAATGATAAAATAATACAAAATTATATAGAAACTAAATAATTAAAATTATGGACTTCAATGTCAAATATTAACATCTTTTCATTAAGGAATTCGTCAATGGTAAAGTTAAATGTCTCTAGCTAATTAAATTATAAAAAAACACAAAGTCAGAAATAAATAAATAGAAATGTCAACTTAAAATTTATCATTAAAGAATTCGTCAATGGTATAATAACATTTTTCTTGTAATAGATATCGTAATTTTTTCTTAAACTGAATTATAGATAAATCTTTTATTGCATTTGGTAATTTATTAAATATTTTTGGGGCCATACAAAGTATACTTTTGTGCATTAAGGCGGTCTTTGAAGGACGAACACATAGCTCATGTCTATATTCTTTTCTTATCATTTTGTGTCGCTGTTCAGACGCTTTTCTAAATAAATGCATATTCTTTTTGACAAATAAAGCAGTTTCAAAAATGTATAAACAAGGTAAAGTCAATATTTTTAACAATACAAAATAAGGTTTACAGCTATCAGTTACGTCTATACCGGTAATAGCCCTAATGCATCTTTTTTGTGACTTAAACACTGTTTCCTTATTGCAGGAGTTGCCCCAGAACATAACTCCGTAGCGTAATATAGAATCGACATATCCGTAATATGCAGTGACTACCGCTGCTTGATTCACAACTTTTTTTAATTTATACAAGGCAAAAGCAAATTTACTGACCTTTTTAACCAATAATGAAGTGTGTTGTTTCCAATTAAGTTGATTGTCGATTGTTAAGCCTAAAAATTTAATATTTACAACTTCTTCTATATTTTCATTCTTAAATATTATATTTAGTTTCGAATTAGCTACTCTTTGACGGAAATTCATAACTTTTGTTTTATTTAAATTTATAATTAAGTTATTTTGTTCTAACCAGTTAACTTCTTGGTCCAATGCATTGATTATGTCAGTCTCGAAGTCCATATTATTAATGTCACGTTTAACAATTATAGTACTATCGTCAGCAAACAATGTCATAGGATAGGGTATATTCCGGGGAAAGTCATTTATATATATTAAAAATAATAAAGGCCCTAGCACACTGCCTTGAGGGACTCCACAAGATATTATTCGCTCACTAGATATATATTTTATAACGGTTTTATTAAATTTAGATATTCTACTTATTTCTATACATTGTGTTCTATTTTTTAAATAAGAATTTATGAGTGCCAACACATTACCCCTTATTCCGTATGCATTTAATTTGCTCAGCAGTAAGTCATGGTTGACCAAGTCAAATGCCTTGGTCATATCCATGTATACTGCTGATATTGGGATTCTATCATTCATGTTAGCTATGATGTCATTAAGGAAGTCGTATATTGCCATATTTATCGAATGACCTTTCCTAAATCCTTTTTGTTCTTTTACAAGTATATTATGTTTGTTCAAGTATCCATCTATGGATCTATAGATCCATTTTTCGAATATCTTGGATATTATTGGGATAAGAGCTATGGGCCTGTAATTTTTAATTTCTTTCGAAATACAAAGAATACAATATTCTAGTCAAATTTGCAGCATCAAGTAAAATCCTAAAAGGGTAAGTACGCATTCGAAAATGGGCTCCCACGTGACGAAGGCGTGAAGCCATTGCATTTTATCGGCCACAATAACATTCCCATGGTATAGGTAGCTATGGTTTTTCGAACAGAGAAACTCAATTATTTTACCCTAGTTTGGGGTCGGCAAAACTCACCCTTTATTCGGATTTCTTAAAAATTTCTCTGCACAACGATGTTCAAATCAAGCTATTCAAACCGAGGAAAAGTCGTGCATTGCTTAAAATTCAAAGAAAACAAGCTACATTGTCTTTGTTTTTCTCACAGCTATCGTAATTCCGGAATGTGTTTACGTTGATATTCTACAAATCTGTGTCCACATTTCAGTACAATGTGCACATCTACAAAGTAAGGACGTGTCAGTTCGCTGCAGGCGATTAAATCATTCAAGGGATCCAGAGATGCAGCAGATATAATATTTGCCTTATTCAAGAATATTGCGAAGTTAATAACAAAAATGTCTATGTTTGTATTATGCGTAAATTCTTGTAAAGCTACGCAGAGGCAATATTTATTTATCATGGCGGTGAACTTCGAAAAACTAACTACACGTAAATGTTATCAATTTTGGCGTAAGCCAACTTACAATTTTATCGTCAGTGGACCGTGAAAATATTCAGTTAGGCCACGGCCCAACAAGTTTGCTTCATGTACGAAATCATATATCACATTATATAACCAGAATGACGTCATCTCGTCTAGTCATCTGCTATTTTACTACCGCACTAGTTTAGTTTTGTGGGAGTTTTGAGAATAAACCACGAGCCAACTTTGTGTGGAGCTGTTATGGTGAGTATTATTAGATGGCAACATATTATAGTGGCAACTGTTTTACCACGTTGGTGAAAGTTTGCTAAGATTTCATTTATTTTAGCAGCTGCTAAAATACTCGCTTCCTTTTTTTAAGTAAAAATATTTATAGGAAAAAAATAACAATAATGTTATGTGCTATAGAAAACATACTTTCCGGTCATAAAAGAAGTTGTAAAAACTGCAACAATTACAGGAACTAAGAACGTTATCAAGTATATCAGATATACATATAATTGTATTGGGAAAACTTACACATTCCCATTCTGACCCTTAGCCATTCAAAGCATGCAGGTAATATATAAAACCAGATAAAATACTTACGAATGTACATAATGATGTCTACTACAAATTATAGATAAACTAGAGGACGCCAGCAGCTACGCCCGCATTTTCTTTTGAATTTACCCGTTTTGGCCGATCCCGTGGGAATTTCGGGAAAACCCGTCTTAGTGCACCCCTACGGTCCCCAAGGAACATACATGCCAAATTTTAGCTTCCTGCGTCCAATGGTTTCGGCTGTAGCGTGTCTGTCAGTCAGTCAGTAACGCAAGGATTTTATATATTAAGATTACACCCAAACAAAAGTGTTATCCTGCGTCAAAATTTGTCTCACCAACAACGTAGCAATTACTACTACACTAACCACTAGATCAATAGGCCAATCAAACGAGAACAATACACTATACGATTCTACATAAAGTTGTAACATTTGCGCTTACGGTATCGTATTCGTCTATAGTGTAACTTTAGTAAAAGTCAGGTGGAAAATCAATGCTATACTTCTACATAAACTATGATTGTAAGTACCTAGAAGTAACAAACTTTAAATGACTAGACTATGCACTCTGAAGCGGTTGAGGATTAAAACAATCGTTAATGATATGGATGATAATATTAATGGCGATGCTACAATCTTATACCGATTTTGCCTAATAATATTATATTCAACAACAAGCTTTAATCGCGGTGTGATGTACGACTGTGATTATATCCAATAAAAGCTAATCGAAGTGACGCGCGTCGGTACAAAGAAAGATCCTAGACAGACTAAAATCCTTCCATTATATCTTATAATAAAATTTCTTTATATTCTACTGGCAACTATTACAACAGAATAATCCTTATGTAACAAGATAATCTTTTCACTACTTGTGTACCATGTATGATATGTACATGTATATGAATCGTAAAATCATCTTACAATTTCTGTAGAGATCTTTGCTTCAATATACTTATCCACCAGCCCAAAGTGATCAAATAAAATACCTATTATTATATCCTGTTATAAATGCAAGGGCTTTTATTCTCACATTTTTAACGCGCGTTCCGTCCTGAGTACGCCGTCAGTTTTCGTCTCTTGATTAATTGCTTGGTCCCAACTGATTGATTACATTGTAATCTTGTTTGTGACTTGACTGATATTGGAAATTGTATCAGTCTTGTTTTTCATATTTGATAATTAGCAGTCGTAGTTTTATGAATTGTTGCCGTTGGCAGCACTGGTTTACCCTATGAATTTCCTACGGAAATGATGGATCTGACTCAGTTATTTTGTTGCAAAAGGGACTAAAAAATATTTCGATAAAATTTAAATGGTTTCCCTCTAGATATGAGTGGAATGACACACATGCAGTGGCAAGCGGTATGCGTGTGAGTAAAAATGATTTTTTTTGAAAATTATGGGTATCAAAAACGTCTTTTAAAATGCAGAAAATGAAGGCACAGCGAAAATTCAATCACTAAACAACCAGAGAACGCCATTTATTCAATCAATCATTGAATAAAATAAATCACGTACTCACTAAGTAGTTTAGAATAATAATCTCAGTAATGAATTTAATTAACCTTCGAAGTATGATGTGTATCACAATCTAAAATTCATAGGAATAGGTGAAATATTCATCATGGCTAAAACTTTCTCGAATATTCTTTAGTTTGAGAATATTATACGTCATGTTTGATGGGTTTGTTCGAAAACAATTTCGTAATAAAATTACCATGAAAATATGTTGATTAACACAGTCATGCCTTACAAGTGCCCAGTGTCTCCAAAAATTTTGTCAAAATTAAAAAGTGTTTAATTTGAATCTTTTATTTTCGGTATATTTACATATATGTAGCTTTTTTTGAAACTAATATTAAATAAGTATTTTTAACAATGCAAAGGTTAGCGATCAAAGTTAGCTATTACTTTAAATATGTAATTTATTAGCCAACTTCTATTGATGATTACATTTTAATGACAATATGTTACTATTAGGTATGTAGTTTTTCTTAAGTGAACAACTTTTTATTATTTAGATCAGCTAGCAAGCAATTACAAAGAACATATCATAAGGTGACATTGACTCATATTATTTGATCATCAGTATATATATCTGACCAAGTTATATAATCAAAGGTCTAGACGGAGGCTAAAATTCTTTACTTATGAAATGTTTTATGTCATTGTATGAAATGAAACGAATTAACATCTTAGGTTACGTAATTACATTATTATTGCTATTTTCTGTACACTTTTTATTGACACGTTGGCGTTGGTGAATATGTAAATAAAATAATAATGAATAAAAATAACGTTATATACCGTTTTCATAACAGATTGCTCTCAAAAATCTAAATCGTAAATCGTTATATTCAATTCTTCGCTAGAAATACTAAATACTTTCACACATCTCAGCTTTGGTGACAGATCAGTGACTGTGTGTTAGCAAAACCACTTTAGCGATGTTATGATAAGGCGGGATATTGACGAAAGTAAATAATCGTAACTGAGAGGGGCTTTTTGGTTGTACAATGTGATTATTTGTAAAAGAATAACATGACGCTCCTAAATGTATGATTTTGGAATACGACGACAATATATGGTGTATGACAGTTTTGTCAGTTAAGTGACGACTTTTGCGAAGTTTGCACGTCTATAAATAGGCTACAAGTATTGCGCGTGACAGAATTTGTCCGTTTAAAATATCGAATACTTTCCTACTTTACCTCATACGACAACCACGGAATGAAAATGGTAATTATAATTAGTTCGTATGGTGACGCTTCGTATTCGCCTCATCACACGAACTAATAAAAACATTGGTATTTTCTAATCTGTCAAATGTAGAGGGTATCACAAGAACCATCAGCAAACCGAAGTCTAATCGTTGTGGACATCATGTCAAGTCATACTAACCAAAAGGATTACCTGGGAAACGTAATTTTTTTAAGATTTCACATTTTTTAACCGCAATTAAAAGCGCGCGCGTGCAATGCTCGAAATACCTACTTATCCATGGCGTCATTAGGCATCTAAAGAACATAATGGCTGGGTAAATGCATCGATTTTGTACCTAAGTAGAAAAATTCCATACTAACTTTGAGCCTCAATATCTCCTGAACCAGTAATTTCCCAGGTATGGTGCCGAAGTAAAAAATGTTCGTAGTGATTGGTAAAACATGGCATTTCAGTTTTCGTTAAGGGTATTTTTACACCTTGTATAAAATTCTTCCGTTATTGACTAAATGACAGACAAATCTATTATTCCTTGGGGACCGTAGGGGTGCACTATGAGAATTCCCGAAATTGCCACGAGTTCGTGCAGAAAGGGTAAAATTAAAAAATTCGGGCAAGTGCGAGTCTGACCCGCGCACCGAGGGTTCCGTACGCATTTTTCCTTATTTGAGGTTGGTGATAATTACGCTAGTTTTCTAAATCTGTATGAGTGCCCATACAATTTAGAGGACTATCTTAAATCGAGTCTACTATATCGATACCTCTGGGCTCAAGGGTCGTAAAGGACAAAATGCGACTTTTCAGGAGCAGCAAAAAACGAAAAAAGAAAATTTATTTTTACCCTAACTTTTTTATTTCTTGAGCTATTTAAATGGAACCTAGGAAAAAAGTGTTTAGAATTTCTAGTATTATCTAGAGTAGTGTTAAAAAATTACCCTAGTGCTGTATTTACCGAGATACATTTTCTTTACGACCATAAATTTAAAAATAAAAGTCCTTTACACCCTTCAAATTTTCTGAAGTTAAGTCTGAAGAGTATAACCAGCCTCTATACTTGGCGTTTGTGGATTATGAGCAAGCCTTCGATTCGATGGAAACCTGGGCGGTACTGCAGTCTCGCCAACTGTGCCATCCACGACTATCGATACGTCGAAGTGCTGAAGTGTGTGTAGCGTCTGAAGTATGTGGTGTGATCAAGAGAAGGAAACTACGGTAGGTTAAGAATACATGGTGGGACAAGGATGTACAATCAGCAGTATCAGAGAAGAAGAAAGCGTGGTTAGATTGGTTGGCTGCCAGAGCAAATGAAAGAATGGGAAAGGCAACGAGTGATGACATAGATGAAGCAAGAAAGGAGTTTGTTAGGTCTAAAAGAATAGTGAAAGAAATGGTTAAAAGGAAAAAAGAGGAAAAGAAAGATGAGTTTGATAGTCGATTATCTGACGACTTTCGGAGAAACATTGAGTTTTTCTGGAAGTCTGTTCGTGCAGTTCGAGGAAGAACTCAATCCTCAGGATACACAGCAATCAGAGACAAGAATGGAAAAATACTGAATGGTGAATCGTGTGTGCTAAAGCGATGGAAAGAGTTTTTTGATGGATTATTTGAAAGAACGACGACAGAGACATCAACAGGTGAAATGAATGGTAATTATAGCAATGATGAAAGCGATATTGGCGTGGATGAGATTTTGAAGGCACTGGCCTGTATGAAATTAGGTAAGGCTGCAGGGTATGACAGGATTACAGTCGAAATGCTGAAGGCTGGACAGGGCATCATAGTTAGTCAGCTGCAGCGTTTATTCAACTTGTGCTGGAGCACCGGCCGAGTGCCTGATGACTGGGCCACAGCAGTAGTTGTGCCTCTTTATAAAGGAAAAGGCTCGCAACAAGACTGCAAAAACTATAGAGGCATTAGCCTTCTCAGCATTGTTGGCAAATTGTATGCGAAGGCACTGATTGAAAGAGTTATGAAAGTAACCGACAAGAAAATATGGGATGTACAAGCGGGATTCTGAAAGGATATGGGGTGTACGGATCAAGTCTTTCCTTGCGATGCATAGCCGAGAAATTTTTGGCCAAAGGTCGAAAGGTCTACTGCGCATTCGTGGATTTGGAAAAGGCTTACGATAAAGTGGTGAGGAATGAAATGTGGTCGGTACTGTCGATGTATGGGGTGAACAGCAGCCTCATTCGAGCTCTGAAATCCCTTTATGAGGAGTCTAGAGCTTGTGTGAGGATAAACGGGGCATACATTGACTGGTTTACCATCAACACAGGTGTTAGACAGGGATATATAGCGTCGCCATGGCTGTTCAACCTCTTCATGGACAGTTGTTTGCAAGACTTGAAACATAGCGATTGTGGATTAAGGATGAATGAGTTACTTGTCAAATGCCTCCTTTATGCTGATGATCAGGTTATACTTGCGTCTTCAGCGGAGGAGTTGCAGCAGATGGTAACAATATATGAGTCTATGTATGTATGTAAAGTTCATATTGATTTACAGATGTAGGATGTCAAGGACCTACAATACATTTTCATAGATTATTTGGGTAGTAAAGGACAAGTTTGTTTTCGTTCAGTTATTTTTTCTGGGTTATAAAGGACATTTTATTTAAGTGTCGTAGATAACACTTTGTACTTCATAGAATACTAGTTATTTACAACCTAGTCAATATAGGAGGCTATTTGAATATAAGTAATGTATAACCAGTATTAGAAACATTTTAATAAGGTAGGCTTTGAAAGTTTGTTTATAGAAATCAAATTCTACGATAGTGAAGTGGATCCTTAACTTGAACATCTTGTAATTTCGATAATCGTTATAATACATTTCACAAAATTGTGAGTTAATAGTTTTGTGTAAATGATTTAATTTTTATTAAGTTAGGTAGTAAGTTTAGATTAATTATTTGTGTTTTGAATATTATTCTAGGATTTATGGGACATACGTTTATATACGCCCTTAGTGGAAGCAAATAAAATGAAAGTAGGTCGTAAAGGACACTTGTATTTTTTTATCTTAAACTGTAGGGCATCGTCTTTGCAAATTGTCCTGTACACCCTGTACAGGACAATTTGCAAAGACGATGCATCCAAATTTTTGAGGTGAATTATATTATTAACTTCCTAAGGTGGTATAAGACTATTGATATTTTGTATGTATTTTACAACCAAAAGTTGTTTTATACTTTGCTTTACTACCAAAATGAGTTTAATCTGGTAACTAAGTGGTATTTACATCCATATTTTCACGGTAAACTATGTTTAACGTCTCAAATTATGTGGGTCGTAAAGGCATTTTTTTCGAATTTCGTAAAACGGAATATACAGATTGATAGAGAATTAAAAACTGAGTAAAACAGTATCAAATAGTCATTTTCGCCCAAATGTCCTTTACGACCTTTGAGCCCAGAGGTATCGATATCGTCTGGTCTGAATAGAAGTGATAGTTGCAAACAGTATTTTATTAAATATAAAAAGTGCGAGTCTGGCCCGCGCACCGAGCGTTCCGTACGCATTTTACTTTATTTGAGGTTGGTGCTAATTACGCTAGTCCTCTAAATCTGTATGAGCGCCCATACAACTTAGAGGACTATCTTAAATGGAATCTACTATGTATGTATGAGGACACCCTTAAATATTCCACTTTTTAATTTTTTTGTAATTTTTCCTTTATTTGTGCTGTAAGACCCTGCTTTTGGCCAAATTTCGTGATTCTAGTTCAACGGGAACTACCATATAGGTTTTCGACCCATAACCATAAGGGTACTTCCGGTTGACCTAGAATTGTCAATTTTGGTTCAAACCAAGGTCTCACAGCACAAGTAAAGGAAAAATTCCAAAAATTAAAAAAAAGTTGAAAATTAATGTTAATTTTGGTACTTACAAGTTTTCGCAAAAATCTAATTTTGACCCTATCTTTTTATCGGTTTGACCCAGAACCCTGATTTAATAGGAACCATAGACCTCAGTATCTGGTATAAATTTCAATTTGCTAGGTCCACCCCTTCCTGAGAAAATCGGTGGTGACACACGGACAGACAGACAGACGGACAAGAAAGTGATCTCATAAGAGTTCCTTTTTTTACCTTGTGAGGTACGGAACCCTAAAAAGTAATAAGCGGGCGTCCTCTAGTAGTTTTTCTCGCATAAGTCTTTTTCAGTTAAAGTTATTCTCTAGATACCTCACTCGCTTACAGTTTTATTTTCTACTGAACGTAATTTTACGCGTTTGATTGGTTCTATGTATCCATTAGTGAGCACAGCCTTTTATTTTTATAAGCTCGTAATCTAATAACAATTTTTATTTAAGTCTTTATTGTAATAATACTCTCGACGTCTTGGTCCCAACTGATTGACTACATTGTAATCTTGTTTGTGACTTGACTGATGTTGGAAATTGTATCAGTCTTGTTTTTCATATTTGATAATTAGCAGTCGTAGTTTTATGAATTGTTACTGTTGACAGCACTGGTTTTTCCTATGAATTTCCTGCGGAATAACTGATCTGACTCAGTTATTTTGTTGCGAAAGTGACAAACAAATATTTCAATGAACTTTAAATGTTTGCCGCCTGCATATGAGTGGAATGACACACATGCAGTGGCAAGTGGCATGCGTGTGAGTAAACATGTAATTTTTTTAAAATAATAAAGTAATATGATAACAATTTTAATTTAAGTCTTTATTGCGTTACAGAAAAGCTAAAACAACATATTTTTGATTTTCATAGGTACATAATATAGCCTCGCTGATCCCAGCATGAACTGGGTCGGCTGGACTAGGGTAGTAAGTACTACAGTAAGTACTGAATATCAACATAAAGTAACAGTGTTTACGTACTTTGTTACGTTTTGTTTGGTGGGTAAGAGTGCCGGCAGCCTCACCCTGTTTCCTTTCTTGCTTTCACCCTCATCCCGCCCTTTCTATTCCTTTTCCCATCCAGGCCAGCAACGCATTTGTGACTATTCTGGTGTAGCGGGTGTCTATAGTCTGCTGTATCTTAACGCTTACCATCAGATGATCCATCTACTCTTTTGCTTCTTATTACATTAAAATAAAATAAAGGAAGGTTATAGGGCCTTTATGCCTGTAACATAAAGTCAGAAATCTAATCGAAAAGTATCTATTAGGATTTGCATTACTAAAATATGCAGTAGCAACTATTACTCAGTTAATATAAAACCCAAACGGAGCTGGCGGAACGATCTGGATGCACTCGACAGTGACTGTGACTGGCCGGATATAGCATGGCGGGGATGCATCGCGGTCCAAGGGAAGGGCCTTTGCCGAACTGTGGAACACTTTGATAGGATGATGGTCCTAAATAAAGCGGGTGTAACCGCGGGCTCAGCTTGACATTGATATGAAATTGAAGTGTGACACGAATGGTATATCAGCTATGTGTATTTTATTATGATGCAAAAGCATCATAATAAAATATAATAAATATACTTACTAAGCATTTTTGTAACAAGTATTTTTTGTTTTGCAAAATGATGAAGATACCTTCTGTGACATTCCTAACATACGAATCTTCTTTCTCTTATCGTTATCCCAGTTTCAATCTGGGTTCCGCTTACTAGTCTAACCGGATTTGGCTGAATATTGGCTTTTCCACAGAGCGACTGCCTGTCTGACCTCCGCAACCCGAAGAGATAGCGATATTCCATGGTTTAGACTAGTGTCAGTTTATTTAGAAGGTACTGACGCCCTGTAACGACTGTCAAAGATCTTCATGACAACCGGGACCGACGGCTTCACGTGCTCTCCGAGGCACGGGGCAAGCGATAATTAACAATTCAATACGCACATAACTCCGAAAAGTCATTGGTGCGCGCCGTGGATTCGAACCCGATACCCTCTGCGTGGCAGTCTGTTGGTATATTCACTAGGATATCGCTGCCATTCCTAACATACGAATAGGTATGTACGAAATATGTTTCATCGATTTTAGTATTGTTTATTTAAGTGAACAATTGTCGTATAAGGATTAGTCAGCCTTGTGCCTGCGTTATGTACTGGGTCTAGCTGCTATACATGCACCAAATGTGCGGTGGGAAATAGTCTGTGCAGTGGAGAAACATAGGCAGAAAACAGATGTGCGTCACTCACTGCATGATTACAAGATGCCTCGCGCCCGCCTTAAAAGCCAAAAAAGTTTCTTAAGAACGACTTCTGCCACAAATTACACCCCAAAGTTGGCAAGAGAACAACTGTGGACCACTAAATACCCGGCCCCCCAAACTTCCCTGAAGCAAAAGAAAGGTCACCTTTAGTTAGCGGGCATAGTATAAGAAGCTAAGATCCTCAAAAAGTATCATAGTGCTGGACATAGGTGACTTCTCACTGAAATAGGTTAGTCCATCACACTAGCCAAGTTCAGATTAGCAGACATTACGTATCTTTCAAGATTACCGACAACTCTCAGATATGTAGATTTTTTCATCAGCGATTAGTATAGCTGAATAGATGACAAAGAAAATTTACCTCTGGACATCCACTAAAAATAAAATGTCAGTTATGCGCTGTGGTTTGAACTTGATAGTTTCTGCGTCTTTGATCAATAGGCTATTCCTGCAATGTTTCAAAATAAATATACACAACGGCACAATTAGGGGAACACAAAAGAAAGGTCGATTTTTCAATTAATATAGTTCTATATTCTTTTGCAGTTATAAAATAAATACATAGTTCTAAAATATCTTAAATTAAAGCAAAAGAAGCTACGTATTGACAAGTTTTTAGAAAATACACCTGAATTGCGAAAATTTGCAAAATAAAACATTTTTACGGTAAGATTTTAAATTTATTTTTTTCTTTTAATTACACGAAATTATTGAAATTAATATCGAGTATTGGCTCCGCAGGCTCTAAGCAGAGCTTGTATACGATTTCCCATGCTCTGAATAAGGCTGTCGATCATTTCTTGGAGTAAATTGTCAGACTCTTCCACCAAAGCCAGTTTCAGCTCTTCAACATTCCTGGGAGCTGGATTTCGCTGTAGAACTCGTCTTCCCAGAATGTCCCAAGCGTGTTCTATTGGGTTCATGTCCGGTGATCGCGCTGGCCAGTCCATTTGATTGATATCAACCTCACGGAGGTAGCTATTCACTATACTTACAGTGTGAGGGCATGCATTATCATGCATAAAAATGAAATTTTGCCCTATAAATGGGGCAAAAGGCATGACATGTGGTTCTAAGACCTCTGTTACGTATCGGTGCGAAGTGAGAAATCCATTTTCAATGAGCACTAACTCTGTGCGGGCTCCTAAATATATGCCACTCCATACCATTACTGACCCGCCACCATAATTATGACACCGTTTCCGTGAAGTTAGTATGGTTGTATCGTTCACCTCGATACCTCCACATCCTTTGCCTCCCATCCACAAAATTGACACAAAAGCGGCTCTCATCGGTGAATAAAACACGACCCCACTCACTTGTCCAATCTCGGTGCTCACGGGCGAAGGCTAATCTTGCTACACGATGAGCTACCTCGAGTTTCAGTGCTTTTGCTGGAACGTAAGACCTTAATCCAACTTCGTTAAGACGTCTTCTAACCGTCCGTTTACTAACATTTACGTTACGGACCTCAGCCAGTTGATTTCGGGTCTAAACAGCGGTTTGTTGACGATTTCTCAAAGTTTGAATTGTGATAAATCAGTCATCAACGGCACTTGTAGCACGATTTCTGCCCTGTCCTCAACGGCGCACGTAAGATCCCGTCTCCCTATAGCGGCGAACAATGCGATTAATCACTGAAGTCGATACACCTAAGGCTCGGCTTACCGAGCGGTAAGTATGCCCTTCTCCGATCATGGTTACAGCCCTAGCCATCGAAGTTGCTGGCAAATCACTCATTTTGTATCAAGAATGTGTACACAGTTCAAAAATAAACAGTGGAATGACCCACAGTCACTTTACACTGAACCCAAGAAAGATCTTATCAGAAGCAATTGTAACATTAAGTGTCAGCAAATTCTTAAAGTTTCATAAAATCTTTTAACGCACTTTTAAATGACAAATTTGCACTTAAGATAGCTTCCAAAGAGGGTAGTAACACATAAATAATAAAAACTTGTCAAGATACCCGAAAGTTTGGAAAAAAATCGACTTTTCTTTTGTGTTCCCCTAATTGTGCCGGTGTGTGTAGCTTAGCTTTTAATGTGTTTTGCATAAGACTACTTCACCCTCTACTGCTGCAATAATAAAAATACAGTGCAGACTGACTACACACGATGGCTACCCAATAGTCGTTAATGCGCAGTCGTTGCCGCCCCGCTACTCGTCGGATCAATTTTTTTACGGAGGACTACATTAAACCGGAGTTATGTGAATAGTAATGATGAAAGGGCTGATGATAAAATTAAACCACGAATTGAATCTTTTCATCGCGAGAATTCTTTCCACTTCAGTCAAGTTAAGAGTTTACAAAAAAGTCAGCAGTAAAGTTATATCGACCCAACAGAATTATTTACGTGACCAGTGATTTGTATATACCATTTAATTCTATAATTAAGTGTGCTGCTACATGGTTTTGCACCAATTGTACTGCAGTGAAAACAAAACACCAAAGGTACAATGAAATGAAAATGTGGGCGCAGAGACTAGGAGTTTCAGGTACTTACGGATGGAGCGGATTAATGGAACGTGCGTAGGGTGATTTAGGGTGTACATATTTTGACTAATTTAATTGTGGCGTAGACAGAAAAGAACTAGCATAGCTTTTATTTTAATTTCAATATGCTATTCAAATAAAGAATGTATAAGCACAATCATACGAAAACTGAAAGCAAAGACAAAAACGCTTCTAAATGAAAACCAAACAAACAAACATCTACGTAGAATTTAAATAAGCAAAGTAAATAAGCGTTAATGAAATCGAAACCCAAACTAAGCAACAAGTGCGAGAATTACTCGCAAGCCGAGAGTTACCAATACCAATGTTTGAAGTGCTGATTGCCGGATTAAATGCGGATACACAGCCTAGTGCTACTTCCATATTTCTGACGTAATGTGCGCTCCTTACTCTACCCCGGTTGCCTGTTTTAGTGTCAACGTAGTTTGTGATTCCTTTGGCTTACGTTTTATGGCCCGAGATGAATTGTGTATCAACTGTCTCTGATATTTTTCTTTCTGCGGTATCGTATATATTAGTAAGTAAGAGAATACCGCATTTAACTTCAAACAAACTTATTACCCTGCTAGAGTTCAATGTTATAAATTGTTTAATGTGGTCGGAAAAAAACATTGTATACATAGTGGTCGTTGAAACGATGCAGGTTGTTAAAGTTAGTTTAAAACAACTGTGGAAATAAATTGCCTCCGGTGTTCGATACTTGTTCGATTTGATTCCAGGAATATATTGAATAATTTATACAGGTCTGCATCAGATAGTCCACTAGAAAACAGAGAAAACAAAACATGCAACATAGATATGAATATTTATGTTTATGTTATTAGCTGAGATGAGAAAATGTATATTCATCTGGATATTAAGTTTTCCCGTTCTCATCGCAAGCAGATCATGGCACTAATGAGCATTTGTTTGCTAAAGCTATGAATAAACTTGGATTAGTAAACTACAATGAAAATCTATACCAATCTCCTCATGATGAATGTTATGCTTAACTTCAAAGTAGTTAGTGTTACATGATATGTTCATGTCGGAAAGGTTCAACGTCACCGTGGTTATCGCAATGCACGCAAACTTCAGCAATCGCGTATTTAGGTAAATAAGGATCTTTTGTTTTAAAAAAATATTACTGTTTGGCTCGTCCGATCAAACATAAACCATAACAATATACGATAATCTTCACAAGTAATAAATTTTGCAACTCCTATGACTGTGTAATATCCGTCCAAAATAAAGAATACTTTAACTACAACTGCATACTCAACAAAAGTATGAGAGATCATTAACGAAATTTATCAATCCGTTTTGTTGGCGATAAGTTCCGAAATATCCGAGTAAAACTCACGAGAATTGTTAATAATTACAAGAATTAAACGAAAGACAGAAGCTGTGGCAGATTGATCACTGTCGTAGATTTGCGGGAACAAGGAACTTCACTGATAGATTACAACAGACGAAATAAATCAAAATGTCTGTAGTTTTCACGATTGCTCTATTCGCAAATTAATTTCTTGGTTCTTCGGCGTCAGATTTCGTTGTCTACGTTTTAATATGCCTTGTATATCAAATATTTTAGTTCATTGAATTATTAACCAGAATTTTGGTAATAGAGTGTTGCTGAATTAATGGAATTGAAATTGTTTTGTTAATAATTAAACTGATATTAACTAAGTATTTTAGTATTGAATAATAGTTCATTCATTTTGGCCTTTGCAAAATTCCCGGCGCGATAGCGGAAAAGTATGATAAGTCGAGTCTCTATATTATACCTTCGACGAACAACGTAGTGGCTATTAGGTACCAAACGCCGTAGCGGAAAATGACATATACACCCCTCTGCCTAACCAAGTGGCGAAGAATGATCTTATCCTGTGATTTAGATTAAGAAAAAGTCTCTCAAGGTTTGGTTTTATCAAAATTATATTTACTATAATCATATTTATTTTAATTTTATTATATAATTGACTAAAGCGTGTATCTCAAATGGGTAAGAAATGCATTTTGTATTCCTTATAACAAGAAACCGTTCCATTCCAAGCGCTGTTTACAATTGCCCGTATTTTACTAATCACGCTCGAATGAGGCTCAGATAAGGGTTCCAAGATTACACATTCATTGCTACAGTGGCACTCAGTAGATACTTCTTAATTACGTCACAGGCACGATTACAGATGAAACGGAATGTGGTAGGCATCTTACTTATACGATTTACTGAAGATACTGATTTTGTAAAGTTCGCGTAACTTTGTCTTCAAGGAAGTGAGATAACCTATATGCTTGTGTTATTCTAGACAAATTTCATAGAACAGTTAGTGGCTTTATCATGGTTATGAGTCGACTGCATGGTTAGCGTTGTAATTTGCGTTTTAGCCTCGCTGCTTTATAGTACACCAGGTGTTGTGAGCTCGATTTCGAGATGGGGCAATACTTTGTGTTATCTATATACTAATAAATAAAATTAAATAATAATTTATTTCGTTTTTATGAAACCTATTAATTAAGTAAGTCCAACAACATTAGTTAGTTAAAAAACAGAACGTGCAACTGACTTATGAGCGTTGATCCAGTCTTTCCTTAAGTTGCCGCTCATGTCTGCGGCTATAACGTCTAGGAGACTATTGGCGCTATCCCGCATCCGGCGCATCAGGGATGCAGTTCTTTTGCGCATGATTGCATAGAAGTCGTCTATGTGTGTATCTGCGAACATCCCTGACGCGCTAAAGAACCAAGGCAGCCCCAACAGTACCCTAAAACCGTTATTGTCTTTTGCGTATATGTAACCCACAGCAAGAGTTTGTTTGTTTGTTTGGTTGAGCACACAAATGTCTGCCCGGAACTATTGGTCCAATTAGAATTTTTTTTTGTGTTGGATACCCATTTATCGAAGAAAAATTTAGGCTATATAATGAATTCACGCTTTAAGTCTCAGGTGCGCGGAGCAGAGGCAGCTCCCGCACTATCTCATTCTTAAAAGGACAACTTTTTATAAATAAGTAATGGCTACATAATAATTCAGCCACTTTAATTTCAGCGCTCTTAAAGCTTATAGGAATTCGTATTGTTTTTTTACTTTAAGAAGGCTTGTTTCAAATTCCACGTGGATGCCAACAGTTTCCGTTAATATAAAATAAATTTTATCCATTCGTTATTATAAGGTAAGTAGGTTTCAGCAGGTAAGTAAGGAAATTAGACCAAGTGGGTAAAACCGAAATTACTATCCTATGTTACCGGGTTAACAACTAAACGAGATACTGTATTAAGGTTTCCTTATTATATTTAATAAATATTACTGAAGAGTAATGGTAAAATCCATTCTAATATTATAGATGTGAAAGCATGCTTGTTTAGTTGTTCATCCTTCTTTCACGGTATGATACTTGTATTTAATTTTCCCACATGTGCGGCGCTCTTGGCCTAGCAAAGTTGGGAAAATATTCACCAAACCATTATATTGAAGTATCGAAAACTAGAAGAAAATAGAGACTGGAGCTTGTGATCCATTTGATAACTACCTGCGGTATTTGTATTTAGTTTTTTTCATTCTACTTCTAACTCTCAGAGTCCTAATATAAACTGATATCATCTTCATATTACCTACAACAAGTAGTTGGAGTATACATTACTTAAAGAAAGCAACCGACTAGGTGGTGTAGTTGGATCTCATTACGACACTTTAACGTTGAAAACTAACTCTACCATAGAATTTAAAATAATTTCCTATTTGTGTGCTCGCTTTCTTGCTTTCTTCAGACTCGTTAGGCATCGATAGGTACCTGTAGCATGCCTTGTGGTACAGGGGAAAGTTGAGGGCAAGCGAGTCTGCACCAAAATGCCCATATGCTGGACTAACCAGGTTAAGTCTGCAATTAATGGACTTCTCCACGAATAAACAAGGTAGGCGGCATTGGGAGAGGAATTGCGGAGAGTTGTTAAATGCTTAACAACATCCTTGTGGTCATCACATCAGGATTGGCTGATGTGATTACCACAGGCACTGTGCTATAAGTATTGCAGAAGGAGAAAATTATAATCAACTACAGGTTACCTGCGGCTACGACCGCTCTTTATTTAAATTTCATTTAACCTTTTCTGTCCCACAACGTAGGATTTCCGGAAATCCTTTCTAGTTCCCAGAGGAATATAAAAATCTCAGCTTCTTATGTCCCGCAGTTTTGTCTGTGCATTGTCTGTCAGTCAGTAATGCAAGAATTTAATTATATATATACAGATACTTACCATACTATCTACTTCTCTTTCTATTTGTCGGTTGCGCGGCTGTACAGTATGTTTTAGACGCATATACGCTACACAATGCTATAGTATGATATAACGGTTTTATTCTATTCTTTCTCAAACAATTGAAAAAAGGTATCTCATCTCTTTTACATACATACATACATAGACTCACGCCTGTATCCCCGAAGGGGTAGGCAGAGGCATATTAAACGCCCACTTTTCGCCAGTGTTTTGAACCCACGTAATAGGTGGCGAGCCTATTGCCGCTTATCGGGATATTTTGTTTGCCAGAGGCTCGTCCGTTGATCGGCAGGTGCACCACTTGCAGGTGAGGTTGGCTTGGGACCCTAAGTTCTTGGTGGGCACCCTATCCACCTATGCTCTTTTGTGGGGCAAATAGAACCTACGTCTATAGGAATTAGATTTGTAGTACAATCAATAGCAAATATTGCAGCAAAATAGTAAGTTAAGGGGTAATAATCTTACTATTTTACAGACGCGAAAGTTTGTAAGGATGGATTGATGGATGAATGTTTGTAACTCTTTCACGTTCAAACTATGTTTAAGTATCTGGTGAAAATATCCAGGATAGTGATTGTGTGTGCTTCTATGATGCACATAAAGTTTGCTATAATTATACAACGACAAGGCTTATACACACCGGTAAGTCTACGTATCTTTGAATACCAACCCGGTCATCAACCCCTAACTATCTAGCCAATGTAGCTCTTACTCGTTAGACGTTTTCTCCATTTAACGACCTAAACTATCAATAATTAAACACTACCGTCGAAAAAATACAACTAATTGTCCCATCGCACCGTTCAATTCACGTTTCCAGTAAACGCTTTGAGAGTTAATTATCAAAGTCCTCTTTCCTTATCTCCCCCAATACTCACAGAAGCCGACTGTTTAACACAAAGCAAATTGCTAATACTCGATAGCTGTGGGAAAGGGCGCCGAATGGCCCATTTCCTGAAGGAGCTTTTTCTTTTTCTTCGCTTAGGAAAGTTGGTATGTAATGGACCGCGGCGCAACTATCGGGCGAACGCTCTAGGCGAATCTCTTCTGTCTTTCTGTGTAAGCCTTGCTTGGATCGCATATATCACAGGTTAAACCTTAATGGGCTTGCTGTAATGAATGATATCTCCGATTCTTTGCATTTAATTCACAGTTCAAATTGTGGATTCGTGCCTACCTACCTATTACATTGATATGATGCATGATATAGTTACATATTCAGAGTGTAAACAGAACCCATGTATCGCACAACACTTGACAATTTTATAATAGATAAACATAATATAATAACTGAACTATTTTGTGAAAACTGAATAGATTTACATTTCACAAGAAGAATTTACTTAGGTATGCACAATTTTAACATTGCAATTTTCGGACAAAACTGATAACAATAAAAATTAATGTAAATTGTATATCGTCATTCATTGAAATATTACAAAAAAGATCTCATATAAATTATATTTTTTTTAAAGGCTCATGCCTGTATCCCCAAAGGGGTAGGCAGAGGTATAATATTACACCCACATTTCGCCATGAATGTTTTAGGTCCCACGTAATAGGGGGCGAGCCTATTGCCGTTACCGGGCACATCACCAGACTCCGTGCTGCTACGGAGAATTTGGAAAAACCCAGTAACACTTTTTGCCCGACGCGGGAATCGAACCCGGGACCCTCCGATTAGCAGTCGCATACGCTATCCACTGGACCACGGAGACAGTATGAATTTTGATATGATGTATATTATGTTTCAGAATTTGTAAATTATATATTCCAGAATTCTTTCTACAGTTGATTTGTATGTCAGAACCCTCATCCTGTAATATGAGTTTAAGTTTTACTACAGTGACTCCTTTGCCGTAACGATGTTATTATTATGCTGATGGCCTTAAGCCGATATTTGGATGCCGGTATATTTTTTCCTTTCACTCTATCTTGGGGATCGACTGCCATAAACTTCTGGGTGGCCTCTGCATTCGGGTCAAAGTGTATTCAAAGGATCTTTATTTCGCTCGCTATAGAATAACCTTGTGTTATATTCTGTTTAGCTAAACAGAATATAACACAAGGTTATTCTGCGATCAACTGATGGCAACAGAATTTTATTAACACACTAGCTGACCCGGCGAACTCCGTATCGCCTTTTTAAGGTCTTTTTTCTCATTCCTTTTTTTCCATCCATCCATCAGGGCTTAAGAAATTGACCAAAAAATTATTATTTTGGCGTAGTATTGTATCACTAACACTGAAACTGCTGAATTGTTTCACTAACGCAGCTGTAGAACGATTTATTAACTCCAGTATGTGACTGGCGCGTATGACTGATCTAGTGATATGATTAACTTACTAAGATGCCTATTAAAAATAGGGGTTGGTGTTAGAAGGGTGAAAATTAAGAGTTGTTTGTATTTTCAATGCCATATCATAAAGAAAGAGACTGCCTCCGTGGTCCAGTGGATAGCGTATGCGACTGCAGATCGCAGGTCCCGGGTTCAATTCCAGGGTCGGGGCAAAAGTGTTACTGGGTTTTTCCGAATTCTCAGTAGCAGCACGGAGTCTGGTGATGTGCCCGGTAACGGCAATAGCTTCGCCCCCTATTACGTGGGACCTAAAAATTCATGGCGAAATGTGGCTGTCATATTACACTTCTGCCTACCCTTTCGGGCGTGAGTCAATAAAAAAAAGTTAAAGTAAAGTTGACGCAGTAAAACGATGCTAAATGATAATTGGACCAATTATACACCACAATTTTTTAATTGGTACAAAAAATTTAACGGGGCAATAAGTATCTTTAACTGATCGTATTTATGTAGTTAAAAAATAAAATCACTAAGTCCCAAAACTGTCTCAAAACTGTCCACAAAAATACGTAATAATTGGTTAATTAATGCATAACTAAGACTATGACCGACTCTTGTACTATTAGTTGTAAACTATTCCATTGATAAATTCCCCCCTGTCCCACTGCGCGCGCGCCGCGCTCGGATGCCACAAACAGTGCTGAATTGCTAGCGGACGAGAGCGTACCTATCGATTTTTTCGCTGCAATTTGTTTGTCTACGTTTTCCCAACGCTATGGCTTATCAGTTCATAATATCACGGGAGTATGTAGCTATGCTTCGTGCGTACTTTTTGAGTGGAGGAATCGCGAGTGCAGCTGTGTACCCATGGACATCATTTTGTGAGTGTACAAAAGTAAGCCGGCTAGTGTCGAACAATTAAAACATCGGATATTGGACGCTTTTGACGAAGTGAAAAAACTGTGATCTGTGTATTGACAATGGTGGTGGACATTTTGAAGGACAATGGAAATACTTGTAAGTTTAGAAAATAATACCTACTTAAGTAAATAGTAATTTGAGGCGGGCGGCTCAAAATCCGTCTGCGTGGAGAACCTTGAGGGAAGCCTATGTCCAGCAGTGGTCGTCTCTAGGCTGACTTGATGATGATAAAATAATTTGTAAATAACAGATGATTCTAACTTCATAAATACGCCAAAATTACTGTTTACTTTTATTACAGAATACCTTCTTTTATTTTGATATGTGTTTGCTTTCTTATTACATACCTTCGAATTTAATTACTTGTAAAACGGTAAATTTTGCCGGTCCTAAGCCCGGATAAACTATGAATGAGAGGGTAGAATTAAGAAAATTAAAAAGTATCTACCTACACTGATTATTTTGCTTCATTTTATTGTCTAAGGCTACCTACATTATAAGTGCGACGGAAAAAATGCGTAAGACTAGGACGGAAAGTAAATACTATCAATGAAGTAGTGAATGGATTGTGAAATATTGTTACACCCTGTATATATAGATAAATCATACATATTTTATATAAATATGAGTAACAACACCATGCTAATGTAATTATAATAAGTTATTGGTTATTGCAACAAGTATACTGGTTTATTTCTAAACTGTTCAAACATAGCGCAAATTTTCATTGAACTATAGATTATGCCGTAAGAAGATCATATTTGATGGTTCTGTCAGTTTCCTGTTTGTATGGCACTCCCTACAAACAGTAAATTGATAGAACCATCAAATAATAGATAATATATATTACAAAAGAAAGGATGAGGGTTCTGGACATACAAATCAACTGTAGAAAGAATTCTGGAATATATAATTTACAAATTCTGAAACATAATATACATCATATCAAAATTCATACTGTCTCCGTGGTCCAGTGGATAGCGTATGCGACTGCTAATCGAAGGTCCCGGGTTCGATTCCCGCGTCGGGCAAAAAGTGTTACTGGGTTTTTCCAAATTCTCCGTAGCAGCACGGAGTCTGGTGATGTGCCCGGTAACGGCAATAGGCTCGCCCCCTATTACGTGGGACCTAAAACATTCATGGCGAAATGTGGGTGTAATATTATACCTCTGCCTACCCCTTTGGGGATACAGGCATGAGCCTTTAAAAAAAATATAATTTATATGAGATCTTTTTTGTAATATTTCAATGAATGACGATATACAATTTACATTAATTTTTATTGTTATCAGTTTTGTCCGAAAATTGCAATGTTAAAATTGTGCATACCTAAGTAAATTCTTCTTGTGAAATGTAAATCTATTCAGTTTTCACAAAATAGTTCAGTTATTATATTATGTTTATCTATTATAAAATTGTCAAGTGTTGTGCGATACATGGGTTCTGTTTACACTCTGAATATGTAACTATATCATGCATCATATCAATGTAATAGGTAGGTAGGCACGAATCCACAATTTGAACTGTGAATTAAATGCAAAGAATCGGAGATATCATTCATTACAGCAAGCCCATTAAGGTTTAACCTGTGATATATGCGATCCAAGCAAGGCTTACACAGAAAGACAGAAGAGATTCGCCTAGAGCGTTCGCCCGATAGTTGCGCCGCGGTCCATTACATACCAACTTTCCTAAGCGAAGAAAAAGAAAAAGCTCCTTCAGGAAATGGGCCATTCGGCGCCCTTTCCCACAGCTATCGAGTATTAGCAATTTGCTTTGTGTTAAACAGTCGGCTTCTGTGAGTATTGGGGGAGATAAGGAAAGAGGACTTTGATAATTAACTCTCAAAGCGTTTACTGGAAACGTGAATTGAACGGTGCGATGGGACAATTAGTTGTATTTTTTCGACGGTAGTGTTTAATTATTGATAGTTTAGGTCGTTAAATGGAGAAAACGTCTAACGAGTAAGAGCTACATTGGCTAGATAGTTAGGGGTTGATGACCGGGTTGGTATTCAAAGATACGTAGACTTACCGGTGTGTATAAGCCTTGTCGTTGTATAATTATAGCAAACTTTATGTGCATCATAGAAGCACACACAATCACTATCCTGGATATTTTCACCAGATACTTAAACATAGTTTGAACGTGAAAGAGTTACAAACATTCATCCATCAATCCATCCTTACAAACTTTCGCGTCTGTAAAATAGTAAGATTATTGCCCCTTAACTTACTATTTTGCTGCAATATTTGCTATTGATTGTACTACAAATCTAATTCCTATAGACGTAGGTTCTATTTGCCCCACAAAAGAGCATAGGTGGATAGGGTGCCCACCAAGAACTTAGGGTCCCAAGCCAACCTCACCTGCAAGTGGTGCACCTGCCGATCAACGGACGAGCCTCTGGCAAACAAAATATCCCGATAAGCGGCAATAGGCTCGCCACCTATTACGTGGGTTCAAAACACTGGCGAAAAGTGGGCGTTTAATATGCCTCTGCCTACCCCTTCGGGGATACAGGCGTGAGTCTATGTATGTATGTATGTAAAAGAGATGAGATACCTTTTTTCAATTGTTTGAGAAAGAATAGAATAAAACCGTTATATCATACTATAGCATTGTGTAGCGTATATGCGTCTAAAACATACTGTACAGCCGCGCAACCGACAAATAGAAAGAGAAGTAGATAGTATGGTAAGTATCTGTATATATATAATTAAATTCTTGCATTACTGACTGACAGACAATGCACAGACAAAACTGCGGGACATAAGAAGCTGAGATTTTTATATTCCTCTGGGAACTAGAAAGGATTTCCGGAAATCCTACGTTGTGGGACAGAAAAGGTTAAATGAAATTTAAATAAAGAGCGGTCGTAGCCGCAGGCAACCTGTAGTTGATTATAATTTTCTCCTTCTGCAATACTTATAGCACAGTGCCTGTGGTAATCACATCAGCCAATCCTGATGTGATGACCACAAGGATGTTGTTAAGCATTTAACAACTCTCCGCAATTCCTCTCCCAATGCCGCCTACCTTGTTTATTCGTGGAGAAGTCCATTAATTGCAGACTTAACCTGGTTAGTCCAGCATATGGGCATTTTGGTGCAGACTCGCTTGCCCTCAACTTTCCCCTGTACCACAAGGCATGCTACAGATACCTATCGATGCCTAACGAGTCTGAAGAAAGCAAGAAAGCGAGCACACAAATAGGAAATTATTTTAAATTCTATGGTAGAGTTAGTTTTCAACGTTAAAGTGTCGTAATGAGATCCAACTACACCACCTAGTCGGTTGCTTTCTTTAAGTAATGTATACTCCAACTACTTGTTGTAGGTAATATGAAGATGATATCAGTTTATATTAGGACTCTGAGAGTTAGAAGTAGAATGAAAAAAACTAATACAAATACCGCAGGTAGTTATCAAATGGATCACAAGCTCCAGTCTCTATTTTCTTCTAGTTTTCGATACTTCAATATAATGGTTTGGTGAATATTTTCCCAACTTTGCTAGGCCAAGAGCGCCGCACATGTGGGAAAATTAAATACAAGTATCATACCGTGAAAGAAGGATGAACAACTAAACAAGCATGCTTTCACATCTATAATATTAGAATGGATTTTACCATTACTCTTCAGTAATATTTATTAAATATAATAAGGAAACCTTAATACAGTATCTCGTTTAGTTGTTAACCCGGTAACATAGGATAGTAATTTCGGTTTTACCCACTTGGTCTAATTTCCTTACTTACCTGCTGAAACCTACTTACCTTATAATAACGAATGGATAAAATTTATTTTATATTAACGGAAACTGTTGGCATC